>VWZY01010536.1:361494-371741 GCA_013399075.1 Chloroceryle aenea | reverse complement strand
GGGCTCCCTTGCCCCCGCCTCGCCTGCCCCGTCATGCGGGAGGCTGGGGCGGCGGGTGGCCGCAGGGTTCCCTTTAGCTTTGTTTTAATCGCTTTTGGGCTATTTAATTAGAACTCGTTTCCTGCCTGGAGAATGCATTAAGCACTTTGTGCGCCGCGTTTATTTCCTCCGCTCTTTTTTCCCCTCGCCATTTAGGGTATTTATGTATAAGGCTGTTCTCCAGATTTTCTACAGCAGTGTCGGTGGTGGGGAGGAAAGATCACTGCAGATTTTAAGCGTGTTGTTTTCAAAACAGCGGGCTTTAATGCGAGTTTCTATTCTGGCGTGCCTCAGATACAGCACAATGACAGTGGGGGGAAAAATAAGCTCATATTAATCTTTTACCATTCAATGGATCGTTTCTTCATGTGGAGATTGATTTTTTAAATTTTTTTTTTTCTGAATCTTTTCTGTGCACGTCACTACCAACCACGCGGGTATTAAAAAAATAAAGTCATTTTTGGGGCTGTCTGATGTCAAAAATACAGGGAGTGTGGTGTATGTAGATGGTAATAGTTACATAATTTATTACCTCTTATTTTGTTGCTGGATATGTGTCAGGAGCATGGAGAGAGTGTATTTATAACATCTCTTTTTTTGTTTCTTTTCTGGGATGCTGTGTGAGGGTGGCTTTGCACTACTCTGCACCGCACTGGAATGTTTGTAGGAGATTCCTCCCTGAATCTCTCCTGTCCCTGACATTCCAACAGGGCCTTACCTTGCTTCATGATGTCCTAGATGTCCAGGGCTGCTTCCTGGATGCTCAAAAACTTTTTTTGTAGATTTATTTTTATTTATCCGCCAACAATTACATTATTTTTTTACTTTTTAGAAAAAAAAAAGTGAAAGCATTATAAATATTTCAGTAGTAATTATTCATAGTGCTAAGGAACAGCAAGAAATCTATGTCACAGACAGGCTGAAAAAACTTCTATATGTAGGTGAGCAGCTTTCCCTGTTCTTGGAGTCCTTTGGAAAAATGTTCTTTGTAAGATGATGGTGTGTGGCTGCAACATAACCTGTGATGTCATTATTAGCATGTCAAAGGAACAAACCTAATGCTGCCTCTCATTCTCTGCTGCTGTTCAGGTGCTAAATTTCCAAAAGTCTGGATGCTTTCATGTCAGCTGGAGATCCCACACTGGGTGTTAGATGCTCATCTGCATGTGTGTCTTTATCTTTCTCTCCTTATTTATATTTTAGGCTGGAATTTAAGCCTATTGCCTTAAAATGGCTTCTGAGATTGCATGGGGCTCTTATGGTTGACTTGGAAAAGTTACGGTTACTATCAGTTTAACTTCACAGAACTGTGGTTGAAAAGCTTTCCTTCTGTTCATCTGTTTTATAAACAACCTCCTGGTGATGCCAGTGCAAACTCGATGCTGTATCTTTCGCTCTTGTTGCCACTATGGAATTGATTTATCTTGGAGTAATTGCTGGTCTCCCCAAGGATCCTCTGCATTCCTTAAAGACCTCTTTTCTGCCTTGCTCTTTATTTTTCATGGTCGATTTTGCTGATGTGTCTGTCTGTCTGTCTGTTGTACGCCTCCGGTGCTTTTCCAAGCCTGGCAGAAGTCACAATGTTAGGCCTTTAAGAACCCTATGGTAGTATAGCATCTGTCAGCCAGAAACAACATACAGTTCTGTCAGATTTCCTCAGAAGAAATGGAATGAGGGTTGTGTTTCCACCTTCAGAAGGTGGCATAGTAATGCCTAACTGAAAAAAAAGAACTCAACCTGCATGGTATATTACTGAATAATTAAATGGAATTACTTTCCCATTGTTTGGTTTGGTTTGGTTTCTTTTAATCCCAATTCAGCATTTTGAGTTTTTTTTAAGAAAACCTTTTCTTCAGCCAGGCTGTTGCATTAATTGCATTGGCTAATGTGTACGGGTACAAAGGAGATGGTGACTGGAGGCTTGTTTGGGTAATGTCGCTTAATCGTTGAAAATGAAATGGAAATATGTGCTTAAAAATGAGTGGAGTGTTCACAACTCCTTGTTTGAGACCCTATCCAGTGATGCTGCCTTTCATTGTATGAGATGCTCTGAGTAGCCCAGCCTAACTTTGTTTGGTCCTGCTGTCATTCTGCATGGCACGGTCATAGCCTTTGCCTTCACATCGACCATTGCTGATCCTTTGGTTATATTACAAAAGGAGAGAGGCTGGAGTGAAGTTACTCACTGACTAATAGGAAGAGTATTGATTTCATCGCCTGCCAGATGGATCATTTTCCTTTTAGGCTGGAGGACTTCTGTATAGAAGGGATGTACTCTTGCAGCCTTGTGAGTTTTGACACTTTGAAGCTAATGGTGGTATATGAGGTGTTTAATCATATCAAGGCCCTTTGCAAGATGAGCAGGGGATTATTATCGTAACAAATTGTTTTGATATTTGAGTTTAGTATCTAAGAAAAGTTCTACATCATTTCCACTGAAATTGAAGTAAACCATGCGTGGCTTATACAGACAGGGATGCAGGGCCTCTGTCATCTTCCTCCATGGCAGCTTGTTTGAGATCAGTTGGAATATCAGTGATACAGAAGAGAAGCTTGAAAATGCCCAATTCCCTGGCAAAAAGGTGATAAAGATTTGTGTAGCATGGACACATGTTACAAGGGCACATTTTCATGGGTGGAGATGCCAAGCAGGATGTGATCCTAAAACACTGTGGTACTTGTAGAAGTGCTTCAAGTAACACTTTTAAATTTTGTTCATATTTTTTTTTACAGAAACATAGACATTGGTGCTGGCAACCTGTGTCTTGTCTTAAAATTGATTGCATACTTGGTGGCAGTAGCACAGTAGCTGCGTGTTCTCTTCTGAGCATCTTGATAAAACTTCTGAGTGGTCGTGTTAAGACTGCAGTCAGGTGGTGAATTCTCACTGGCAGTGTAACCCTGGGCTGTTAGCTGCAGATGTAGTTGCTCGTTTTCCAAGTGTACGTGTTTCAGTCATCCCTTCCAAAGGCTAGCAATCTAATTATTTGTTCTGATAATGCTGGTGGTAGGTTTACGGGATGCATGAATTTAGATGTTGAGGCAAATGGCCTCTGGTCTTATTTGTGGAGAGCTGTTCCTTCTTCACATGATACCCTCTGCTACTGAGGAGAAAATGAAAAGTGACTGAGGCTAAATCTGGTTTGGATGTGGACAGTCATGACTACTGTCTTGACTGTGCCTCTAAGTTGTGTTAGGTTACATTTATCCACTTCTCTGTTGCAACTGTTTTTTTTTTTTATGACTGGGGAGGACTAATAAGCTGATTGCTGTCAATCAGTGCATAATAATACTTGTATTTTGTAATTTGTTAAGTAAATTTACCCCGAAGTATGCAGTTTTGAGAAAAATAGATACTAATTGCATTTGAAAGGTAGTTTTGAAAGATGAAAAGAAAATTTTGAAAAAGGATCCTTTCTTTGAAGTGTAGTCATCAACCTTTCTATGTTGCACAATTACAGTTTGTGTGTGTGCTGGAGAAGCAATAATAATTGTGCTGAATTTGAAACTGGAATGTGAATCCAGCATTATTTGTCCAAAAGACCCAATTAGTACAGTCAAGCCAAACTTAATTGTTGAAATAGTGTATCATTAGTCCTTCAGAATTAAGGCAGTGCCCCGACGTGGATGGTTGATGGGTAGTCTGAGCTATTTGCTTTTGGGGGGCTAAGGAGTCATTCTGACATAAGTAATAATTTGGGTTTGGTTTTTTTTTTTTTTTTCTTTGTATTAACACTGGAAATGGAAAAAAAATAAAAATAAGAACAGGTTGTTGAGCTGTGGAGCTGGGGTTTCTTTGGCATACAACAAATTATGAGATCAGCATGCAAAATGACAGAATTTTGGTTCGGATTTCTTAAGGTGCGTGCCTGTCTTCATTTGGGAGGCTGTATATACACACGTAGTATTTGACTTGTGGACTTCTAGTCATAAAAACTTCAATAATGTTGTCAATATGCCTTGTATTGACCAGCAGAGAAAGCTAATTAGGTAACAAAAATCAACATTTTGATAATAAGACCACCTAAATATTGCATGGAGGACAGACAAATGTGTTTTGTTAAGTGCTGTGGTGGCCAGGATCCATTGGCCAGGATCCACGTGAAAAATTAGATTAAAAGTTTCAGTGCTTGACGAATACAATGTCCTTAGTTTAAAAATTCCCTGAAGGCAAGTATTGTAATTAGATGAGCCCAAAGCATGAAACAGTAAAATTAATTTTCTTCCAGGAATGGCCAGCAGCATCTTTAAAAAAGACAACATTGACTGATCCTTGTCAGACAGAGTAGCCACAGTGAGACAGAAGAGCTTGCCAGGCATCAGTGTGACAGCTGAAGTCACAGCACCTTATGGTGTGTGGAGTGGATCAGTTGCAGCCTGGTGGGAAGCAGCGAGATCTGTGAGGATCCTGCTAAAGGAACACTCAAAAGTGATCATTCCTGAGGTGCCCCATATCCAGAGTTTCACTAAATTGGATATTAGAGGTGCTGGGTACTGGCAGAATAGAAATAAAAAAATTACAAACCTAGCAATTCCATTTGGCTTCTTCTTGTCCCAAAAAGCCATGTGCCTGCTTGGTTGATCTTGTTATTCTTCTGTTAGATCATAGATTTGATTCTGTTTTGAGCTTCTAGTTTGATAAAAAAGTTTTTTCTCCCACTAGAAATAACAGAGTAATAACTGTAAATTTATAATCTCTTTAAAATGTAGCCATAGGTACATGGAAAACATAATTTATGCTTCTTGATGCATTGCTGTAATAAAAAAGTCTATGTTCTCTTAGGGAACATAAATACTGTTGTCAAGGAAATAATTTCCCAAATTATTTGTATTGCATAGGAAAATATGAAAATGCTGAATGTAACTGTGGTGGGCTGTCTGGGACTTGTGAAACATCCACTGGGGTCAGTACGGCTGTGGCTGTACCTGCTGCCTGGGTGGGCTTAGAGCTTGGACCCGAATGCTGTCCCAGGGTTGTGGCACTGTTTGGTTGTCAGTGGGCTCCTTGGCATGCTTTTGGCCATGGTCAGCACCCCAAAGAGACACAGTTGAGGGACAGCCCTGGACCTGGGACTAGCCCAAAATAGATTATGGATAAAACAGACCCATTTTGTGGAAGAAGAGCATTTCTCATGCGTGCTATGCTGCATGGCTTCAGCATCTGTTTCCTGGCCTGTTCTGCATCCAAGTGCAGATGTAGCCATAAAGATTCTGCTGTGTATTTTTGGATAAGAAAAAGCTCCAGTTGCATGCTGTTTACCTAGAGAACAAAAATAAGCCACTGTTATTTATGAGAGAGCAACACTTCAGAAAGCTTACTGCATATTGTTGTTTTGTATTTGTGCGTCTGGATCAAAACCCCCACAAACATCTATATACACACAGACATTATTCCATGTAACTAGCTTCTCATGTTTTGAATAATGCTGTGTTGAGGGATGGCCAGGTCTTGCCAAAATGCTGTTAGGGTAGCAAAGTATCAGCACTAGAATGAACACCAGAGTTCATGTTTGTCTTACATAGTGTGCTGGTCTTGAATGCTCTCCTAATAAACCCCGAGTTTGTAGATGTGGCACCACTTCTCTGTTGGATTTCCTAAAGGTGTTTTGACTTTCTTAGAATGAAATAACTTCAAGCAAAAGGTAACTTAGACCTAGTTCAATGTTTATAAACACATTCTGTGTTGTATTATGAACTTGCTGTGAGCTGGGGTCAGTATGTGTTATGCTGGGCTGGTAAGTGTGACAGGTTGGTATCATTCATAACGAAACCTTTGGATAATGTAGAGAGCCACTGTAAACTGTTATGCTCCTTAATGTTCCAGAGAATTCCGATGATTTTCCCCTTCTTACCTTAGACAGGATGGAGGCTTTATTTTTTTTTCTTGCCTTAGGGAGGTATCTTTTTTTTTTTCTCCTTAAGTGTTGTGTGAAACATACTGAATATTGCAAATTATGGAAGGCTGATTTTTTTAGAGTTGATTTATACATACCTTTATAATGAATAGGTAAATAAAGTAAAATTGTCAGATTTGACATTCTAAGAGGTGGATTAATCACTGGTTTAATATTCTACCCTTATATTCCTTAATTGGTTTTGAGTGGGTGTTTTTTGTTTGCTTACTGTATTGAGGTGAATGTTGTGCTAATTTTGCCTTGTAGTCTTGCAAATACTAATTTCCACTGAGATCCTGTGTCTTTTAAAAACAGACTCACTGTTTTGGAGGAAATCTTTGCTTTTATGCTATGTTGTTTAATTTCTTCTTAATCCTGATATTGATATTGACTGTGTGCAAAGGCATAGACTTCAGTGCTGGATTTCTAACTAAGGTAAGTTAATAGATTAAAGGCTTTGGCTTAGATACACTACAAAGAAGTCTGGTTTTGACTTAGGTTGAACTTAAGAAGTGTTTGCCTCGTCTTGATAGGCTAAATCACTTGACTGAACCAATTAACTGCCAAGGCTCTAAGAGCATGAAGTTAGGAGGGGTTTAAAGCTTGATTATGCTTATCTCTGTAAAGACTTTGAGGTGCTATGGATACAAGAAGTCTGTTCAACACCTATTGGTGTAAGCCTCATCAGTTGGCACTTTATGGAGACAGCCCTTTATTAAGGGAAAAAAGCTAACAAGTTTTGTTTCTTGCTTCTGTAGATAAATTGATTTCTATTATATTTCCTGATTATAAGTGGGTGGGGTAAGTAAAGTCAATATAAGGAGGACTAATATGTGTATTTAATAGTTCTTTTTATTTTAATGGAAAACTACCATGTGTTAGCACAAAGGAAGCCTTTGTTTTAAGTGTAAACTTTTTTTTTTTAACTTTAGTTTGGGCATTCCTACACATTTTGTGTTTTTTAAACTGACACATTCAATTTAGAATCTGTTCATAGAAGAAAATGTAAGCCTTGAGTCTTGTGCATGTCACTTTCTCCTTTGCAAGGACTGTGTTGTTATTGTTACCATGTAAGTGCTTTTTCTTTCCAATGCTTTCATAAAAATCCACCCAAACAAACAGGAGGCTGCTGTGGGGGAACAAAACACAAGCATTGACAAACTCTGAAGTACTCAATCCGGAAATATAGCAATGCTTTTCCTCAAGCAGAGGGGGAATTCTCTGTAATTTCAGGGTCTTTTTGGTGAGGCTTTAATACATGCAAACTTTTCTGACAGACTCTGATTTTTCAGTTAATGGCATCCCTTTGTTAATGCAATGTTTTCTATCGTTATGTTAAACAAAGACTTAACCAGGTATTGGTTAACCACATGTGAAGTGTTTTTAAACCAAATAGAAACAATCTTCCTAAGTCTGGATGACAAGGAGTTCAGTCTTCCAGATGCCTCAGACAGAAGAGAAATCTGGAACAAGTCAGATATCTGCACTTCATTTCCAAAGGAAAAACATGTTGATTTAGCAGCTTAGGTGATTGTGTGTCATTTGGAAAATGAAAATCAGTATTGAAAGAGTAAAGGATTTAGTTTTCTACGGAATATGCTTCATGACTTGTGATGTAGGCTGTAAGTTAGCTGCAAGCAAGCCTTATTGGTCAAATAGTTGTTTTTGATCTTGGTTTGCAACCCTAACATAAATTGATTAATGTTTACTCGTGTCAGTAGCCCTGCAAAAAGTCGATATCATAATCATTCCTTGTTAGTACAGAAACGGTTGTCAAGTCCCTCCCTGCCCCTGCAGTCTTGACAGCAGCAGGGACAGGGCGATAAGGATCCATACAGCATCAAAACAGAGTCTGATCCTGTGACTTCTTGCTGTCGTGAATGACTTAGCCTTTTGTTATTCCTCTATCCAAAATACATTTTAAATGTAGACCTGTTTCTTGTGACATGAGAAAGGAAATCTTTTACTTTCAGACTGACAACCCAAGTCCAGTGCAGATTGTTGAAGTCTAGAAATTGTGCCTTTTAAGGGGGGAGAAATGAAGGGCATTTGCATCCCATGGAGAAGAGTCTCTCAACTGAGTCCTCTACTTAGTGGAATATGGGAAGTTGGTCTTGTGTGTAATAGCATTGTTATTTTTTTGAATGTTTTCAAACTTGCTGAGGTTTACTGAAACAGGAAACACTCGTAGGCCTGATTCCAGCTAATGTAAGTGGGCATAACACTTAATTGGGCTACTGTGATTTACACTTCTTAAATCAGGCCAAGTACAGTTTACATTAAGTGGATTAACAATGTAATCTTCTTTGATTGGTGTATCTGATCAGTTTTTCCTTCAATCTGTGCAATGTACTAAGAAACTAGGTTAAAAATTTGGTGAAATTCAGTTCACTACAGAAAAATAGCAGAAGTATTGCATGATATGTTCACATGTCCTGTGTATGGGGAAAATTTTTCTTGTATGAATATTCTACTTCCATGTTACTCTGAGTATCTGTATTACTGTGCATACTCTCTGATCTTTGTAAACCCTTAGATAGTTCAGTCTAATGGAAGTTGGTAGACATTTTATTTCATTAAAATATAAATGCATGTATGTAATCATGCTTTGCACTTTTGTAGCTCTTCACTTAAAAGTTTGGTGGTTCTTGTTGTTAGTAACCTGGAATTCAGAGCAGTCCATATGTGATCTCTAGAACAAGAATGTTCCACACTGTAGCTAGGTGCTGTAGCTACCTTTTCACCTGCAGGTGTTATTTTAGTTATCTGTGGTTTGTATTAAGGAGCACAGGTAGAAAGCTTAATGAGGTGAGCAGAATATCACCTATTGTACAGATAGCTGGAACTGGATGTGCCAACAGTGTGAACTGCTTGGGTTTTTTTTTGGATGGAAATAGAGAGTAGATTTAAGTATGTAGCCATTATGAATACACGGGAAGGACCCGAGGAATAAAGAATTACAAGTGTTAATGGCACTGTTCCTCTTGGATGGTACAGGAAATTTTTTCGTGTGGTCATTTGCAGAGGAAAGAATGAGTCAGACTGGGAACTGTCCCATAGGTGTGCCACTCTGGCACAGTGCAGTTATCAAAGCCCAGGATTAACGCTGAGTGAACTCATGATAAAATGCTCTTGGCGGTGAGGATTCAGCTGTGGAGCAGTCTTCCAAATCAGATCAGTGAAATCTGAACTCCTACAAATACTTCCAGACTTCTGGTTTTGAGAAAGCCCTTTCATGGCACGTGGTGTCTTAATGTGAAAATCTTCCTCTTAACACTCCTACCTTGCTTTCAAAAAGCAGCTAATAAATATGCTACCCTAAACAGTGCTTTTTGTTTCTTGAATGTGACTACCTCTATTAAATCTGTAAAGGACTTTGCTATTCCTTTTAATTTATAAACACTGTAATGTTGCTCTTGGGGATGGTATAAAACCCAAAGACCAGAGCATAAATCCAAAGAAACCAAAACCCACCCGACGGCACCAGGCTCTGAGCCCTGCGTGGCTCAGGGGGTGCGTTCCTCTGCCCTTCAGCACCCTTGGCCACTGAAGGGGTAGAGGCAACCACCACCTGGGTCCTGGGCTCTCCAACACTCGGCCCAGCAGCCTGNCTCACATTCCCTGATACTTCTCAATCTCTTCCACCCCTCTCTCTGCTCTGCCACCATGCTGAGCAGATCGTTCACCTGCTCACAGTGCACAGACTGCTGCGCTCCAGTAAGAGTGACAGGCTCAGGCATTCTCTGCAGCCTGGGACCTGAACAGCTGTGTGCCTTTAAAGGNTTCAGGTAGTTGTAGAGAGTGGCAAGGTCTCCCCTCAGCCTCCTCTTCTCCACACTAAAGAAACCAAAACCCACCCGACAGCACCAGGCTCTGAGCCCTGCGTGGCTCAGGGGGTGCGTTCCTCTGCCCTTCAGCACCCTTGGCCACTGAAGGGGTAGAGGCAACCACCACCTGGGTCCTGGGCTCTCCAACACTCGGCCCAGCAGCCTGGAAGTCCGTTTTTATCACCTTAAGCCTTCTCTTGGCAATCTCCCCCCTGCCCACCTGCGTGACCTGTAGTGGAGAGGAATCCGAGGGTCACACCAGACCCGGGAGCTTCCTGGCTCCATCTCTGACCCGGGCGCCAGGGAGGCAGCACTGCCCTGTGGGATGGCTCCGGTCCGTTCCCCTCAGAAGGGAACTGCCCCTCTGGCAATTACCCTCCTTTTAATTTTTTAGGAGCAGTCCTAAGGTGTGGAGCCGCCTGCCTCTGCAACTCCCTGGAGGGACCTTTATCCCCACCCTCATTTGCCTGGTCCCCCAGTTCCAGAG
>VWZY01010536.1:304031-361431 GCA_013399075.1 Chloroceryle aenea | reverse complement strand
ACCCGGGCGCCAGGGAGGCAGCACTGCCCTGTGGGATGGCTCCGGTCCGTTCCCCTCAGAAGGGAACTGCCCCTCTGGCAATTACCCTCCTTTTAATTTTTTAGGAGCAGTCCTAAGGTGTGGAGCCGCCTGCCTCTGCAACTCCCTGGAGGGACCTTTATCCCCAACCTCATTTGCCTGGTCCCCCAGTTCCAGAGTCCTGTCTGTATCTATTGTGCAGAGGCAGCTGGGAAGGAGGGGGAGGCCAGGCACGTATTCACCTGCCACCTGTTTCCATTCCTCCTGTCTCTTAGGTCCCCTCCTTCTGCCTGGTGAGAGGAGGGCAGGGGATCCTCTGCTCCCAGCTGCTGCCTTTGCCTCAGGCTGTGCCTCCACCAAGCGATCTCCCTCTCACATTCCCTGATACTTCTCAATCTCTTCCACCCCTCTCTCTGCTCTGCCACCATGCTGAGCAGATCGTTCACCTGCTCACAGTGCACAGACTGCTGCGCTCCAGTAAGAGTGACAGGCTCAGGCATTCTCTGCAGCCTGGGACCTGAACAGCTGTGTGCCTTTAAAGGATCTTTAAATTATTCTTTTGATTCCTTTCTTTGAAGTTTCCCTATCTTCTCATCCTGTATTTTTTCTTCCGATTGCCTTCCTTCGCTAATTTTTCTCTCTTAGTTTTGTCTTCAGGCATCTCTGCGGTGCTGTCGTCATTCTCATCCCTCCCCAGACCTCCAGCAATTTTGGATTTCCTCAGTTCTCTGCATGCACATTAATTCTCATCACATTGGTCATTCATTTATTTCTTGTCCTTTCTGGTTGAGTAAGGATGGGAGTCTGGAGAATGAGATGAAGGCTGATTACCCTTGCGTAGGGTAGTAGAAAAAATTGGGATTTTTAGAAGACATATTCTGGCTTGTGGGGACAGCTCTGGAGACAGCCATGGGACTGGCAAAATATGAATTAAAATGAGGGTTGTGCCCAGAAAACAGGAAAAGTGTTTAGGATTCAGCTCCTGCTGCCTCATCTCTAGCAGGTGCCTTGGGTCACCTTTTTATCAGTTGCTGAAATCTGCCATTGCTCTAACTTTTTGTAATGCATCTGAGAGGCTGAAAGTCCTGGATGTCAGATTTTGTCTCGTGTGTCAGGAAAGGGTGGCACATACTAGCTTTTGCTTTCACCTTCACAAGTTCTGCTGCCAGGGCAATATGGAGGAGCATTGACTGGAGATTTTTTCTTCTCCCTAAGGGAAAAGAGGGATGCTCTCTTCCAAAATATGCTACAAGGCAAATGGAGTAAGGGGTGATTGGGATCAATTTGCAAAGGCACTTGCTGCAGGTCTGTATGTGATTTAACCAGTTGGAGCGAGTTTTACTGTTGGGTTTTGTGTTTGTTTGTTTTTCATATAACTTAGCCTTAAAAGAGTAAGGTTAGTACACAGAAATCTTTTTAGCCTCTTCAAAAATTAAAAATACCATGTTATGCCCACACACAGAATTATAATTTTAGGTCAAGATTGATTGATTTATTTTTAAGCAGAATCACTGCTAGAGCCATTTCTGAGCTGGGAACAATTTTGTGACACTTTTACAATGTTTTCTGCATGGATTACTTCTGAGGCATCAGTCTAGAAGTGATCCATAGGTGCTTTATTAGGTTTTGAACAGTAATTTTATTAGAAGCCTGGAGTGTAATAAGTAAAAGTGATTTATATGCACTTAGTAAGGTGTAATTGTTGCAGAAATAGTTGCTGCATGTGAGTAGTGCTTCTCAGATTCCCGAGCAGTGAAAACCCCCTTTCTGTTTGCTTTAGGATAGTGGTGCTTTAATTGCATCTGCTCTTGGAACTCCTTGACACAGGCAGTTAAATTTGAATTACAGGGTAAAATATTTCACTGGGCACTTATGATGCCCAGAAACCTTTTGTACTCTCATTTGCTTTGTTAGATTTGAGTATTATAAGTAGCATCAACACTGAGGAACTCCACCTAGGCTAAGTTCACCGTCCTAATTGATCCTACTGAAATGCCTTTATGTCGAAATTTCTGAGTTTTGATCCTTTTGGCTTTCTTATCCAATGTTCTTGTTGGAATGGGTTGCTCGCAGCAAGGAATGGAAAAAGCAGCTGTGTAAGCATTTCCAGTCATTAACTTCTGTCTCTGTCCTCTTCTTTTGGTCTGCCTGAATTCCTAAGTTGCACTTTTGACTGCGGTTTTCTCATTTGAAGCACAAAATTGTAGGACAAAATCCCATTGTACTTGATCAGAATTTAGCATTGGGTAGTACCTACTGAGTTGCAGCTATGATTTGCCCTGTAAATAGCATATCAGTTATATAATTCATAACAAGATCAGTTAGAATACCCTTTCTGTAGAAATCTGGGGAGGCAAATAAGCAGTTTCATGGGAGATGAACCACTTCTGCAAAATCAAAGGCACAAGTCAGTTTAAATGTAAATATTTGTTAATATTTGTTATCAAGCTATAGCTTGATACTTAACACTGTGTTACTCTATAGTTGTACACAGTTGACAATTAACAGCTTATTTTCACTGTTATTAACACATTCAGAAGAAAACTTGGCTCCACAGAAAGAGGAAGTACAAAATCGTGCATGTCAAAATGCAGTTAAATATTTAGCTGTAGTGATTTTGTCTGGAAAAGGCTCTGGGCATTGTGTAAGCTCTGTGTATCCAGCACTAGTTGCACAAAGCAGCAGCGTATGACTGTAGAAGTGTAGTAACTATGGTGGAAGGCAGGCTAAGCTGTAAAAATTCAGTGCATTTCAGCATGCAGTGTAAGCTACTGGAAGTGAAAGAAAGATTAAATAAAAGAAGGAGCTGCTAGAATGCAGCTAGTACTGATGAAATTACTGGTTGAATTTCCTGGTACCATTATCATGGATTGTGTTTAATTTATTGGTTGTTTTGGTTTTGTTGTTGGTTTTGTTTTTATTTTTGGTTTGGTTTGGTTGGTTGGTTGGGTTTTGTCCCCTCCCTACTATCATCAAAGTAGCTGCAACATATCAACAGTTTTATTAAACCTGCCTGCCTGCTGTTTCTGATACAGTTACCACTACTATTTTCTTTCTTCTCTGATGTTCATCGATGAGGAAAAAAATTACTCTCTATTGTCTTTACAGTTAAAGTATGTTCATACAAGTAGAGGCAGTCAGTAGTAGCAGCATTTTTAGGGAAGTCACTGATCGACACTGGAAGTGTCTGCTCATCCCCTGAAATACCATAGTTGCCCATGTGCATGCTCCTCCTTAGGCTTTCTAAACGCTAAGTAAAAGGGTTCTTTTAAACCCAGAAGCATCTTTTTAAAACCAAAACAAATACAAACCCATCAAAAAAAAACCCATGAATGAAACACCAAAAGTCCCAAGAGCTAAGTTACATCACATTGCGCTGCAGTCTAAAGGTGATCCCAGAAGGACTTGCTGTGGCTTGATAGAGCAAAATTCCATCTTCTAAAGTGCCTTTCCTACTTTTCATTCTTCCCTTTGACAGCTGTAAGTGTCCAGTGGGCCTTGACGTGAAGCTCCTGGTTACAGGGATCCTGCTGTATGACTCAACTTTCCTGCTGTTGCTGACGGCGGAAAAGCGAGCTGATGGGGTGGGGGTGTGTTTGCAATATATTTGGGATCTGGGAAATATAAATAAAATGAATGGGAGGAAGAGAATTTTGAGCATGTATTTCAAAACAGATTGGATCATGAAGATCAAAGAATAGCACATAAAAGCGTCATGCTTATTGAAAAGAACAACAGTTGAAGCAAAATTAAGTTTATTGCAAGCATTATTGAATCCATACATCTTCCTTTGTTTTCATGAAATCCTGGAGTGCAAGCTGACTTTTTAAAAAAACAAACCCCAAAACGGTATGTTTTATTATTTATCTTCTGAAGTGGAAATTGCCATTATTTTGGGAAGTGGATGGCAAGTTTGACAGCTTTTGTGGTTCAGAAAGAGCCTCTGAGATAACACGGTCTTGAAACTGTCAACAGTACCAGTCCCCTGATTTAGTGTCTTACCCTGCTCTGCCCGTGTTCATTAAGTGGGAGGGGTAACCAGTTCTGTTGTTCTTTAAGCAGCTGAAGAACATCAGCATCAGAAAAATAGAGACTCAAGCAGCTTTTTCTTCTAGTGCAGAGCCCAGGAGTTTTCATTCTTTATATAGGTTAAAAGCACAACAGTATTTCTTAAAATTTACTGTCTAAATCTGTAGGACTTCAGGCATCAATCAGCACCAACCTTTGAAACTAAATATATTTTGAAAATAACAGCTCTTAAGTTGAACTAGTAAGATAAACTTACTACTAGTGAGTTGATCAGGTATCCGAGAAAGAATGTTCTTGGAGACAACAGGATCTGGAAAATACACCTGCAGCTCCCTCTGCTTGGTCGCAGACTGAGTTTACTGTTGTATTTGTTGCTAAAGGGAGAAGGATTTACATAATCCTGCTGCTAGCATATTTTCATTCCCTCCTTTTCCATCTTTGGCTCGTTGCTTTGTTCTTTTCAATATTTCATAAGACTGATATTAGAATATTAGATCATTCAGCTTGCCTTTTTTTTCCCCCCCCTCTTGGCTCTTCATAGGGCAGGTAACAGGACAGATGACTTTTGGGTTTTGCTGATTACAGAATACATGGGTAGCTGTACAGCTCTGGAACTGATACTGTTGTTAGAACCAGTCTGAACACTGAAGTGTGCAGGAAATATGTGTCCTATTTTATAATTATTGTGTCTCCAGTTGCATGCCTGTTATTGTGTTCTTGTCGGTGCAATTTCAAGAGGATAATTCAATAGCCTGATGTTTTGAAAAATACCAAGGAAGAGGAGCAATAGTTCACACATGGTAGACATGTTTTCTCTCACTCAGTAGCACACAGTGACCCGTGTGATTTGGGCTACAGGCATGTGTTTAACTAATGGCTGTGCTCAGTGCAAAAGTGAGGGAAAAGACTAGGGGAAAGGAAGAGGCAGAATTTGACCGTACATCAGTGTAACTATCAGTTGCCCAAAGCTACCCTTAAAAGCAGGAAATCAAAGTGACTCCTCTTGCAGTGGGAACCTTTTATTCTTTTATTGCTTTGCTTTTAGTGTGGAGGGTAAATGATACTTGCTTTGGAAATACTGATTTATGTCAATGCGTTCATGCAGTAATTCTGTGTAAGGGAAGACTTTCCTGCTAGAGAATGGCTTTGGATAGTTGGATCACATTTCAGCCCACTGACAAGTTCCAGGTGGTGCTCTGGCTGCTATTCCAGAAAACAGTGGCTCATTATGACCTACAGCAGGGTTAAGATGTAGGTAGGCACGTTGTCATAGGTAGAAACATTGTGCTGAGTTTTAGTTGAACAAAGATGTACATTTGGTTATGTTTTCTTAACAGTTAAATACTGTCAGTTGTGAAAGTTTTGCAGGTGAATTCATGAAGACTCTTCACTTAAAGTATTGTTACAACATTCAAAAATTTGCTGTAGATGTGGGTGGGAATTTTTATCGTATTGCAAATTCTTCACAAAAAAAAAATCTTTGTTTTTTCTTCTAAGCAAAGAAAACAGTCATAGAATGCTTCTGGTGATCTGGTAGATGGATTGTAAATGGATTTTAATTTCTGTGAATGCAGTAGTGCACATCTTGAAGCTTAGCCCATACAGTGATGGAGATGTTTCACATACAGGTTAGTCACTATGGACCAGCATCTTTAGAGGTGGATCTGGTCATCTGGGGACTGTGAGGAAGTGGGAGAGAGACCTAAACAGAGTTAAGTGATTTCTTTTCATTAAATTCAAATTTAATAGCCCTGTCGAATCAGCACGTAATTCATTGAAGGGTTCCTATGTTTGTCAACTGTTATTGCCATGTTAGCTTTATTTATCAGGGTAAAAAAAAAATGAACGATGCAATTATTAGTATTCTTTGTTCTAGTTTTATGTTTCTTCATGTCAACTGATGATTTTTTGGGATGAGCATCATTGCACAATTGTTTTCTCTTAGGAAAACAAAATATGTCCCACTTAAGTAGATGCAACATATTGGTCATATAAGGTAGAATGTGTGAATGTTCATGTAAAAGCAGACTGAGTAGAAGAGACCCATCCTGTTGAAGAACACAGCATTTCATATTGTCAAGGATCAGTCATATCAAAGCCATTGGGTACCACTGGATTGCTTAAGCCTCTGTGCTCTTCAGTTCATTTCTCTGTTACTCTGACAATATTCCTCTGTGCTTACATTTTCAATAAATTAATATTTACACTTAACTTTACATTGAGTCCAGCATACAATATTTAAAACCATGTTTTCCAGCTATGATGGGTCCAGATAGGCAAAAGTCTATTGTAATTTTTTTTTTCATGGTTCTATGATTGCATGGTTACAATTCCTTGACTGTAATGTAGAAATGTTCCACCTGTATCAAAGTCCACATTACTGGCTGCGGTTGAAAGAGGAAAGTTTGAACCTTAATACTTGGTTGGTCTCCAAGGCATTTAGTCTTAACAGGGATATGAAAAAGAAATGTTGGAGTTCATCTTGAACGTGATTGGAAGAGGCATGGTTTTATTTTGCTTGCATCGTGTGCACAGTATAAACAATACTAATGTTTGAAACATTAATTTATTGTTTTGACGTTGAAGATCAACTGCTACAGAGCCTAAGCTAACATTGTATTGTTGGCTCAAAGACTGTGGCCATTTTTTGTTCCAGGGAACACATTAAGTGTGTAGGAACACTTTGTATCCTAGAAAACTTGTGGTGAGGTCATGACTGTACACATCTTGTGTTTAAATTCTCACATGTGAGTAGCTATTTAGGAAAATGTGTATGTGAAATGAAGTATAGGTAGCTCACTATCAGAGGCATGTTTGTATTTAATGTCTTTGTATTTAATTTCAGAACAAGAAATTGTAAGAAGGAATTTTTCCCTTAAAAAAAGAAAAAGAAATGGTTTAATAAACACCATGTACATTCAGACTGCTTCTAATGCACTTTTCAGGAAGAAACTGACTTCCATTCCAATACCCAGATTTGTAGGGCTACACAGTTGAACTTTGCTTCATAAAATGAAAGCAATCTTAAACAGTTTTAAAATACATTTCTGATATAGTTGATCTTGAGCATGAGAGAGGAACTGCAAAGAAGAAGTTCAGTTTCATCTCTGATCCTGACAGAAAGGTACCAGACACTGAGAGGGTATTGCACACTTAATTGTGAACCATATCTCAGAGTTTTCCCCTCATTTTCTTATTGATCTCGTAGCCAGAGGCAAAGTGCAGGGCTGGGGTTCTGCATAATACATTTTTTTTTTAATTTAAAACTGCATCATGTACTTTATCAGCCTTCAAAAGGTGCTTCCTCCTGTGTGACTGAAAATTGGTGCCATTATGGCAAACTGGCCTGAAGGAAAGGAGACATTGTCCTTGTCCTGAAAAAAGCTCCCAAGGAATCGTGGGCCATAGTTGAACACTAAGCAAGAAATCTGGCTGTGTTTTGTGATGGAGTGTATTTAAGACCTGAACTGTTTTGAAGATGAAATCCCAAATCATCCGTTTGCTCTTCTTCAGTCCAGTTTGGCAGGATGCTGAAGTGCCTACTTAATTTTCCACAGATGCTTAATCAGATGCCTGAGGGAGAGCTGCAGTTGCAGATGTTGAGAAATTTAAGTCAGACTCATTCCTCTTTTGAAAATCAACTCTATTTTTATAAAATAGAATCCCTAGATTATCTTTTAAAAGTAGGTTCCTATAAGGATTTTTTTTTCCCTCTAGAGAAAAGGTTTTAGGTCAAAAGAAATGGGAGAATTTCCTGTTGGAATGGAGAAATGAGTTTATGGAGAAAATGAATGCTCGAGCTTTCCATCTTTGAATTTGCTTTTGAAGATAAGCATGGGTAAGTTCAGTGTAAGTTATTACTTACTGGATATTCTTCTGCCTATTCTTTTCTTGTTTGCTGTAGATCACTGTGCATTTAAACACTAGCAATTTGTCCTGGTAAAGGTTTATTCATATTACATGTGCAGTTTTTGATAGACTCCTGCTTTATGGGTAACTCTGAAGATAAGTGAAATACAGGTGAATGGACCTTTTTGGTCATTTTGTAGCATTTGGGGTCCAATTGCCCTTAGCCTGATCAGTAAATCAGTGCCAGTTTGGTTTCAGGCAGGTACTACACTGACCAGTGGCATTAGACTGAACAATTGTGTGGTTAGAAACCAGAGGAAATGAGGTGGTCAGTAATACGCTGTTAAGTGGGATATCCTCAGATGATCTAGGTAACAGAGAAAAGGAAAATAATCCTTTATGCCAGTGCCTAGCAAAAGAAAGATCTAATAGTCTAACTGGATGAAAGTCTAAAAAAAAAGTCTAAACTGGATGAAATCTGTTCCTACATCAGATCTGCTTTGCTTCAGTCAAGTGTTCCCTCTTTATTGATATGTTTGGTTCAAGTGTTTTGCACTTGGGAATGTTTCTCTAAGGGGCATGGTTTGGGTATTGAAAGGTACCTTCTCCCTGTGGCTCACAAAGAACGTGTAAAGAAAAATATTAGTAGATCAAGAGGTGCAGACATCAGAAAGAAATGCTGTTCAGGTCACAGCCTTTATATAAGTGCTTCCAGAGATAAAGTAAAGCCTTCACACACCTATCTTGTGACAAAGATGATAAGCCTTGGTAAGATGGCCTGATGGTAAGCCTTGCATCTTTGCCCTCCATCTTTCCCAGTAGAGAGTTCCAAGGGTCAGCTGCAGTCACTGCTAGGAAATTGCAGACTGTTTCAAGGTTGAATTGATCTGTCTTCTAATTGCTAGCTGATGGATTCTATTGCATTATCATCAGCAAGGTTGAAAAGGTCTTGCTACCAGATCTCCCTCTCGGCAAGTAAGTGCTTATGTCTGGTAATCAAATGACCTCTCGGTCTTCTCTTCATTTACCTGACATAGATAGGGCTGCCTAGGACTTCCAAAAAATGGAGAAAAGAGATGGCAGAGGAAACAAAATGGTGAATGATGATAGAAGTGCAGGTGGTAAAGTAAATAAGATGACATTCATGAAACATCTCCCACTTCAGAGACAGAAAAATTGTCTGAGAAAATTTGAGGAGACCTTAAAGTCCTTCAGAGTACATGAAACAGTGCCTGGCATGGCCAGTGGTGCCAGCATGGATCTTGGCCAAGTACTGTATTGCATCTTTCAGTGACTGCTTTCAAAGCAATTATCATAAACCAGGAAGGTGTGAATACAAACATACAGCTTTGCTGAGACCCTGGGAATAGTGGTTCTTGGATTCTGTATTTAGGAGATTAATCCACATCTTTCGTTGAGAAAAACAGAAGGAATACTATATTCAGTACAGAAAAATGTTGAAACTCTTTTTTTCCCCTCCAACAATACTGCCTTTACATCTGTATCCAGTGTTGATTTTAAGATCTAATTTTGGGACCACTTTTGTGCAAAATACCATTGCATTCATTATGGATGTGCAGTCTGCTTGAAAAAAAAAAAAAAGAAAGGATGCAATGTTACATCCTCTAAATTTAAGGACTTGTAAGGTAACAGAGCAAGAGCTAAGAATAGCTCTATGAGAATGGTGACTGAAGGTTGCTACTGCCAGAACCATTCATCTAGCCTGCAGCCCACTCTCTGTGTGCTCTTCAGCTGTGCCAGAAAATATGCTGCATGAATAAATTGGACATTTGTGGCCTGTTCCACATTTCTTGGCTCGACTTCAGAATAAATCAGGTGATGTGCATGTGCACACGTTCTCTGGCAAAAGAGCCTTTTCAGAAGCGTTGGGGGAGGGCAAGTAACCCAGTAATGGGTACGTGCAGGATTTGGTGAACACACACAGGTTCAAGGGATCTCCATTCAGGATTTGATCTCCCATTGACACTGGAAGAACCTCACGTGTCTTGTCTGGTCAGGATGACTGGATATACTGTATTCTACTGCTGAGTACAGATGAAAACCTTTTCTTGTCTTGTTGGATGAGTTGATACAGAGCTTGATCCTGAGATGCAGGATTTGATGGGTGAATTTTCAAGCCTGTGCCATGCAGGGGGGGGGCAGCTTAATTAGACTGAATTCTGTTCTTAGAAATTAATACTGTGGTAGTTCCTACATCTTCCAGAATAAGGACCTATGTATGACCTTTGTACAGTTTTCTAGTGTTGCCATTTGTCTTTTTTCCATGTAAAATTGTTCTGCATTCCTCTTCTGCTTATCATTCCTAGCTTTCCTTTTGTGTCGTTTTAGCTTTTGCCAATTTTATTAGCTCTGATCCTGTTGCTTTAAGGTTGGGTTTGTGTTTTTTTAATTTTGATAAAAAATGCACCTTGGCTTCTGCTATCCAGAAACAAGCCAGTAACAGCTAAAGAATGAGTGGAAAAAAAGTCTGCCAAAGTTTCCTCATTTTAGATGAAACTGCCTGACTTGGATGTCATCAGTTTGAAATTTTATTTTTTTATTTTAATTTTTTTTTCTTTCCTGTTAGTAGAAGCTGGAGTTTCACCATAAGGAGATGATGATGATGATGATGATGATGTCCACAAAACCACAAGCCTCTCGATTACCTGGTTTTCCTTGGCCTATGTGATTATTGGCATGCCAGTTGGTGCTGTTTTCCTATAGAATCTTTTAGGTTGGAAAAAAAACTTCAGATTATTAAGTCTAACTGTAAACCTAACACTACCACTAAACTGTGGTCCTAAGTGCCACATCTAAATGTCTTTTAAGTACTTCCAGGGATGAGGACTCAACCACTTCCCTGGGCAGAGGGTTCCAATGCCTGACAAGCCTTTTGGTGAAGATATTTTTCCTGTTACACAATCTGAATCTTCTCTTGCACAACTCGAGGACATTTCCTCTTTCCCATCACTCCAGCACCTCAATGTCTGTCTTGTAGTGAGAAGCCCATAACTGAGCAGAGTATGTGAGTGCAGCCTTGCTAGTGCTGAGTACTAGAGCCCTAGTGTTGAAATTAATTTGTGCTGTCTTCTCTCAGGTGTCTTATGTTTGTGCTGCATCACCTTAAGAAACCAAAAACTTGCACAAAACTGAATGGAAGAAAAAACTTTTCTGTTTTTTCTTCTGTGTGGTATTGCTGTGCCAACAGTACAGCAGTGCAGCATTAATGAAATTAAGGGGGCTTTGCTGATTAGTTAAATATACCCTAGGCTCATCTTAGTTGAAGTCAGCAAGCATGCTTATATGTTTGGTGGAGAGCTGGTTAGTGAGTGGAAAGCTTGAGTGTTGGGAAGACAGGCCATGGAACTGGCAAACTTCTGTTCTTGTGTTAGGTTTGGCTTTTGCTGCTGCCAGTGATGTGGCTTCTAAACCATCAGAAAAGATGAGTTCTGCTTCTTTTATCACTGAGATACCAGATAATTGTTTCTGTCAGGATCTCTTTTCATTGTCTGTCTGCTTCCCTTCAATGAATGGAAATCTGTATTAACCTTTGCCATGTGTCATGTTAACTTTTATTTCCGGTTGGTTTTTAATTTTCTAGGTGTCCATAATTCTGTGGCGTTGCTCGAATTTCTAGGTCTTCTGCTTCAGCATTTGTTGAGGCTGAAGGATAATGGTGGTCTTGCAAGTACAGCTGCAGAGTCTGTACAACAAAGAGCAAATCAGAGCTTGACCTAGAACTGCACCCTTCATCCCTAGGAGAGGACTTAAAATACTCATTCACAGAGCTGAGAATACTGTATTCTGAATCCAAGTTTGCTGTCTGACTGTTGTCTACCATTTTCTACTTTCCTTCAAATCCAAATTTCAACCTTAACAATACACATTTTAATTTGTGTACCTGCTGCTGGATGACCAGCCTCCTTTTCTTTCTATATGTCCATGATTCTTGGATCACTTCCCATTAAAGTTTTGTTTCCTGTTCCAAGCAGTGAAATTTTAAGTCCTGTTCTGGAAGGCTGCACATTTTCTCACTTCTGCAGCACTGCAGTTTGTGGGGTACCCTCACCCCACAAATAATACAATCATATACATAATCCCAGTTTCATTGCTTGCAAGGAGAAGAGGCATTTCTTCTGTGGAGTACTGGTTGGATAGTACTTATAATAGCTTGGGAGCTTCCTGGGGAAAGAATGTATTCTCTGCAGTACTGGGTAAGCTTGTAAGAGTTATTATTAATTCTTAAACAAAGAAGTGCAGGATTAAAAATTTTGAAAACACATGCCTGTCTCCTTCATGGGAATGAGTTTTGTCTTTCCTCACTAGTCCAGAATTACCTAATGTCCCTCCCAAGCTGGACTGTGCTGTGATTCTGTTAAGGATGCAGAAGAATAAGCCTTCCAGAAATAAAATTGAGAAAAGGCAACAGAGGTTTGTTTTTTTACAGTATGCATGACTAGCCTACCACTGCTGTCTCCAGGGTGGCCTCCTTTGTGAATTTTCACACATCCTCTTTTCTGTAAATGGGATGTGCAACTGGTGGTTGGTATTGTGTGGCTGATGCATTAAACAAGGAGAGAGTACTTCAGGGTATCATGTGATATTTTTTGTTGTGAGGAGAAGATATAAGAAAATAAGAGGATAGGTCCTCAATCTAGAGAAATGGAAGGGTAGAAGGCAGGAAAGAGGAAGAGGGTATAAAGGGATTCTACAAATCACGACTTTTAAGGTTTTTACAAACATAAGGCTTCCAAGGTGCTCTCAGCCTTCCGTAAGCTTAGTGAACACTGGGGAGCTGCTAAGCAGTTGAGACAAAAAAAGATGCTCATAGAGTGGAAAGGTTTTCACAGTAGTAAGAGGGCAGAGTTGCCCCTTCATCTGCATTTTTAGCTGAACCCTGTCAGCTGAGAGCCGGGTGGTGAGCGCCGTTCTTCAAGCATGCATAGTGCCCTACTCTGCCAAACCTGCAGAGGAGAGATGTCAAGTCCTACCTTGGATCAATAGAAGTAAGTTCTCATTGACTTCCTGAGAGCCCAGTGCTTTCTAAAATGGAGGCTCTAGTGAATTGGACATTGTTTTGAGATTTTGCTGTGCTGTTGACCTGCCTGCTGCTTCTTATTTTTATATTTTTTTTCTTTACTTATCCTTTGTTTACATTCTTCAGGGCAGGAATTGAAACCCAAATAGGAAGCTTTTCAAAGTTGATGCTTACGGATGTTTCCAGTCAATAATGATTTTGTTTGATAAAGATTCTTTGTGTAGTGCAGACTGTCTCTTCCCAAGCATCCAAAACATACTGGGTATCCAGGTTTTGACACTTAATCTGTTAGAGGGTATGGTTGTTTTTTTAAAATTTAGATAGATTTAATAATTTTTCAGGTTTGTTCCTGCTGCCATCGTACTTTTGTCAACATAAGTGATGTCAAAGTAAGGCATGTTTTCCCTGGTGTTTTTTCTGGCTCCAGTCTAAGTGAAGGGTTGTGTGCAATCTCATAGTTCTGTCATGATTGGGACGATTTTGCAATATATGTGGGTTAGCAAATTTTGGAATAACGTTCCAATCAGGATAGAAGTTAAAACTTGAGGGTTGGATTCTTTTCTACACTTTTACCATGGCTACAGCAAATGAAGCTTGAGACACAGGGAGAGCAAAACCCATCATGAAGGTTCTGTACAAACAAGTAAGTTCACCTTTGAAAACCTAGAAAAAGGAAAAGATCATGCTATAAAAAACCTGCACTTCTGAAATAGTTTAATCCACTTGTGTAGTATATACGTACTTTTGGTTTGTCTTTAATTTCCTACTTGAAACAGTTGAGGATTTCAGAAGTGAGGTTTCCATGTCAGTGGTTTGGGAGCGTGGGTGTAACTGCAGAAAGAATGGCAATGGAGAGCAGGAGTTGTTTCTCAAACAAAACCTGACAGCTTCTTCATGACTCCCATTGTTTTGTGGACATCGTGCTGAGCAGCTCTCCTTACGATTTTTGACTTCAGTAAACTATGGCATATCCAAGCACAGGAAAACAGGTCTTCCTCACAGAGGAAAAACATCAAATACTACACACTAATCATCTGTAAACTGGTGTAGCTCCTTGAAAACCAGTTAAGCTCACCTTGGTTTATGCCAGCCTGCGTATTCTTAGGATATGGTAAGCAGTGTTCTTCCAAATTCCATATAAAAATACGTTTTCAAGGTGAATGGGAAGTTACTTCATACTTAGATCAGTCTTGAAGATTCTAATTCTCCTCACAGAGAGTTCATTAGCAATCGTGAGTGTCACACAGGTAACATCTTTTAATTTATTTTCAGGGTATGATACTGTTGTATGCCACAATTTTAGATACACAGGGATCTTCTAAACCTGTTACATAATACATTTAATTATATAGTTATATTATACATTTAATTTTAAATTATGAATTTTATGGTGGTGATATATGTGATGATGGTGAGTGTAACATTTTTGTCTTTATAGATTTGGATTTTTAATATAGGAAGAAAAACAAAAACCTGACAATTATGGAATCTTAGTACAATTTTCATAATTCATGGTGTTTCATGTTGCTAGAGACCTCAGAAAAGTACCAGCAAAAGAAGCACAAAGACAAAAACCTACAGCTAATGAAGGGGAAGGTGGAACTATGGCATGTATTGTGCAAGGCCCTGCACCTGGGTTGTGGCAACCTTTGTTATCAGTCCAGGCTGGGGGATGATGTGTTTGAGAGCAGCCCTGTGCAGAAGGACTTGGGGGGCTGGTGGCTGAAAAGCTGGACATGAGCTGGCAATACACACAGCCCAGAAGCCAGTCACGTCCTGGCCTGCATCAAAAAGATGTGTGGCCAGAAGGTTGAGTGAGGTGGTTCTGCCACTTTACTAGGCTGTGGTGAGACCTCACCTGGTGTACTGTGACCAGCTCTGGAGTCCTCAGCACAAGACATGGACCTGTTGGAGCAGGTCCAGAGGAGGGCCACAGAAATGATCAGAGGGCTGGAGCACCTCTCCTATAAACACAGGCTGGGAGGAAGGCTCCAGGGAGACCATATTGTGGCCTTTTGATACTTAAATGGGGCCTGTAACGAAGATGAGGACAACCTTTTCAGCAGGGCCTGTTGTGACAGGGCAAGAGGTGATGTTTTTAAATTAAGAGAGAGTGGATTTAGACTAGACAAGGAGGAAATTTTTTACAATGAAGGTCATGAAACACTGACACAGGTTGCCCAGAGAGGTGGTAGATGCCCCATCCATGGCAACATTCCAGACTGGACAGGGATTTGAGCAACCAGGTTACTGGCATTGTTACTATATCACAGTGGTATTGTAAATATTGTTACCATTTTTCTTGCTTATCAATGGTTCCTCAGTTTCATTTCTTGATTTTGAGCATTTTGAATGAATCCCATTTCCTTCAGACATCTCTCTTTCCAACATATTTTTGTGACTTCCATGGAAACAGATTATGTTTGTCCTGTCTTGTATTTTGCTCCAGTAATGCATGTTCAAGGGATGGCTGTAATTTTGAGGATCTTTTTCTTCCACAACGATGATCTGTCCATGGTATCCACTGGCTCTCACGTGCATTTTTGTGCATTGTCATTGGTAGCTATAAATACCAAAGAATGCAGATCCTGCAGTGACTCACTGGTGGTAAATGTGTAATCTGTCAGTGTCTCTGGATATTGTGGTGTGCAGGCTTCATAAATAGATAAGGTAGATGCTGCAATATCTCATGGAGCTCTTCCACAAAATAATTATTAGCATCTGGTAGAAGTTGAAGTTCATGTGTTCTATAGAAATGAAGAATGATAAGGAGTGTTTTAATGTAATTCCCACTATACCAGTAAAAATGCCTAAAAAAAATCACATTAGAAGAGTGAAGTAGCAGCTATCAAAAGTATTTATGTATTAGTCACTCACTGAAAATGATTTTCCATTGAATCCTGGAAAAAATATATTTGGTATACCAAATTTGACAAATATATGGGTAATTTAGGGTGAAGGCATATCCCTCTTCAAAAGGAGCAAACAGTTTGTTCTCCACAAATGTATCTATGAACTTACAATCTTTGTGTGGCAGAAATGGCATAGAATTCTATGAAAGATTCTCCCAAATACTATTAAATGTTGTTGGAGGCTAAACTCTTAACTGCTGCTGTGAGCTCCTTTCTTCATCCACGCACTACTGAGTTTCATTTAAACAAAATAGCTAAGGGTCTGTACCCATGTCCCACTGAATTTGAACACTTGACATGAGTTTTGTCTAAGTGCTGCATAAGGATTGTGTAATTTAACATTATAAATACAACAGTAAACGTGGATCCATGTCTTTTTTGGTGGATGAGCTTCACTGGAGCAAGAGGCTCTACTTGCAGATACAAATGTGTTAATTTTTTTAGTTAAACTTTTGAATTTGAGATAAAAAAAAAAATTCCACCCTGGAAATTTCTAGTCATATCATTATATGTGTGTATAAACATAGGTTTGTCTATACACACATAAATTTGTTAATTTATGTAAGTGTGTATGTAAGTGCCTACACAACACAAGGACCTTTTCCATTGTACAACAGAAAAATCTGAAAATCCAGAACTGAAAATCCAGTGGAATTGAGCTGTTGCCTTGGTTACAGGGAGGCAAAGTCTTTTCTGGACTGTGGTTTTGCTCATGCATTATTATGGTGTATCAGAGCACACTGTAGCTAATAATTCATTTCAAGTTTCCTAATGCTAAGCTTATGAATGATTTACTATCCACAGCAGCAGAAGCTGCATAATTTAAGAGCAATGTTGAGTAAGGATGGCTTGCTGCTCATTGCAGTAGATACCCATGCATAAAACAACTTTAAGGTCGTGCTGTTTCTTTTTTTCTATGCTCAGGAAATACCTTTCAGAAGTGTGAATATAAATAGGAGAAAGTAAAGGATGCTGGAGTGAAGTATTCCCTCCTGGATGTGCCTGACACTACGTAGGTCAGCAGCCAGGGTTAAGGGAAGAGAAGTCCTCTGGGAGCCCCAGGGCAGCAGGTACCACAGGAGAGAGGAGAAGAGGAGGCTACTGCAGTGAAGTATTAAAAGGAATTGGCAAAAAAAATGAGGAAAGCTTTTGGGGAGGTGACTGGAATATGGAGTTTATTTATGGATTTTAAACACACCTGGGTTTTACTATTGATGCCCTATCCTATCTGAAACCTCCTGAAATCTGCAGCTCTGACAAAGCAGCTTCAGTCTTTTTTTTCTTTGGTTGGATTACTGCTCTGCTTGTGACTTACTGACATCCTTGTCTTGCAAGTTTGTATTTTTCAGAAATGCATTCTGGAACTTAATTTTATAATTCCTTCCACTAACCTGCTGTGAAAACGTGGTACGTTTGTTATTTTCTTCATATCTTAGCATGACCTGAGATACATTCCTATGTGAAATTCATTTGAACTGCAGGCCACATCCCTTCTGTGCAGTGTGATGCGATGTGACCGGGGGTGTGAGCGTAAGCAGCATTTATGGAATTGCAGAAGTAGCACTGTAGTCTGGATTTGAGAGCCTGTTCAACATTTTGGTCTGAACCATACAACAAACGTTAAAAAAGATGTCAGTTGAAGTTTAGCTCTTTGAAGGTAGGTTTTCACACACCTTTCCTTTAGTAGTAGTACATCCAGGTACAAAGAATATGGTGTGCAGTAAATAAGGTATTGTAATCCTGATTCTAAAACATTAATCAGAAGATAACTAATGAAGGTGTTACCATACCAGTTAGCCCCATTATGAAATGAAGAAACAGAGATTCATTACTGCAGTGTCTTGGAAAAACAGTGAAAACTCAAAGCTTTTTTTGCCTTGCTCATGTCCTTAGTATCACTTTAGTACTGCAATAGTGTCCTTAAAGGAAGTAACTAACAGTTGTTAGGTACAAGTGCTGGAAAAGAGATGCCTGATGGGCTGCTGCCCAGTATGGGGTGAATGAATAACCCAGGTTGTGGCCTCTGTCATTTGTATGCCAGAGTTTTTTGTGAGCTGTCTTACTATCTGTATTGCATGCCTGATTCCCACGTATAAATAACTTGTAGGTTTCAATATTCCAATGCAACTGAAGAGTAAGAGGTCTCTGGCAATGCTTTTTTACACCATTTTGTGGTCTAGGACCTTCATCTCCCATTAGTAAGTTTCCTCCACTAGCACCACCATTATTTTGACAAAATTCTGGTGAGTTTTACTGCTATCGGAAGGCTCTGGAAAGTATCTGCAGCTACCAGAAAATCCCATGTGGTTTTTCCCATGCCACCAGTGGGCTGTGCTCCCTTCAGAGTAAACACCTTTATGAGCCAAATTCTCTGGCTTTGTTTGAATATTTATTTTTTTTTTAATTATTTTGTTGTTGTTGGGAAACTTCTGACGCAAACTGAGTGTCCAGAGGGACAGCACAGGCAACAGCAAAACTAATTTCATTCTAGCACTTACGTATCGTATATTATCATATGTTGTGGTTTTAATTCTGAAAGGAAGAATATTGCTGGGAAATTGTTTTACCACTAATAAAAAACAGCAGCAAAAGTCATTGGAGCTGGCTCTGTACATTTAACCACAATCTTCCTTTGCAGTCGCAGTGTCAGCGTTAAAGAAAGCAACAAAAGGGTTTTTTTCTCCCAGTGATGGTGATGAGATGTGGTGAGGGGGCATTGTGTGTAGTTAAAATTCATACTTTGGTTTCTGGGTTTTCATATTTACATTGAAAGAATATAATTTGGTTTGTGAAGCTTTTCCATATACACAAAGTCTTAGGAATTCCAAGCTTTATGCATTAGTAATATTTCAATGTACTGTACTGATACTGAGCCCTGGCTTGTAGTAGTGGATAAGGGGTTTTTTTAACAATTGCTTTTAGAGGTGCCAGTTTTGCTTTGCTTCTTTTTTGTAGCAGTTAGCCAAGTTGGGTTGTGCTAGCAGGCTATATTGGGAGAAATGTGCTTCAGAAACTTGGAGTTTACTCCAGCAATAGTAGATGAAGATCACAGGTGGGCTGTAACATGAAGAAAAGTTACAAACGTAAAAAATTACAGCATAAGGATGCTGAAGCTTCATTAAAACCAGTTCTGCTGTTGTAAACTGTTTAACCTCGCCAGAAAAATGGTATTTTAACCTGCCATTTGGCGTGTTTAGTTGCAACCCTGTTGTTGACTGTAAGCCTCTGTTAGAGTTTAGATGTGGAGCTGAAAAGTAGTTCTCTGAAGGTGGTGATCGGTTGTGAGACAGTAGCTCTGAGGTTCTTTGTGGGCCTTTGGGTCCTTTTTTTAGAAAGGTGGCAGTGAATCTGGTTGGGTTTAATGGAGAGGGTAAAAAAACCAAACCAAACCAAAAAAACTCCAACCCAACCAAACCAAAACCAAAATAAAAAGAGCAGAAGGACGCTTCAGCCCCCCTCTGGGGAGCTGGCTGAATGCTGGTGCCTCTGTACCAGGAAAGCAGTGCTGGAAGGGTTCTCCAGGGTTCTCTGTCCGATGTCCATGCAAGCAGAAAACAGCCTGCCAAGAAGCGAGGCAAAAGAAAGCGAAGGCAGTCTGCACAGGAGGTGGAGAGTGCCAAGACTCCACACAGGACTTGTGTTTTTGACATACATCTTACTAACCTTTTCATTTCTGTTCTTTAAAAATGAAGGTCTGCTCAGAATGCATCGCATATGAGTCAATATGGTGCTTTACAAATATGCAATACAGCTTTAAATGAATCAATGTAGATATTGTTGGGGAAAACCTGATAAATATTTTGAGGCGAAAATAGTGAATATCAGACACTTACTGTGGAGAGTTGGCAGGCTTTCCAAATGAGGCTATTTGGACTAGTTTTTCATTATTGTTGGCCAGCATTTCTGGCACTGAACTGGTCTATCACAAACATCACCAATAGTTTAATCAAAGTGAATTCTTTGGGAGAAATAAGATGGAACATTTTTCTTTGTATGGGAAAAGATTGTATATGTAAGAGACTGACCTATGGTAAAAATAATATTTTACTTATTCCACTTCAGTGATATATCTTTTACTATTAGAAGGGTTGTATGATGAGCCTCAAACCTAAAATCACACACACACACACACAGAATCCTATGTTCCCTTTATAGGTCATCAGAAGACTTGAGGAACTTGCACTTTATCACTGTAATAACTTTTGGTAACTAAAGGCATGGAAATACAGGATTCCAAAAAAGTATATAAAAGAGTTGAGACTGTTACCTTTAGGAAAAGAAGGAAATACAGGGAATGCCAAAAGCATACTGAATGATGAGCATGTTTAGTGACTGTAAATTCATTAATGCAATGTGGGAATAAGAGTTTGGGCAAAATACTGATGTGATTGAGATAGAATCAGCTGCCTCCAGTAGAAGCTGGAACATGAGACCCTTGCTTTAGTTTAAGCTTTTCTCACAAGAAGGGCTGGAGAAGAAATGTTACTGGTTCTTTAGGAGAAATACAGTTTTTTTCAGAACTGTTCCTAATAAATAATTTGAGCTTTATCAAAAGTAACAAAATATTTGAAAGTGGTGCTGTTCAAGAATTTACTTTAAAGAGAACTTTGACGTTGTTGCAATCTTAGAGTCATTGCGGAAATAAACTTCAGTCTCCCGACTGAAATGCTTACTTTCAAACTATTGTGCTTCTGTGTCCTGCAAGGCACAGATTAAAATTTTCCATGAGGCAAAAGAGAATGGTTAAAGGAAGGGCAGGCAGCAAGATCTGTGCTTTTTTTTAAAGTACATCTTGACAATCAAAGCATGCACTCTTTTTTTTTTTTTTCTTTACTGTTTCTGGTTTGTAGATTTGGGACTAGATTAAAAGAAATCTGCAAAGATTTCTGAGGATAAAAGTTTCAGGAAAAGGCAAAAAAGTGTTAGTGAAAAGCTTAACTGAAAAGCTTTAGCAAAGAGATCTCTTATTTCTCAGGCACATGAGAGCTTCCCCCTCTTTCCTTTGGTTTTTAGAACATGACTTATCTTCTAGCATGGTTACTTATTACTGAATGTTGGCCATGTTTTCCTGGTTGACATATTTACTTCTCTTAGTTGATTTTGTCCCCTTGGAGAACACATCACCCTGATGTTTAATAGCTAGAATAAATTGCTTGTGCATATAGCTTTAAAATGTCATACTGTGGTCTACTGATTTTTTTCTTCTCTCCTTTGTTAGACAATGAGTCACAAGCTGTCTCATCCTATTAATAGGTTGTTAGTTTTTAATTTCAAACTCTACTTTTGTAGATGTACTGTATTTATTAAATCACTGAGAGTACTCTGCTTCTCTAAATATCTAAATAAGTGTTTCAAGGTAATGTTATCACTTTAATTCATTGACTACATACAGATGGTATGCATTAACAGACAGTTTGCTAATGATGCCCTCTCTTTACTGAAGGGTGACAGTTTTTCCTCTTTAAAACATGTCTCTGGATGACTGTTCCTGGCAGCATGGCTTGTGCATAGAGCTCTGTCACTGAGTTTTTCAAATATTAGATCCTAGTGTTATGCATTAAAAATAAGTAATTGGTAGCAAATTCAAGAGTGTGAACTCTGACAACACTCTTCAGTCTTTTCTCATAAATATTGTGAAAGTAATTTTAAATATTGACATAATTAGGGGCAATACATTCCTAACACCAGGTACCAACTGGAGAAGCTGTCAGTGATGCTGCGAAGGAGAAGTGAGGAGAGTTTTATGTAGCAATTCTCGGTTGAATGTGTTGGGAGGGTTTAAACCCTTGTGAACAAGCAGCAGCAATGAATGGGGAGTTGTATAGTGCAGGCACACTGTGACATCTGTAACCTTGTAGATACTGGTTATCTCTGGGAATAGGAAAACAGGACATCTCAAGGCATTCGAGCATGCTGAGCAGACAAGAACCAGTTCTGTGGCAAGAGTAAGAATGTTAGGCTCGGGGTCACTGAAAGAACACAGTGATGAAGAAGAGAAGATGAAGTAATTGACCACCAGAGGTCACGAAAGACCACTGGAGGGAGAAAAAACCCTAACTCAAAATTGTATTACGTATGCCTGGACTATATAAATGAATTCCTGGAATCCAATAGCATAAGACTGCCCTTTCTAAGAAATATGCAGGCTAAACATGAATATTCATTACATAAACTATGTACCTAGCTTGCATGGGTACAAACCTTGGGAGGAGTGATCCCCTGTGCGTCCAGCGCTGCAAAATAAAGAATGCCTGCTTAACATCTTAATAACTCAGTTACTGAGTATTCTGATAAGGAAACCCGAAGCAAATGCAGGAGGAAGAACCTCAAACCCAGAAAATCATGAAAAATATGCTTTAAAGGTGATAGTTGTTTTTGTGGTTTTCATGCGGTTTTAGCAGAGTGACATTAAGGCCAGAGATTTAGTGCTCTCATTAGTTAAGAAATGTCATGATCTTCATTCAGCGTGCCTCTGACCAGTTCTTGCCCTTTTCACCAGTCTGCTTTGCTCCCATTCCTGCTTCCTACTATAGAACTGCCTTATGAGAATTTAAATTCTCTTAGAAAAATGTATCTATTGTTCTTCTGTGGACTTGATGTTAGAGGTGAAGTAGATTTTGTATTTTCAGTATCTCCCCTACTTCTATTTTCATCTTTAAACAGAATAACAGCATGTTGTGAAATGCAGGGTGTCTGCACCATTGCATTGACTAACTGGAACGGGTAATTCTCTAAAAAACACACCACCACCCCTTACAGAGCAACTGTTTAATGCCCATGGCATAGTTGATTATGTGAAGCTGAATATTCCAATGTTGATCTACGAATAATAGAAGTGTTCATTAATGTCTGAGCCATGACTGGGGATTAATAATGGGATCATTATGATTTCTAGGTAAGAAGAAATGACCACCTTAGCTATGGCTTTTATGTCTGTTATGAGATGTAGGCTTAGTGCTGTTTATAGGAAATGAAGCCTTCAAACTGGAAATTTGAAGAGAGTAAAATATTATTTGCTACTTCAAATGTATTTCTGAGCTTGTTTCATTCTTTTTGTTCATTTCAAACCAACAAAAAAACCGCCGAATTACGTATTTCTGTGTTCAGATCTGGATACTGGTTAAAATGTGGTGTGTATAGCATGCTCTGTGAGCCCTGTGGAGCATGAAACCCAGGTGCCTTTCAGCTGCTGGGACCAGGAGACCCTCTGCATTCTCTCTGTCCACAAGAGAACAAGTTGGGACTATTTGAAGAGGGAAATGAAAGAATTGCAGATCCTGGTTATCTCTGAAAGGCCAATGACTTAACATATAATGGGAACAGTTTAATTCTCTGACCTGCTAGAAAGTTCCCCGATGGATCTGTGGCAGTATTTTCTGATCTTTTAATTACCATGTCTGTCCCTCTGCAAAATGGTCTGTTCAACTGCTAAGAGTGCTATTAACACTTTTTAACAGCCTATTGATTTGCTTTTGCGCGACCTGTGCTCCCTGTACATCTGCTGCTTAGAGCTCTACTCTGGTAGATCAGCACCATCTTGCCCTTGCGTTGATGTCCAGTGCTCTAGGAGAGATGAGGACCGGTCCAGATGGAGTACATCTCTCTTGACACACACAGCCCCTGGCTGCTGCTGGCTGCAGTTCAGGACCTGCAAAAAAAATTAGCAAAAAAATTTCAGGGATAGCTGAAATTCAGAGTGAAGAAAGCAAATTTGGAATGAAATCTTTTGAGGTCATGCGATACTTCTGTTTTGAAACTGCTTGTTGTTACTTGTGCCAAACTTTTGCCTGTCTTTATTATAAAAATAAGTATTTGCCAGCTTGCTTGGAAGGTTGGCATATTATCCTAGTGTCTTACATCCTTGCATCAGAAGGCTCTGGTTGCATATCTTAACAGTTAAATGCCACAAGCATGCTCTGGCCATCTAAGTGTAGCTTTGCTAGGTCTTCTATTCACATTTGCTTCTGTACTCTGAACTGTAGCTCTGAGGTTAGGTGTTAAGGTAGACGCACAATCACAGTGGTGATCCAAATTTACACTGCCAGTCCATGGCAGTACAGATGGTTTCGCCAGCCGAGCACTGCTGTTGCTGTTTTTCTGGAAAATACCTGGAAGAAAAGTATAGATAAGAAGAAAAATTAGAAACCAAGTGGAGTATGGGCAACTGGGCTGCCACTGCTGTGTAGGAAACACAGCTTGAACTTAGTGCTCTGGAAACTAATGGCAGGGTGGTTGCCTAAACCTGACACTTCGCTATTATCAAGCCACTGTAATTATATCTTAGGGAGAAAACAGTTTAGTGGCATTGTTTAGTAATTTGACTGTAATTATATGGTCACATAATTTATTAGACAAATGATTAACAAAATAAACCAAAAGCAGTCTCAGACTTCATAGAAAACCACCAGCTAACCAGCAGTGTTGGTAGTAGACTTCATGTCTTAAAATAAAGATGCTCTAGTTTTGGCAAACTGTGAAGTCCAATCAGTGTGGAGGTGTTTGTTTCTAGTGGGTTCTCTTTAATTCTGCTTAGTAATAACCTACAGGAGAGGTTGGCTGTGACAATTTGGCACAAGTGGAAGCCTGACACAGTGGCATTATCTAACCAGAAAGCTGCATTGCATCTTACTCTTGGGGAAGGTCACCCTGTGGAGTTAACTTCCAAATGCAGGAACACGCAAGGGCGTTTCCATTAAGAGGAAAAAACTCCAACCAATGAGGACAGGGTTTTGTCCTCCCTTTCTTCCTTCTTTTTTTCTTTTATGTCATTGGGTTTAGATCATGTGTATACTGCTGTGTCCAGTCAGGTTTTTTTTCTAGGTTAAACCAAAGCATTTCATCCTATTCTTTGGAGTTTGAGGCAGGAGATTTGCACAGGCAATACTGAACAGTACTAAGCTCCTTCTTCCTTCACTGTACAGTCCCAGTGTCAGTGGAATCTGTCTGCCAACTATTTATTTATTTATCTACTTAGTTATTTTCTTTTTTTTTGAGGGGAAGAAGGTACTCTTTCTTGAAGTTCTTGTTCATGCTTTAAAATAAATTCAGAAAAATTATAATGCGTAATGGAAACCTCTTAGATGAATCTGACTTTACCATTTTCTGGGGCCAGGTTCTGCCCAATATCTGCCAATTTTACCCAGAAAGGAAATTCCTTCTTCCTGTGTGGTTACCATGCTGCAGTTGTCATCATCACTACCCAAATCAGCTAAAGTCAAAAGCCAATGTCCTTACTAAGAGTCCCTGATTTTCATATCTAGCTTTATCTTTTCCTGTTCATTCTTATGATGTGGGAAGATTCTGGACCACTTTCAGAGGAGGAAAACAATATAGCTATTTGTTCCACTGCTCTCAGTTACTGGCTGAGAGGCAGAAAGAGAAATGGGAGGGTTGTGCCCTATTGAACATGAAGAAAACTTTCCCCACATATGTTTAAGTGGTGAATTCTTCTCTTGCATGATATGTCTGTGTAGAGCTTTCATCTTCTGGAAATGGATACCAGACCACAAACTTCACCTTGAATGTATGGTTGGTTGCCTTCCTGCTGTCACAGCTGGCTCTGCAAGCTGGTGTCCAGTGGGTAGGAATAGGGGGAATTCTTGTGCTTGGTGCAAGATTAATAACCATATTATTAAAACTCGCTGTTCAGAAGGTGCACAGAAATATTAACGTGGTTACTCTAGAAAAAATGGGAATTTTTAAGGCTGACCTGTGCTGGAGGAAATAGGTTGTTGTTGGATCGTGCTGCAGCAGGCTGCTTCTGAGGCATTTGTAAAGGGTTTAAGGATAGTAGGAGGATTGGGAAACAATATTGTCCTGCCATTGTAGAAAAATCAGATCTTGAGAGACAGCCTATTATGGATGTTTTGAAGGAAGAACAGATGGGCCTAATATTTTATCAGATGAAAAATCCTAAAGTTTGCTTTAAAAAAACCCAAACAACAAAACCACAAACACCATCCCCCTTAGCCCTCGACCCCCTTCCTCCCAAAACCCTGGGTTCTGGATGGTCAGGGCTGGGATGTTTGAGGCCCAAAATGCACCTTTGAAAGGTTATGGTACCAAAATAACAGAAGATGTCAGTGTTGTGGGTTTGTTTGGTTTTTTTCTATTTCTGTGTATTTCTACAGCATCAGTAAAAGACTGGTTGTTTCTGAAACACCTGAAGAAAATCCGTGTCTCTGATCACTGGGACTATAATGTGTCCTAGGAAAACCCAACATAAATCTTGAGTGTTTTCTAGGAAGCTGTGGGGAGGGAAGTGTGCTTTGCCCATAATCTTTTGAGCTTCCAGAAAGTCATGTCTGTTTTACTCAGAATTAGTAGTTACAGGGTTATGAAAACCTCAAATTCTAAATTGCCTTCACAAAGACGAAGCCAGGGACTTTCCAATGAAAATCCCTGTTATGTTATCACGTCTTTTGTAGGGAACCCCAGAAAAAAAAAAAGATTAAAATTGTAATATGATACATATATATTAATTTTGGTAAACTATTACTTAAAACTTTGCATATTAAGCTGTATAAAGCTGAACATTAGCTCTACTATAAAGTGGGTCGTTCTTTTTTGTTTGGGGTTTGGATTTTTTTTTAATTAGGAGTCTATCTGTGGATTAATTGCTTTTTGTTGCTATACGTAGAGAAATAGAGAAAATTCAAAATCAAACCAGACTTATTTTTATAATACAGATTTCAGAGTCATTTAAGATGATACCAGAATGCTGTGTGCCACCATTTATTTGGCTTGGTTTCCTTTTGCCACACAGCATTAGCAACTGCTAACCCTATATGTATGCTTTACTTTAAATACATCAAAGTGGTTTGAAAATCATGAGTGCACAAAACAAAATGTCTTTAAAAAATAGTAAAAAAAATCACCGACGTAAATAAGTGTAGGAAATGCAGGGCTCCAGATGAGATTGTGTTAACTTCTGTTTATCTCTTTGGTGGTGTGTGTGCTAGGATTTCTTGGCTGTGTTTATAAACACAGATTACAATCTTCTTCCGTTTCCTGGTGCTGTAGCACCTACGCCCTGGGGTGGATTTATATAGAATTGTGCCACGTTCCAGAATACGCTCGCTCTCAGACAGAATTAGCACAGCCTTTATTAAAATCTTCATTTATATCTGTAATGTGACGTGGTGTTAGGAATGAATCTTAAAATCCCAACAGAGTATTTGTGTTTGGCTTAATTTTAGACTTCTTTGTGTGGTGGGATGATGAAGGAATGAGGAGAATTTGTGTATTTTTAAAATGAGATGTTAAGACTAAAAAGTAGAGTGAAATAGTTATTTGTGTTTTATGTACCTCTAGGGATTGGATCTGCTGCTGTTTGTTACCTGATGCAGGGGTCTTCTTTCAAATGCGTTATTTTGCCGTGCAGCATTAGCAGCTGCTAACTCAATATATATGCTTTGATTTAAATACAGCAAAATGGTATTAAATACACACAAATTGAGGTTGGGAAGTAGGCTGCTGAGAGATGTGCTTGTTGGTAAATCAGTGAGTGGACTACGAAACCCACAGTTTGCTGCAGATTCCTTCTGGCAGAAGGTAGGGCTCTTCAGAGTCCTTTATGCACAGATCCCAGAGGGGTTTTTGTGTGCAGTGATCAATTAGGGCCAGTGACAACAAAATGCACAGTGAGGGTCCTTTTAGCAATGGCCCATTTCTTTGCCAGAGGAAGATGAATGAAAATTGTACAGCCTGGAGAAATCCTGTGATGTACGTCTCTATTTTTAGCTCTACTTATTAAAAGCTCATGCATATTTAATAGTAAAACTATTAATTCATAATAGGCCTCATCTTTATATAGCCCATTTCGTATTGTTGTCTTTTAATTGTTCATTTAGATTCTGAAGGATTTTGCTTCGTTTAGTGCAGAAACTGAGGAAAGCAGCAGATGCAGCAGTAATCCTGCAAAGAAAAAACCAAACCACAGTGTGCAATCACTGAGCTAAGTACTGAATTGTAATACGGACAAGGCGAGGAAGCAGGGGCAGCGAGAGCTTTCATATCTCTAAACTCCTTTGTGGTCTGCATTCTAGCTCAGAATTTTCTCAGCCAGAGGACACGGGTCAGCCACAAGCAGCCACAGTTGGGTGGGCTTGCAGGTGATGGAGGTGTATGCGAGTTACCACGGGAGCATCATTTTGTCATAGCAGAGTTCCTCAGGGCTCTTCACTATTTCTCCTCAAGTGTGGTTATGGATTGTAAACTGTAAATCAGTACGCTGTTAAATAGGGGAAACTTTTTCAATCCGTTTCCCTTTTTCCTTCTAGTTGTCCCTGAAATGTAGCCCCTGTGCCCCGAAGCAGCCGGTGTTTCTGCAGAGCTGGGTCCTCCCCGCTGGCAGCGGCAGCGAGTGCACTGCAGCTCGTTTGCCTTAAGCAGAGAGGGACTCCACATGGTGTAGAGTAGGTCTAAGTAGGTCCTACTGGTGTTCTTGCTACACCATAACAGATGCAGGCATCCTCTGATAATAACCTTTTGCTATAAATCGCTTCATCTGACTCACACAGTTGTGGAAGAGGTTTGTCCAGAAGAGAGTAACTAAATACCAGTCTGACTTCTCTTTGCTGAAATGATGAACTACTGTGTTTCCTCAATTATCCAGCTAAAATGTTTGCTTAAAATTATTTAAGTAGTCTTAAAAAAACTAAACCACAAACAGTCATAGCAGTTGGATTCTGTTGTAGTGTTAGAGCATGGAGTTCTGAGCTAAATTATATTTCTGGGAAAAACCCGAAGTAGGATATAAAATTTCAATTTTAATTTCTTTAAAACAAATCATTAGCCTTGAAAATGTTTGTATGGTATAGTTTCTGTCTTTTAAAAGACAACCAACAGTATTGGTTTGGTTTAGAGCTGGTGTGTTAAGTAGTTGAAATGATGTGTCCTGTAAGTGCAGAGGGCAGGATCATCACCTCCTTGGTGTACAGCCCTGCTTACTGTCTCCTTGCATTTACTGGTGCTTAAGATTAGCATATATGGATAAGACAGAAGAAACAAAGTACAATCAGAATACAGACAAATAGCTTTGCTTTTCTTATTCTGGGCTCTTCTTTTGCAGGCTATAAGAAAACAGTTAAAATGGCTCAGTATCTCGTTTCTGCAAAGTTTGCATTCATAGTCATTTGATTCTCTGCAATATTTGTAACTTATTGTTCTGAGTGTAATCAGCACTGCATCTTAGCAGTGCATTAGTTACTGTGGTAATGCTGTAAGTTTTGCTCAAAAAAAGTCTATATGAATATGGGGGCATAATTTTTACCTTTTAACTGCAAGTTCTTACATGTTTTGAAGTGTTACAAATGCAGGGAATTGAAGCAGAGCTGATTAAAGAGAAATTCCTAGTGTACCTAGGAATACTGTTATGCAAAGTATAACAATACTGAAATGTTCTTACTAATGGCACCTCCTCCTTAAGGACATAACTTGTACTGTCAGCAATCAAAAGTCATTGCTTTTGAGCTGACCGAATGGTTGTTCTACTACTGCTAGTTTCAGGGCCATCTTTGGGAGCTGGTTGCACAGTGTATCATCAAGCAAAAAGCTCTGTTAAGCTGTAGGCAAGCAGAAATGTTCTGAGGTTTTCTTTCAGCCAAGAGTCTCCTCAAATCTTTANCTTTTTTTCTTGTGTGTGGGTGGGGGGGTTCCTGGTGGAGGGGGTGAGGGGAGATTATTGCTGGTAACATGCTCCTAAGTGAAATACCAGAAAGGTAAAAAGGACAGGAGGGTGGAAATTTGTACAGATAGTGATGGACAGTTACATTCACTCCAGCAAAATTTGCCAGTTTTTAGAAATCATTGTTTCCTGTTTTCCTGGTCTGATGATTGTATCTAGAGTTTATTTATAAGACTTAGGTACACAAAGCTTTAGGTTGGTTTTGTTTTCAGTTTTACTTGGTTCTTTAATGAGACCAACTGATTCTTTTTCGGACATCTGCCATCCCCAATTCCTAGGCAGTTTTACCAGGCTAAACACTTAAAAAATGGGGCACTGGGGATATTACCTGGACTGGTGGGCACTCTCTTAATTTATTCTACTTTTAGTCTCCTAGCATGTTTCAGCTCTGGAACTCCTGAATTTGAAGTCAGTGAATATGTTCTACACAAAGGAGTGCCTTTTTCCAAGTTGATAATATCCCCTTTGTGACAAAAATGGATAAACAGCATGAAGAATTGGTGTGCTGCTTTGAGACAAACAGCATTCCTGTGTTTCCAGATAATGTGGGAGTCTCTCAGCGTGAGAGATGGACCTGGTCTGTAGTAGTCTGATACCATTTCACTGAGGGAAATCAATTTTACATGATAGAAAACTGAGCTTGTACCATCTTGATAAGGGGAATGATTGTATTGGATTTGGATTTGGAGAGGTGGAACAATGAATGTATTCGTTGTATCTTCCAGGGTTTACCATCAGCACAGAATAGATTTCCAGTTTAAAATGAAATAAATTGATGTAAATTGCTTAATGCATTATATATATACACACTAGCTTTTGATAACTGCCACATAAATACTTAAATCAAGCTCTGTTGAGTATTGTTAAAATACAGCTGTCATTTATGGATGTGGCACTCACTGGATACTATCTACACTGGTATGGATAGCAGAGACTTGGAGTGAAACTCTGATCAGACGTAGTAAATAATTGTACTACTTCTGTCAAGTGCATGATTTTATCAATGGCTTTTTGAATCGTGGCTTTTTTGGCCTGGCAGTTTTCCTTTCTTTTTTTCAAAGGACCACGTACCTTCTCTGATGTTTGTCAGGCTTTTTGGCACTGTACTCTTTCTTCTAGTTCCACACTTATGTACTTTACTGGGCAGAGAAATGCTAAGATGTTCTGTTCTGTGAAAGTTCTGTATTTTGGTCTTTGCTGTCTCTTGTTGTGAAAACGCCTTGGGAGAAGATGTATAATTGGAGAACTCTGGGATGGTGCTTCTGATTGTCTGGAAATCCTAAAGACATGAGGGAGTTCCAAAAGAGTTAAATGGATGACCCATTTTTCTTGTCATTGGTATGTTCTTGGGGGCTTTCACATGTGCATTTTTGTAACTGTAAACTCATTACAGGTTATTCACAGAATAATTACATTCACATTTTCCCATCCTCTAACAAAGTAGCTTCTCACAGAGATTATACTCTGTCTTTATAGTATAGACTTTTGAAGGAGGCTGTATTTTAGATGGATTGTGAGACATCACAAAGCTAAATGGAGAGCTACTGCATCAGTACTTCAGTGGAAATTCTTCAAGACAACCACTCGACAGCAACTAGCAGCAGATATATCAGTGTCATGAACACTAAAGATCAAATCTTTGGCAGTGGTGATTCTGATTTTAACTTACATAGAGCAGTAACGTATCGTGAATTATTGAGGGCCACAGTGCTGGGTTTAATGGCTACATGGCTGTACCTCTAGTCCCTGCCTCATTTTTGAACTCAGCTCTTTGAGAGGTGGTGCTACAAGTGAGATTGCCATAATAAATGAATTTGGTTGAAGTAGTAACCCCTCAGGAGGAGGTTGGGGGGCCATGTAACGCATATGGAGCATTGACTCTCAACTATCAAGTTGTGCTAAAATTTCCAGTCAGGTTTTGTTTCTTGGTGAGAATAGTCTAGCGGGTGAAAGTGTATCTGGTAGATCTCCCTTAAATTTATGTGCAGTTTGTCTATTTCTACTTCTGGTGAAAGACGGATGAGTTTTAGCCAAAGACACCTTGTATATCTGCAGAGCAATACTAAGATGCTATGAACCCTCCGTAATCTCTTCCGTGAAAATTTAGACAGGTTATCCAAACTCTTGGTGCTGAACACTATACCTCACCTGGCTGAGTTTGTTTGAAATGTTTCAAGGCTTGATTTCTCCACCTTAGCTGTGAGGGATAGCAGTGCAGGGACATTTGTCTATACTGACAGCACAGTAGGTCAGTAAGTGCGCTCTGAAACTGGTATTACTGCAGGCATGCCAAGCTACATGTATGTGTGTGTATGTATGCATCTGTGCTGTAGTCTCTGGATACATATTTATGACCTTTTACTCTTTTGACCAGTGACCAGATCTTCTGTGTACCAGCTAACTCCATGCTGAAGCTTTTGCATGAGAATGAATAAGTTTTACTGAAAGCCCAGCAGTGCCCAGTGGGCTGCTGGGCAGGGTGTTTAGGCCTGTCAGAAACATGCAGATCCCTTCAGACTGCTGATCTTCATAATAGGCTTGAGCAGTAACTTCTGCTTGATGTAAGGGGGTCCCAGTTAGTAGAAGATAAAAGCCTTACTCAAGCAGATAAGGTAGCACAATGCACGCATGAGAGTGACGTTGGTTTCCAGCTAGATATAAAAGTGTATAGGGCTGACTTTACAAATTAGCTGCACAAAAATGCATTGGAAAGGTCTAAAATAGGTGTTCTGTTACACTCTGAATTAACTGAGCTGTTCTCTGGCCAAATAATGTGCAGCACAGAGTGTTATTATAAAGTATATATTTATGGTGAACTCTATGTTTTTTCCCGTAGGGAAGATTTTCAGCCTGTCTAAATTGCATGGTGGTTTTGTAATCTGAGCTGATGTTCAACATCTGAGCTGAGTCACCAGACTGGAGTCCAAAGGAGACCAGACTGTGCGTGAGTGCATTCTTGCTCTTGCCCCCGCCTTGTACGGCAACATCCCCATGAAATTTCAGCAAAGCCATTTTTACTTTTACCTTAAAACATCTGAATGCAGTTTCCAGAAGTAAATTCCAGTGCTAGCTGTGATTTCCCAGCAGTGGGTTCAGAGGATGCGTTAGCAGACCCAAGGCAGGTTATTCTCAGCACAGTTGAGGTTTCTGGTGTTTTGCCGGTGGTTTGGCCATGGCTCAGAGCAGGGCAACAAAGGCAAAGGGCATCTAGACAAAATTCTGTCCTCTGTTGCTCAGTCTCAGACTACTCCAGCTTCCTCCACCGGTCCAGAGGAGTGATTTTTTACACTGAATTGCTTTTTGGAGGAGCTTCTGACTCCTTCCCAAGGGAGGCCAGCTACCTGGCACAGCAGCGCACCGTCCCACCCAGCCTAGGGCACCTGATTTCTTCTGGCACTCCTCTGGAGGTGCTTTGAGTGCACAAGTCAATATGTTTCTCTCAAAGTATCCAGTAATTGTCTTACTATTAAAGTCTAGGGGGCTTTGTTAGAGGAGAAAGTAAGCAGATCTGCAGAAAAGCAAAGTGTTCCTGAATTTAACTTCTTGCTTTACGCTTCCAGACAGAACAATTTACATTTCAAGACAGTTACTAGCCAATTAAGTTAAGTCCAATTAAGGTAAATTTGAATCTTGCTCCAATTAAAATGAAAGAAATTAAAGAACATTAAAATACTTAACTGTAAATTGTATCTAAGTCCTGTGTCAGTTATCATGATACTTTCCTGTAATTTTTAATATCTTTTCAGGAGCTCCCAAATGAAAGAAATATGCAGAACTGACTATTCAAGGAAAAGCAGTGAATACAAATTTACTGTTGACTGTGCCTGTTAGAAGAACTAGGGAAAAATGGGAAACATCTTTCCCTCATAAACTCTCTGAGATATCCTCAGTATCCTTGTAATTAAAAAGAAAAATGGTATCAGAAGTATAATGATGTGATTTATTTTTTATTTTTTTTAATTCAATCACAAACTCTCTAGGTTTAGAGGTTTAGAATGTTTTGGGTTTGGTGGTGTTTGTTTTTTCCCTCTCCAAGATATCCCATCACTGGTCTTGTTTGTACAATTTACCTGCATAATTTACTATAAAACATAGAAACCTAATGAGCACTCAGGCATTGTAGGTAGCAATATTGAACAGTTATATTTTAGCTGAAGGATCTTGTCAGTTTTTTGCCTGATGTTGATGCTCAGAACTATGCAGTTATATAATATGAAGGTTGTTACATTTTTGAAATGTGGAACTTTGTGATCTGCTGCTAAAATGCTAAATTTCCACACTGTGATACAAGTTCATGTAAGTAAAAAGGCCTTACTACCTTCTACTTGGTAAATAATGGAGAAAAGTAGGGATCCCAAATAGCTGATTTTTCTTGGGCTCTTGAATACTTCAACAGCTTTTACATTCATCTTTATCTGGGTGGCTGAATAGGAAGTATCCAAATGTGTTAGTTTAACTTGAATCTGACACAGTGCTAGCTAAGGGAGAAAAATCCTAAGAATCAGTCAGTGAAATACCTTCTGAGAGAAATTATGTGGATTGTAGGAAAAGAGTAAAATTTTTAGAGATAATCCAGGAGGAATAACAAGAAAAGGACATCTGGGCAGAAAGCTGAAGTTTCTCTCCTATTTCTGTCTGTATAGAAGTGGATGCTTCATATCAGCTTTGTGTGATTTTATTATTTATTTCTTTTTTAAAGAGACCAAATCTGTGTCTCCACATAGTCACAGAAATACTAGAATATAGATTTGGAAGGATATTCCAAGAGCTATTGAGTTCATCTCTGTCCTGGGCAAAATCAGTTACTAGTGATGATGCTGAGTAAGTAGCTGGTGAGTTTTCCTGGGAGGGAACCTTCTGTCCTGCTGGCAGAGGAATTTTTGAGTTCCATGGGGTGACAAATCCCCAAATTCTGAATTTATTCAAGAAGCATTTTTTTTTTCTCTGCCACAGCTCAGAACTGGACAGTCTGAGCCCTTTATTGTGGCATTTTTAGCTCTTTGTATTGAACAAAAGCAGTATCAAATAGTGTCTAATTGGGAAACCAGCATGTTTTCTTTCTTCATATTCTTAGTGTGTTCTTCTGCCTCTATAATTATGTGGATTGCTTTATCTCAGCATGGGAGTGACATTTGAGAGAGATACCACGCATATTCTGAATGTGTCCAAAGAAAAGCATGGAAGCTGGTCAAGAGTCTAGAGAATGAATCTTATGAGGAGTGGCTGAGGTAACTGTCATTGTTTTAGTCTGGAGAAGACTCAGGAGAGACTTTATTACTCTACAACTACCTGAAAGGAGGCTGTAGTGAGGTGGGGGTTGGTCTCTTCTCCCAAATAACAAGTGAAAGGATATGAGGCCTCAAGTTGTGCAAGGGATGGTTTAAATTGGGTATCAGGAAAAATTTCTTCACCAAAAAAAGGTTGTGAAGCTTTGGAACCCTCTGCCTGGTGACATGATTGAGTCACCCTCCCTGGAGGTATTTTAAAGATGCATGTGGTACTTAAGACCATGGTTTAGTGGTGGATATGGCAGTGTTAGGTTTATGGTTGGACTTGATGATACTGTTTTTTCCAACCAAAATGATTTTGTGATCCTCTGAATGGAAGGAAAATTTGGAGGCCTTTTGGGCTGGATGGTTCTTTCTGCTCCTCTGATGACAGTGACAGATGCTTGGGTGCAGAGCGCTCCCCAAGGGCTCTCCTTGCAGAGCTTTGGTTGATGGGCAGCCAGACTGCCCACCTCCTTTAGTGGGTGACATGACTTTGCAGTGCGATGACATGAGGCCAGGCCCCCAGTGGAATGTGTTTAATCCTTGCTTCCCCAGCGTGCCCTCAGCCCCCTGTTTGAGTGCAGCTCTGGTCCAGCAGCTGACTGGCTGCTCTCGGGGCCAGCCCTGTAGAGCTGGTTTACAATAAATGCTGTGGGAAGTGGCTGAGACCCGTAAGCCACATAAAAGATCATTATGTAAACAAGAAATGAATCACTCTTATGAGAGGATAAACAGGGCAGTAAGTGAACTCTTTTTGTGTGCGAGTGTGGATTTTTTTANTTTGTTTGTTTGTTTTTTTAAACTATTGAGTGTTCTACTGCATGTCATAAATGGTTTGATGTATTTTTCCTATCTGTATTTTGTATATTCTTCCCGATTCCGGTCCCTCTACAATTAGTAATTGAAGAGTATATTTAACTAGAAATAATCCTGAACTTGTGCCACTTGGAGATTAAGAAGAAATCACTCCTATTTCTCTCTAAGCTTCTTGTCAATTACTGGAGGAAAGCACTGTGAAAGAGATAAGCAGCTTTGGTACAGGTTTCAGCTTTCAACTAAAATACTTTGCTGAACTTTTAGTATCTGCTTGTTTCTCAAATGCCTGTATTTTCCTTATGCTTGAGATTCATTTACCACATCAGGGCTTGCCTTCGTGACACAATATTCCTTGCCAGCCTGCTCTGATCACCTTCAGCCTCAGTAGCCAAGCCTTCATGGCAGGCCAGGTGCACATTGGGAATTGTGGGTGTTGCCTTTGCAGTAGAGTCTGGATTCAGATGCTCTTTCAGTGGCACTTAGCAGGAATTGGAGGTGGGAGGGCAATTCTTATTTTCAGTCTCTGCTAGGATGTCTGTGTTTGTGCACTGTTAGTTGTGTTATTAATGACACATGTTGGGAATTGTTTACCAAGTGTTAGATAAACAATTCCTTTCATGGGCAGGAAGGCAACTGTGTAAGGTTTTCATCCCATCTTCAGACTGCAAATAATTACCTTAGTGGATCTTTTCACTCCTGCTACTCCTTAAGGTTTGGGGTTTCTGACCATCACCTTTTCCCCTTTTAGGATAGGAGTGTCGTAGTTCTCTCTTTGCAAACCTCCTTCATTAACTTCCCAGTTCCCTGTGGGATGCTCCGTAGCAGAGTGCTGTCTGGCACTAAGGCCCCTTTACAACAAAGTCCACTGATTTTAGAAAATATTCTTAAAGTTTACAGAGTCCTGAATTTTTGGAGGCATTTTATCATAGTAGGAGCTCATTTACATGCAAGTTTAACGTGTTCATTGCAAATTGATGTCCATTGCTTTTGTGGGGTTCATTGTTTAAATCAAGACTTCAAGACATTTGGATTTAGGAGTAGGATCAGAGAAGTTACTCAGAGTTGTGGTTTACTGTACTCTCAGTAACTGTAATGATCTCTGTGATACCCCAAAGTGTTAGGACTTAAGAAAATGGTCTGTTGCAAAGGAGTTGACATTTTTCTCAAGCTGTTCTCTTCTCAAACACTGGGATAGTCCTCGCTAGTACAAGTTTAGTTCTCGTGTCCTTAAGCATGGATGAGTTAATCCGTCTGCCACATAAATTTTCAATATGTTCCAACAAATGCCAGTGCTTCCCCGGGTACTGCTCAGCAGCTGAAAGAATTTTTTCCTCCATTCTATTAAAACTTTGTCTTCAACTTGTAGTCCTCCTGCCTAATGCTTATTTTGTGTTCATCTCTGTATGTATACAATAGATCAAACTTACATACGTGTCCCGTTGCCCAACAGGAGCAAATGAAGATAGTAGCACACTGTCAGTCTGGTATCGGGGCTCTTCCTGACAAGGGGTGCAGCTCTTCCACTGTGCCACTTAGGATTTAGGTGGTGGTGTGTGCTGTTGCCTAGGTCACAAAGTAAAAAAGAAGAGGGACACACGCACACAAAAAAAAGGGAGAGGATTGCAGTGCCTGGCGGGTCCCTGTGTGTTTCACTAGTCTGTAAGGAAGTTGGTGGCTATTTCTTATTTACCCTTCTGGCCTCAAAGTTGCCCAGGATTTTCAGGTCCAGCGAATAATACACTGAAGAGAAACAAGATGCTGACTTCCCTGACTCTCAATTAAGAAAGCCCTTTATACCAAGTTTCCTTTTCGTCACTGGCACTAGTGTCAGAGGCAGAGTGCATGGGAACATGACAGAGGAGTTAGCAAACCCTGCTGACCTCCAGCACCAAAAATAAAAATGTTTAGCGTAAGCAGCCAAATCATTGCTCATGTCAGGAAGGACTATGTTGCCTATTCCGTGAAGTAAACGTGGTAATCTCCATGTCACTTCTGCATGCGTAGGATTGTTGTACTGAATTTTTGTTTCCTTCCTTTTCTGCAACATTTGATCCTGAATTATGTACAGTCTGTGATGAACTGAGTACAACTAGATGAGGTGAACTTTAAGGAACACTATACCAGGTGACACTCAGCACTTGGGTTATTTTATTAAAATAACAAGGGTTATTTTAAAAGAACAACTACATCTGCATACGATCGCTGACAGCTATGAAAGAAAGCCCAAGAACTATACACATGTACCTCTTCTTTGCTTTTTTGACATGTGTATATACACACATTTTTCTTACATGTGGTTACTCGTGTGTATAAAAATAAGGTGATCTATTCTGCAGTATGCATCCCTCATGCAGGATACTATAGTGGAATAATTGATGTTGTCACTGGTTAAGTTGCAGTCTGGTCAGAAGTGTTGAGATACTGTTTTCAAACTGTATGAATAATGTAAGGAGCCCTGGCCCCAATTTCTCTCAGAGTTTCTGCTGGGCAGGGGACTGCTTTGGTTTGGTTTGGCTTTGGAGGAAATACAGGGTTCCTATTCCAGGTCAATATAGTATGGGATATCATTTTCACAGTTTTGACTGAAAAACGTATTACCAGAGAATTCAGTTTCTTCTGACAGTAAATGGTTCTACCAGATAAGGACTATTTTATTTCTTTTGTAAAAGAAAGAAATGATGAGTCGAGATAAATTAAGTGAACAGCTTTGGTCAAAGTCGCACAGAGAGTATAGTTGGAAGCTGCCATATCTAAGTACATCATGATACTGCTGTGACTTCCTTGGTGGCAGACAAGTTCATTATCTCTTCACTCTTTAGGCTGCTGCCAGACTTAAATTAGCTTTGTTACTGGAGCTATTCTTCCTTGATAGGTGGTCTTGGATGTTTTGCTTTTTGGCTTATAAATGTTACTTCATGGCATGTGGTTAACTCTGAATCCCTGGCAACAGAATTCATGAGGAGCTTTTTATGTGCAGACACTAAGGTGTTTGCAGAGGTGGAGCGATGAAATAAGAGATTTTACTTGGTCCATTTTAGGCTTCTGTAGGAACATTTTTTGCACTAATGCCTCTCCATTTACAGAATCACAGAATCACAGAATAATTGTGGTTGGAAAGGACCTTGTAGATCAGAGTCCAACCATACCTGTAAGAATAAAGAACACTTAAATACCTGACCACTAAAAGGAAACAACACCAAAACCCAACACACAAGCCCCCTGCATGCCTGCCCCTAGAGCATGCTGTGAAGCACCCTGTCTACCTGTTTCTCAGACACCTCCAGGGATGGTGACTCCACCACCTCCCTGGGCAGCCTGTTCCAGGGCCTCACCACTCTCTCTGTAAAGAATTTCTCCCTAATACCCAATCTAAACCTCCCCTGCTGCAACTTCAGACCATTGCCCCCGGTTCTGTAATTAGTAACTAAGGAGAAGAGGCCAGCACCCACCTCTCTACATCCTCCTTTCAGGTCGTGTGCATTTAATAGTTGACCGAGTAACCTGCTGTCTCACTTTTAACACTTTCTTTTTTTCCATGATAGATCTCTGAACAACAACTGTTTCACATAAATTGACAGAAGTGGAGAAGAAATGGCCAGTTCAGCCCGAGAACATCTGCTTTTTGTGCGACGTCGCAACCCACAGCTACGATACACCCTGAGCCCGGAGAATCTGCAGAGTCTGGCCTCTCAGGGCACCATGGCTGAGAACATGAACTTGCAGCGTGCCAACAGTGACACTGATTTGGTCACCTCAGATAGTAGGTCCAGTCTGACAGCCAGTATGTATGAATACACCTTGGGGCAATCTCAAAACCTCATCATCTTCTGGGATATCAAGGAAGAAGTAGACCCTACTGACTGGATAGGACTTTATCACATAGGTAAGTCAGAACCATTTTGTAATATTAATTAATTAATCTAAAGATAAAGTTGAGGCAATACCTCAAAGATTGGGAGTACCGTATTCAGCATGTAACCTGACATGCTTACATGTCTGTACAGTTTTTTTGACAAGTAAATTCTTAACATTTGTGAAAAGGTATTTTGTACAAGTCTTTGCCTGTGTAGAACTGAAGTTGTATCAGTTCTGAGGAAGTGAGAGTTTCTGTTTGTGAGGAATACTTGTTGAAGGAAATCCTCTAAAGAGATTCTTCTGGGTGCTACTGGGATATTTCATGGGGAGCCAGAAAGAGCACTGGGCTGGCATGCAAAGGCCCGTGGGCAGTGTGTGCGTTAGCGAATAATGTGGCTCAACAAGAGTGAATCAGAACGTCGAAACAGTTGATGCTGAGACCCTATCATTAGCAGCACATTTGGGTTGGTATTTTCCATTGTATTACATCTAATCAGGTCCCTATATCCAAACATCCCAGCTGCGTGTGTGTTTTGGATCTGTCCAAAGGACACTCTGTGTCCCCACTAGGAACTGGAGCATAGCTAGCGGGTAGCTGTAGTGGCACAGGGGGTTTAGTCATCTTATTGAGGAATCCAGTTCATATGCACTAAAATTATTCTTTGAATTTAAGTAGTGCTCAGTAAATGGGACTGCTCAATTGATTTGTTTCAAAATTGCACTGCTTCTCCAAAACTAATTACTGATGTAGAAAAGAACTGTCGATTCATCCTGTCCAAAGCAGGAATAGCAGAAACTGGTGGAAACAGGGCTGGCCATTGGAATTTTGTCCGTGCTGGGACTAAGCTTAGTGCACTGAAATCAGTTGCAGTAGGATTGGAGAGATGTATTTTCTGTGTCAGCTTCTTCCAAGATGTTCCATCTATGCATTACTTAATCACAGAACCATTAAAGTTAGAAAAGACCCTTGAGATCACCAAGTCCAACTCTAAACATTATACTGCCAAGTCCACCACTAAACCTTAAGCCCCACATCTACACGTCTTTTAAATACCTCCAGGGATGGTGACTCAACACGCTGTGTAGATGCCATTTCCAGTTCTCATTCTTTTTTTGTCTGATTTTTTTTTTTTCCACTGTTACTGCAGCTCCACGAACTGGACAGTATTGACTTGTGCTGTTCTGGTGCTCTACTTTCAGCTTGTTGAGCCCTGAAAGTACAAAACACTGTTAATACAGGGTAAGAATTCTGTAAGGAATAGCCCAATTTATGCCTCTGGGGCCTAAAAGCCCCATCGTGATAACACCAGAGTGTTTGATGTGTTGGGTTTCCTATTTTCTCGTTAAACAATGAAAGGTCTGGGAACTCATTCACATTAAGCTTTGGTCTCCATCAGTTGAAACCCAGGAGCACCAGTGAGAGTTCTGTTACAGATTTAAAATAGATCTGAGCAGAGTCTTTCCTTTAAGATTTGTGATTTCATCATTCTGAATGATGGAATTGCACGTTTTTTGCAACAGAGGGGTAAGAATGGGTTCAGCCTGAGAGGCATGGCTATGGTTTAGTTTTTTTGATAAACCCTTTTAAGTATTTAACATCTTTTTTAAAATACATGCATATTTAAAAAGCACATTAAAAAAATGTAAGAGTATGATCTAAAATACTTTCATTTGCATAACTTCTGTGGACAGAGCTAAGATAAGTTAAATTCCACAGGCTATAATTCAGGATTTTCAGTCCTTTATAATAATTACTGTGAGGTACTTTTAATTCATGTTGGTTGTACAATTAACTGCCATGAAAGCTGCTTCAATGTTCCAAGGGTGAAAAGTTGGTTGTTAATTCTGTAAATAAAGTGAAGAGAGAAAATAAGCATTATTCTGTGCTGAGTCATTAGTACATGTAGAGGGCTGGCAAATGTCTGAAGCAATCCAGGTACTTTCACTTTCAAATTTTTTTGTGATTTTTTTTCCAGACTTCAGTTTTATTAACCAAAAAAAAAAAAAGTCATAAATGAACAAATCCTTTGTAGAAAAGACTTCATATTTTAATAGACTTTCATTCACTATAATGTCCTTGGGCTAGTCCTCTGCAGCAACTTCTAATCTTTCATTTTTAAATGTCAGAAGTTGAACCTAACTGCAGAAATTCTACATAGGTCTAAATAGCCATGTATATGTAGAAATGGCTATTTCTAGAATATTCTATTTTAAGGAATGTTTTTAGATGCCTGTGTGAGTTTGCTGGGTTTGGTACCATACTCCTGTCTTCTGTTTCATCACTGTGTGTAGCTGAAGTGGGAGAGGCTTTCTTGGTGAGAGGCTGCTTTGTACAGAGGGTCTTTTTCTTTTGCAGTGTATTCTTAAGGATTAACAGGAGAAAAGCGTATGTGGGAGACACAACATATTCTGTGAAGGCAAACATCCTTTTTCCTGATTCTTTCTGGTTTCATACAGTCTGAACTTCTCTAAGTGTTGGTAGCACTTCTTGAGCAGTCTTGTCCATGGAGCTCTGTTGAAGCTCCAGAGGCGAGATGCGCGAGGACTGTGGATAACACATCTCTAAAAGCACAGAAAGCTGGCCCAGGGAGGGAAAGCTGTTATTTCTGAGTCTTAGCTCTTCTCTGGGTAAATCAGGTGGTGTGGCATGAAGTGTGAAATTGTCAAAGCTGAAAGACAGGTTTATAACTTTGAATTCAGCTTTAAGCTTTGCCTAGAATGAACTTCTAATCTTTTCTTCAGGACCTGTTATGAAGACTGTCACTTGAAAGTGACCAAGCATAATAAAATTTGGAGAAGGAACGTTATTAGTAGAGGTCCTTACTCTGAGGAGTAAAGGTAAATTTCAGTCTTTCTGTCTTAATGAGAAGGAAGAGGTCCAATCTCTCAAATTTTTTAAAAAAGCTTTTTTAAATTAAAAGAACTCAACTAGGATTTAAACTGGAAACCTTCTTCATCTTTTGAAGGAGTAGAAGACTACAGATTTTAACAAGTGTTTTTTCCATCACGTTAGACCCACAAAGTTTTCTCGTCCTGCTATGACCATTGCTCTGTTCTATGGGCATCTTTTAAAAATGCTCGTTAAAAGGAACATTTAAGTTATTGGAGTTTTACACATTTGTTCATCTAATTAAGAGAAATCTTGCTAGGACAAGAGTGGTCAGGCTCTGGAATCCTATGGTGAGTGAGGCTGCGCTAAGTACTGGATCTGGTTGGAATCAAAAAGGAGACGTGGTTATTCAGTTCAAAGGACTATGAGACATCCCAGTTTTATTGCTACTGTGTTATTGTAGCATGTGGGTACTGGGATACCCTTTGGAAGTGAGAAGTGCCCAAGAAGATGAGCAGGTGGACTCTCCACTGCTTGTGGGATGCAGCTGAATCTCCATGAGTTTTATGGGTTGCTATGAACTCTAAAGAAATCAGGAAGTAGAAAATAAAGAATAAAAAGTCAGGAGATAGAAGTAAACCCTACTTTTAGTTTAAATAGATTAACTCCCAGGGCCAAATTTCCCAGGTTGGCCTATTTTTGTCCTAATTTGTGGAGTCCTATTTGTGAGATGCAGGGCCTTATTCTAGAGTTCCTTAGCACATTTAAAATGCTTTCAAGGGTCATCATATTTGTTTCCATCAGCTGCTTTTCACAGGCTGCTTGGCTTTTTGTTATACCTACAGCAGGAGTCCAGAATAGCATTATAAAAACAAGGCAAAAATCAAACAAAAATACCCTACCAAGAAGTTATATAGGGCAATTTAGATAGGATCTAGGCTTATACTAAGCCTCCTAGGGTAATGGATTTTGGAGTCTTTCCATTTCGGGTCAGACAAGATTAAAAAGAAAGCAGCTTTCACATAAACTGCCTTTAATACATTTAAAATAGCAGCTTACATTAGACAGAGAGATTATAAAATGTTAAGATACTTTGTTCCCAGAAGATTTCTCTGGTTTCCAGTATAGAAAACATACAAAGTAATAACTTTATTATCTTCCAGAAAAGCCTGATTATTCACTCGTTTTTTGGTTTTGATTTGGTTTTTTTTTCTTTCTGTTTAGCAATATGAATATTTTTTCTGTACTTTAAAATCTGAGCAGTACTGTTAATACTGTAGTAGTGTCCTTGGGAGAATTAAATACTGGTTGGACTTGATGATCTTAAAGATCCTTTCCAACCATAGTGATTCTGTGTGGTTCTGTAATGTATATTGACTAGTTACTAAGCATAACAGCATTAATTTGTGGTTGCTCCCCATTTTGGCTACTGCTGCAGTCTGCAAACCACGGTTTTGACTTTCTGTGTAGAAGAGTCTTTCTTTACCCAGCTGGCTCCATGATAGTTTCTTTGGCTTTAGGCTTCCAGAAGGCTGGTGTTGCACTGTTTGTCATCAGCCATTGGAGATTGGTTTGGGTTCTTTTATGATATCATCTGAGTATCTGAATATCACTGTGGTGATTTTGTTCTCTTCAAAAAGTAAACAAAAAGATCAGCTATGGCTCTGAAGCTTCTGGAAGAGCCATACTCAGGCATCTTGAGATGTCAGTGAAACTCCCACTGGACACGTATGCTTAAATAATATGTATAACAAAGAAAAAGTCATAGTCAACACTAAGTAGGGTTACAGGAGAAAACTTGAATTCTTCTTGGTTTGTGTCTGGATTGCTGCTAGTCCGTGTCTGTCTGATGTTCATATTTGTGATAAGCAAAAGCATGTGAAAAAAGCTGCCTTGAAATACTTATTTGCCTGTGAGCTAGTAATATTTAGGGAGAGGCCACCTCTTGAGTGGGATAATGGAAAATTAAGACAGTCTAACATAGGAATGGTATCCTAAAATCATATGTGGTGAGGCTTACATTAATTAAAAATAATTCTGTAACAAACCAAGAGTCTTCAGAAGCTTTCCCTCCAGGTCTTCCATTTCAATCTTATTCTTTCCTTTCTTCCTAGATCCTGACCCCCACGCAGAGCTACTTGTTCACCAACCCAAAATTCAGTATTTTCTCCTCCTCAGTTGTGGGCTAGTAAATTTTGCTCAAAAATCAAGTGTATGGACACCATAACAAGTTGTATCTACTGCAACACTTGGGAGACATGAATAGAAGGTGCTTTATCTATATTTTCCTTGCATGCAGCAGATACCCTAAAAGATGAGCTTACTACATTAAAATACAGTCATTGTATTTGTTTTGAGAAGAAAATAATTACTTCCCTGCTGAAAAGAAAAACAAAACCTAGAATCTGGTAGGATGATATTTCTGTCTGGAAGAAGTCCAAGCTGTGACAGAGAAAGTGCTGCCAAAACATCCAAACTTTTCAGTTAATTTGTGTTTAAGTTTTTGAGATACCCCTGACCTGAAAACGAGACAAACGTAGCTGCAGGGGGGATGCTTTCAGCTGTGTTGTCAGTATCTTTCCACTGCAAGAGGTTTTGGTGTGACAACATTTATAATCCTTTGGAGAGAAAGCAGTGTTCTCCCCACCCTGCCTTTTTGAGGCAAGTGGCTGTTCCAGGAGATGGGAAGATGACAAACAGAAACACGGGAAAGTGGAAAACAGCGTCCACTTCTGAATTAAGAAAATTCCCTTTTACCATAACTGTCTTCTGTCTGTTTAAGGTTTTTTTCCATTTGACTTTAATTTTGATTACTTTATTTTTTAGAAGACATTTGTTGAGCTGCTTCCTTATCATCAAATCTACATGCTATAGATTATTTTCAAAATAATTTGGGAAAAACAGTGACTCCAAATCGCAACTGAATCAAAAAAATAGTTGTGTTAATTCATCTATTGATTTGTTTCATGTAAGTAATAGATTATAGATTAGTTTTGCATTATGCACAGCGTTAGAATTCCTCCTGTAAATTTTTTATTAAGTTCTTGGCTCGTTTGTCTTCATGGATTTATCAATGACTATAAGAATCTGAATTAATGGAGAAGGTGGTGTAAGCTGGGTGTTAAATAAATCATGTTAAGGACGTGACCAGAGTAGATAGAACCAGTGGCACTTAAAAAGATGAGATGCTCACATAGTAGGACTCTGAAAATAACACTTGATTGGTGGATATTGGATACATAGGTTCTTAAATTATAACCAGAGGAGGTTACTGAAGGCGACAGTGTTGATCTTCACAGGCCTCCTTTCCTAGCAAAGCTTGTCAAGATGTATTTTGCAACTTACACTGTTGGAAGAACAAAAAAGATCCAGAGAATGGCCAGACCTGACCATCTGGTTGCTCCTCTGGTATGGAAGAAATTTTGTCTGGGCCGGAGTGGTACCAAACCTTTGTACAAGTTGCCAGTTTGGTCTGAGAGGTACTGATGTGAGGTAAAGATGCTACAAGATGCAGTTAAACTGTCTGTGCTTATCTGATGTTTTCTCCTTTGGAAAAACAAAGCTTACAGACGTCTGCATTGGCAGCATTTGTTGTCCCTTTGCCAGCAGCATCCAGGACTTCATTGCTCTCACCCTGGTGGGCAGCCAATTCCCAGGCAAGCAAAGCCCGTGCTTCAGAGTTGTGTTTGAAGGTCTGGTCAAACTCTCTTAATGAGATCTGCCCCCTCTGTCTAGCAGTCATTCGGGATTAATGTCAAACTGTTTAGTCTTCAGTTGTTTTTTCAGTCACTGATCACTAATTGCATCACTAATATGTCAGTAGTCCTTGAAACTTAATGAAAATTAGATTCCTTGACCTTATTATTCATGCCCTGACCTTGGGAATAAATTAATCCTTTATACCCCAATGTGCAGTAATGCCAAAAATAAATCTAGAATTTCCATTAAAATGACATTTTCATTTCCAACATACTGCAGTAAGAAGAGGAAGAAAAGATACAATAAAGATTCTTTATTTTGCCTGGAAGAAACAAGATTAATATTGTAAAGTGTTAAGTGACTGGAAATGAGGTTGTCTTGAGAATGTATAGAATATATTTGAAATAACTTGCATAGTTGTGCAGATATATGATCAGATCTTAAGGGAAAAAGACAAAGGTTATTTATTCTAAAAGGACATACTTGAGAATTCAATTTGAGCTTGATCTCTTCTTGCATGTCACTGTTAACATCAAGCCCTCTTTCGGGTACATAGATGAAAGCTTGATGGATACAGGTCACTGGCTTCTAGTTTGCTTGCAGTAAGTGTGATTAGAAATTCAGTTCCTGGTTTTCCCTGACACTAATTCTCTAATCATTGCTATTCAGTGGCAATTAGGAGTTTTCATTATGGATCGAGTATGAATTGTCCTGCTTCATTAAATACTTCTTACCTTGAGGATTTCAGATTTATCTGATGGCCATAAATGTGGTTCACATGAGTGCAGTCACACAACGTAGTTTTTGACCTATTAAAACCCAAAGCTTGGACCTCCTAGGTGATATCTGTGAAAAGAAGTAAGAATCAAAGGCATTCAATGCCTTGCAAGAACAGGACCTTGATCAGTGTTTTTGACTTTGATTTTTGGCACTGATAGAATGATATTGTTTCTAAAAAATTGTGTGACCTTTGTGGTTGTTTTAGCTTTGGTCTCGTGCAGTTCAAGCTACAGAGCCATTTAGTACTTGTCATCAGCAGTGTTTGGTTTTACCTACTCTCACCTTCATGCCATGAGCTTAAAGGTTACAGCCCAAAAGTAACTGTATTGACAGTCTTTTTGGGCAAGACTGAGATTATTTCTTCAGGGTTAAAATTAATCTCATTACAACTGTATTTGAGGAGAAAAGAGCTAGACAATGTATGGGGAGAAAAGCTAATTCCTATTACTTTGAATATAATACAATGGTGCTGAAGACAAGTTAGCAGTTTTCCTGGTTATTATGAGAAAACTGTATTATCAGTGCATTCCTCTGGAGTTACCTTTTCCTGGGAATTCTAAATTATTTCCTGTTGAAGTAGGTTGCAGTGATCCTGGGAAATCTTCAAACCTCCTTTTTCCCCCTTTTCATCTACTATATGAGAAGTAATGAAGAGCAGGTTAGTAAGATGCTATCACTCGGATAATGTCTTTTTACTTAGGACTGCTGTGCAGTTAGACAGAGCTGATCAAGACTTTGTGGTAAAATAACATTTTCATTTCCAATGGCAAAGAGTCATCGTTTAGCTAGGGCATGAACCACCAACAGTACCAAAGAGAGACTATATGGTACTCAAGAATGTCTACTAAATTCTTGATAATCGTGTAGATACATACTCACTAGCAGCTCCAGTTATTGTGAACAAAGTGAAGCTATGTTTGGGTAGTTGGATATGAAGTACATGGATCTAAAAACTGCACTTGGGTAAAACTAGAGTGTTGTGATTTTTTTGAAGATGAGAAGAGCCTGTTAAAAGTATTTGATTTCAAAGTGGTGGAGCAGGATGAACACAGTTTTAGGCATTTCCCTTGCTCACTATTCAAGGATCTGAGTTACCCTTATCATTCCTTCAGTTCTCTCTTTCCTCAAACAATGGTTAAGTAATTTCATTGTGAAAATGAACTTTCTGGTAATAAGCTACATAACACAAAAGCTGTCTTTAGTTTTGTTTCTTGTTTGCTTCATTGTTTTGGGGGTGTTTCGTATGGATGCATACATTGGCTTGCATTGTTGTCATTGTTTGTTTGTTTGGGGGTTTTGTTTTTTGTTTTGTTTTCCTTCAAGTCCCACTTTTGCTCCTTCCACTCCTTCCACTCAGAAAATTCTGTGGAAATATGTATAAATTTATGTTTATGACCTACTTTGAGCAAACAAACAAAAAAGCTCATTGTGAAGTAGGAGATGATGAATTCTAATTTATTTTTTTTTCCTAGCTCCACACTTTTTATTTCTGCTTCTGTTATTTTGAGGAGTCTGTGTACACTTTCACACTTGGTCTCTTTCTGCCTCTGTACTTCTCCTTCTACTTTTATACTGCATTTGTGTTAAGGTGAGGGGGAGTCTGATTGGGAAACATCATTAAAATGATCAAGAAGTTGAAACTGCCTTGCCCTAGGAAAAAAACCTAATAACTCCTCCCTCCAAAAACTCACTGGTTTTTTAGTGTAGCTTTTGAGTTGCATATACTCTGGTTATAGTTTTCCTTGCTGATCTGACTTAGTGTGCAGCTGACTGCTTTGTCTAGCAGAGCATGGCAGGAGGCAGTGTGAGGCTGCTTCTCCACAGCCTGTCTGCTGATCTGGTGGTTATAACTGCAGTGTGAAACTCTGTCATGACAGCAGCAGCTGGATCTTGGCTTTCCTGTATGAGATAAAAGCTTTAGAACAATATAATATTTCTAGATGATGGGACTGACACGTTAGGAACTTGTCTATGATGGAGTTAGTGGATTGCAAAGGGGTGTGCTAAGGTTTGGAAATGTCTTTGCTAGACCAGGGAAAGATGGGAAATTACAGGAATCAAGGGATATTCTGATACAGAAAAATGAAGTGCAAGGCAATTAGCTGGAAAGACTGAACAGACGCTGATCCAAACTTTGGAGACTGCCAAGAGTAATGGAGCAAATGAGGAGGAGGCACAGAGATTTTATTGTCTTGATTGAATGTCTCTGAAGAGTGACTTTGTGCTGCAAACTCGGGGTGCAGTTTCCCTCCATTGGGAGCTCCCCAGATGATCATTTCTCCATGAGTGGTGTGGTGCTGATGAGATAGCATCAGTAGACAGTTCTGGGAGATTCAGTACCACATCTGACTGTGCTACCTTTCCTAAAGCTTTATGTGAATAGGGAGTGAGCCTCCCTAGTGGAAGAAGAGGCTTAGCACCTTTGTCAGCACAGCACATGGACATACATCATCATGTGGTAAACGTCTAGGCAGGGGCACCTCTTCAGCATTGGCAAATTTGTGTCTGATAAACAATAGCATAGAAAAGATTTAATGAAAAATCACCTTTTGTACTCAATGAGTGAGAATACTCAAAATACTTGAGCTGAACTTTTCATGCTTCACGTTTATGTGAGAATCCTGAGAAGAGCAAAAGCACACAGAATCCTAGGGGTTGGAAGGGACCTCGAAAGATCATCTAGTCCAACCCCCCCTGCTAGAGCAGGGCCACCTGGAGTACATCACTTAGGAACATGTCCAGGCGGGTTTTGAATGTCTCCAGTGAAGGAGACTCCACGACTCCCCTGGGCAGCCTGTTCCAGGGCTCTGTTACCCTTATAGTAAAAAAATTTTTTCGAATGTTCAACTTGAACCTCCTATGCTCCAACTTACACCCATTCCCCCTTGTCCTATCACTGGTCAATTTGTCAAGCAATTTGTCATAAGTAATAATTCATGGAATCTTTATTGTTTGGAAAATGGATTTTTTTTAATTTGTTAAGATTTTAAATATTCAGGAAGATGAGACCCTGGGGTTATGTGGTTCTTGGAAAGACTGCAGAAAAGGTTCTGGTTCTTTCCTTTTGTTTTCGAAGAGTTGAGCTTTTCCACGGCAGCGCACTTGATAATATTGTTGGACACCTTTCAAGGTAGGACCTTCTCATTTCCTTGTCAGGGGGTGACAACCTCCAGTGTCCCCAGAGCTCTGTGGTGAGCTGGTTCTGTGTGGCATTATGCATCGCACTGAAAAGGCTTTCGTGCTGGGATGTAGGTTGATCATGGATTCGGTGCCCCTGGGAATAAGCACTCATTTAATCATAAGCATCAGGCTTGATGGTTGCAATATTTTAAATTGAAATATTGGGGAGACTCACTACACTATTTCAGGGAAGGTTTTTTGTCTCCAAAGGAAAAAACAAACCAACCAACCAAAACACAAACCCCACTTCACGTTCCTGATTAGCCATAATCATGTTGCTTTTAAAGTGGCCATAAGGAGAGTTAGGATGATGGCAAACAAACATTGTCTATTTCACAGAAAATATTTCAGGTTCTTTTACAACTTCCTCCTGCTCATTGCTTTGGAAATCTAAGACTGACTTAACTTACTGTCTGTGTATTGGATGAATTTCTTCCAGGATGTGTTGGCTCATTTCCTTGAGTACTTCTAAATTTTCTGAATTTTTTTTCAGTCACAACAGATAGCTGGAAAAGCTTTAAGGAAATGAGTCAACCTCCTGAAATAAATTGCTTACTGAATAGAGGATACTGTGTTCAAAATCTTAGACGCCCTTGATGGTTCTGTGGATGCTAATTAAGAGAGATTCTCTGAAAATCTATTATATATACCCCACGTTCTAAAGAGATTTAGGAGAAGATATCCCAAAAGATCACCAGAGCTTTGCTGTTAGAAATGTAGGGCATGTTTTCAGACTCCCAGGTAGTCAGCACAAGGGAGGTGTGGATTGGGAAGTGACAGGCAAAATTAAGGATGTCACCGAAGTTGAGTGTAAATGAGGAGGAGTAAGGTAAGCTGCTGAGCTGAGGACTACCAGGCTTTCTTAAAATAACATCCTGAACTCTGAAGGCTGCGTAGCCAATGTGCTTTGCTCCTTATTTCATTGTTTGCAAGCAGTTTGCATTCCAATTTCGGGAGCCCTTTCTGTTGGCATCCTGCATGTCCTGCAGTCGCCTAAAGCAGGTGTGTTTTCTAAGTAATGGCCCAGGACCTGGCCTCTGTGCCTTAGGGCCACAAGAGCCAAGCAAGAATTTTCTCTGTACAAGGCTTTGCTGAGTCACTCTGCTGGCAACTTGACTGGGAACCTCCATAGTCAGTTTAAAAGCAAGGAAGAGGACCCCATTTTAGTAACAGGTATGTCTTAACCAGTAGGTCGGCAAAGCTTGGGGATTTTCTTTGCTTCCCAAGAATTATGCAGCAACTCAGGGACAGAATTGAGGAAGCCAGCATCAAATGTCACAAAGTGGGATCTTCTCTCTGGTGAATTATGCTAAAAGCAAAACCAGATGATCTTGAATTTTTAAGAAGTTGGAAACCTGGATCTGAACTTTGAACTTGGAGGCAGCAGGAATTAGCCAGCTTGCCTTGCTTTAGTCTATTACACAGAAAGTCCCTGGTGCAAACAATAAATTGCACATGGCCAAACACACGACACACACTGTCAGCTTTTTGGGCACTGTGGAAAAATCTGGATACAGGCAGATCACAAAGGAGAGAAGGCAGTGCAGAGTAACTGCAAAGTAGTTGACCCTGTTGCTATGTAAAGCGTCTCAAAACAAGGAGTTTCAGATAGGTGGAGGTAGGAAATAAAAATTCAGCCCTGATGGTCTATTAAGAGTTTCCTCCTCTGCACCCCACCCTGCAAAGGGAGGCAGTCAGAAGATGGTTCAGGTCTCTGCCTCTGGTTTTCTCGTTGTCTGTTCATCCATGACTTGTAGTCCTGAATAAGCGACTTGCTACGTTTCTCTCCTTGGAACGTAGTGTTGGCCACGGGAGTTCGATGCTTTGATTTACAAGCTTTTTATTATGATCTTTAGTAGGAGCAAGGTGGCAGTATGTATTGAGAGCTGCAGCTGCAGGTTCCACAGCATTTTCGTCTATGTGTTGCATGCAAAATAGCAAAAATAGGTGGCTACAGCTACAGTGACACTGTAGTGCACTTTGTGACAAAAAAGGTTTGGGCTCCTCAGCAAACAACTGACAAAAGCTTGTGAATTTCTGTCAAGTAAACAAGGCACAGACTTCAGTCCAAGGGAACCTCACTCAGGTCAGGGACAGTACAAGAATGCGGGTTCTGAGACAGAAGTGAACAAATCAGATTTCCTGTGCCTTTATACTTTGCAAAAATAGCATCTTTGAATGTGTGTGCAAAGTTAGAGCATGCCACACGCCTGTGCTATTTCTGGGTTATCCTGTGACTGCTTGAACATTAACAGGGTGTAGAACCACACTATATTGTTTTGTGGAGATGCCTGAAAACACCATGATGCGCTTCTGGAAAGTGAACTGGGTCAGATTTCAGTCACACGCTCATCCAAAAATCCCTTCTCCTGGTGTCTGCTGTGGTTCCTTAATTGTGCCGTTAAATTCTGCCATGTCAGCATGCCAGAGCCAGATCCCAAGATGGGGTGGTCTGTGTTTGCAAGTAATCAGTGTCACACCATATAGAATTATACCAAAATTGCATAAGCCGCATCTTAGCTGAAAATTATGCCCTGGGAACTCAGTTCACAAACTGTAATAACAAAGTTTTCAGGATCAGAGCTCCCTGTATGAAATTGTGCAGTTAGCTGTAATATAAGCAATCTCAGCAGCACCTATTTTTTTGTTTAAGAAAGCATTTTTATGTCATTTTAAAGCCATAGGTTTCTTTTTTTTTTTGTTTTTGTATGTTGCTTGCCTGCTTTCTGGATATACATCACCATATTGAGTAGTGCTGGCTGTTGTCATCTACCAGTAAGGGAACAATACACATCTCTCAGAACATTTAGAATATTTATTTGTGCTGTAGCATCAGTAATAAATGCTTAGGGATGGTTTTTCACTGTTTATAGTTTTGGTGGGATTCATAATGAATTCAGGTTCTGCTATACAATGTATTCATTCTGCTGATTTCAGGTGAAGAGACTGTAAAGAGCCTAGCAGGGCTTTTCAGCAACAGAAAGCCTACAGGATGAGGAATCTGGCACAGAAGGGGAGGTGGAAAGTGTGTCTGTCCAGGAAAATGATGTGGTAATGGTGGCAAAAGTAGTGAAGGACAGTGCTCCAGCATACTCCTTTAATAGCCTCCCTCAGCACGCTGCTCCCATGAGTGGGCTGTCTTTGTGTTGACCTGTTAGTCCTCTCTAGGTTTTCCACAGTGTCACTCCTCAGTCATTTGCATGCCTTAGCAAACATACACACGTGTGAATAAAACAGCAGAACATAATATGTTTTCTTAAGCTAGGAGTTATGTGGTTTGTGGAAAGGAAAGGAGAAAATTGCTTGTGGAGAGGTATTCACAGCATCATAGTTAATGGGCTCACTCTTTAATAAAGGCACGAGAGGGAAGCATTGATACCTTCTGCAGAACCTGTATTCTGGGGCTTTTTGTTAGTGGGTTTGCCATTTGGGTTAGGTAGTTGAAAAGTTGAAGTATGACAAAAGGATATTGTTTGAGTATAAATATGTTTTTATATATATATTCCAAACAAGCAAGCTCTCTGACTTATAAATTCCCTAAGAAACCTATTATGGTCAGACGACAACAATAGACCAGTTTGCATTCCTGCTTAAGCAGCTCATAACATTGAAGATAAGCTTAAAAAATAACATCTGCTCAGGGAATATGAAATCCCACAAGATCCTGAAGAGATGTGTGCTGCAGAGACATATTTTATTGACAACTTTTAGAAACCAGAACGATTTCTAGAAGGCAGTGAGTAACCACTTGGAACTGCCAAGATTCAAAACAAAACAAAATTCTTAGAAATGTTTTAGTATTTATTGGACATGGGAATGGACTTCAGCACTGTGAATAAAATGCTAGCTGACTGTCAAAAGGCTGGAAGAGATAAAGAGTATTGATCAGACAATGTCAGAAACTGCAAGCAATAATAAAATGCAATCACAAGTGAAGCTGAGGAATCCGGAGGCAGTCTTTCTTCTCAGTTGTCTCCACCCAATGCTGAAAGATGTCACATGACTGGAAATCCAGATATATTTGTGCCATCACAATACTTCAGGGTTCAAAGCATCAACCAAACTAGCATCCTGCATCCTTAGATGTCAGATGCTGTAGGTTGGAAAACTCCTTCCTTATGGACGCTTTATCTGTTCTGTGGGTATATTGCATCAAGGGCTTCTTGGTTTACCCCTTCATCCCCATATAAAAAAGACTTTCTCACACCAAAACAAAAACAAAAACAAAAGAAAAGGCTGAATTGACATCAAGTAAACCAAGGGCTGAAAATGCAGGAGTGACTGAGCAGCTAAACGGGCCTCCACAGGACCCCTGGGGAGTGCAACTGGCACTGACTTAGCTCCTTGTTGCTTCATTCTGGGAGAGAAAATAGAGCTTTGGAAAACCTGAAGGTAGGACTTACTTTCAAAAGCAAAATAAACTTTTTGTAGAAGATAGTTGCAGAAAGTGAGGAATTTTGTCTCACTTGAATAAGTTAGAATGGGGCTGTTAAAATTATTGCTGATTATTGTGATCACTCACTAGTTCTGGTTTTCCAGCAGACTTGAGCATCATCTCTCACATGAAGTTTTTGACTTGATACATTTATTAACCTAAAAACTTTGTTAATAAATTATAGTTTCTTACAACACATCATCATCTCAGTTTTAGGACCAGAGGAAATAACCACAATACTTACAAAAAAAGTTTACAAAAATCTATGTGAATTCTTAAAGTACTCACATGTATTGTTACTAAGTCGTAGGGCATGGGAAATAGAATGGCTGCTGATAATTAGGGCTGGGATGCCTCCTGTTAATTAGGACAGAAGGTTTTGTAGTTTATTATGCAAGTTGTAAGAGACTTGATACTTGCCTTACATGCTTCTTAGGGTACCCATCTTACCACTGACATGGTTTCTGATAATAATCTACCAGTACTACTGTAAAATCTGTATAAAGTGGGGTAGTTTCTTCTACTGTATGGAGGAAAGGGGGGCAGATGGATGGATGGATAAAAAGGAAAGAAGGAATTAGAAAAAGTTTTTTCTAAGCCTGTAGATCAGTAATGATAGCAAATATACCAGTAATAAATTTTACTCTGCTTCATGCATGGGTAGCCAACTTGAGGCATACTACAAAATGTAATCTGCAGAGTGCTCAAGCCTCAGTGTTTCAGTAAGTTTCTGTGGACAATTGCCAAGTGCTTGCTTGCTGGTATCTGATTTTGTTTGCTGGTTTCTGAGTTTAAAATTTCATAAATATAAATAGAACAAAAAGGCAAAATAGAATTTTAAAATAACATGCGTGTGTTTTAAAAATCCCTTCCAGCCTGTTGCACGTTGTGTGCATTTCAGTGATGTGTGTGATGTTTAAAGGGCAGGTGCACATTTCATAAGGACTCAAAATGATGTTTTATTTTTAGATTCACAAAGAAACAAAGAAAAATATTACACAGTCACCTTGACTTTATTTTAAGGCCTCTCAGTTACGGCAATTGTGTTGGCTGACAGCTCCCCAAGAAAAAGCTCATTTTGAAGGGTCGGTCAGTTACAGCAGAATTCCAGGTGGTATTAAGTGAATTAAGGTTAGCTTGTGAGCTAGTAATAGTTCTCAAGTGAACTTAATTTTATCAAAATTGAACCCAGAAGAGATCATGATATCATTCTGTTTGATTTCCTGTATATTATGGGCCACTCAGGGCTGTCCAGACTTTAACTAACCCGAATATTCCAGTACTCAGAAAATTCAAGTGTGCACCATTGTGAGAGAGCAGCAGCAGAATTAAATACAGTTATGATCTTGCAGAGGAGGAATTGTTCCAGGTACTTTACAGGGCTACGAAGGTTGCTGACCCCCGTAGTAACCATCTGGCCCTTCCTCAAATGATTTCTGCTGCTTAGCCTTAAGAAATGTTTGACCAGAAAAAGAACAAAACCCTGTTAACCTGGTATCTTTCTGCACTGGGTGTCTGCATACGTGACCAGTTGCTGCTGGTCCATAAAAAAACCCCACAGCATGAAGGCCATGAAATAAATGACCCTTTACTTTGTTCCACAGGCTGTGAAATGACACATGGGCTGTACCAAGACAGCCACGCCAGAGAAAGCCCTCTCTGTAAGTGCAGCTGTGTTAGGAAAATTGTGCTTTTGTTGGTAATGTTTATTTACCAGCAGAATTTATCCAGGCAGGATAGGCTATGTTGACAAGAGCACAGCTCTGCTGGTATCATGTCTTCCACAGCAGGAATGCTTTGTTATATTTTCTAGTTTTTCTGGCAAAGACTTGTGCTGGGAATGTGGTCACAGATAAAAGTGAGTGCCCTTTGTTCTTGGGAAGCTGCAATCCTCTTCTGCGCGCGGCTGAAGCCAGCTCAGCAGCTCAGGAGCTGCCAGCAAACAAGTGCTTATCTGACACCATATAAGGTTGCAGCTGAGAAGGAAAATCATGAAAACCACTCTACAGTAAACTCAGACTGCGGATTATATATGACACAGAAAAGCTTAGATACAGCTTTCCCTTTTTATTTGTTTTAAATTTAGCTCTGACAGTGTTTACCCCAAAAATGACCTTTTACAGTTAATTTGGAAAAAAAAAATGGTTAGTCTTTTTAGATTTGCTAAACAGTCTTATCCCAGAATAACAGGCCTTTAGGATACTTGTACACACAGAGGGGTTTTATTTGTTTGTTTTTCTTGAACTTGCTCCAAATAAAAGTAGGAGGTAATCATCTTTAGGCTGCAAGGTTGTGGGAGTGTTGTGATGTCTTTGGGGATGTGGTGAGGGAAGGGATACCACAGAGGGGAGCGTATTGAGAAGGGATTATGGTTATGAAGATGGGTTTGTATTGGTGTTTTAAAGTGTGGGACACAGCAAAGACTTAGAGAAAAAAGATTTCTGAAAGTGTAAAGGGTGATACTGGAAGAGGGGCTCCTCTTTCCTCTAGTACATTGATTGCAACTTTGCTATCCTCCCATTCTGAAATCCTTACAATATGATAGCCCACGGAGTTAGTCAGATACATTAGAGTATAAGAGTAGAGTTCAGGATCCTGTGTGGAAGGAACAGAATACCCAGTAGGATCAGAACCCTGGACTTCCACAGGGCAAATTTTGGCCTCCTCAATCAACTGTTAAAAGAAATCCCATGGGACAGGGTGTTAGAAGATAAAGGGGCTCAAGATAGCTGGTCAGTATTCAAGGACCACTATTTGCAAGCACAGGATCAGAGCGTCCCTGTGGTTAGGAAATCTAGTAAGGGAGCTAGGAGACCAGCATGGTTAAAAAAGGAACTGCTGGGAAAACTTAAGTGGAAAAGGAAAATCTACAGATCATGGAAGGGGGGGCTGGTCACATGGGAAGAATATAGGACTGTTGTCAGAGGATGTAGGGAGGCAATTAGGAAAGCTAAGGCCTCCTTAGAACTTAACCTTGCAAGTCAGGTTAAGGACAATAGAAA
>VWZY01010536.1:264728-303348 GCA_013399075.1 Chloroceryle aenea | reverse complement strand
CAGAGCTACTAAGATGATTAAGGGAGTGGAACATCTCCCTTATGAGGAAAGGCTGAGGGTGCTGGGTCTCTTTAGTTTGGAGAAAAGGAGACTGAGGGGTGACCTCATCAATGTTTTCAAATATGTAAGGGGTGAGTGTCAGGGAGATGGAGTTAGGCTTTTCCCAGTAGTGACCAGTGATAGGACAAGGGGGAATGGGTGTAAATTGGAGCACAGAAGGTTCAAGTTGAATGTTCGGAAAAATTTTTTTACTGTAAGGGTGACAGAGCCCTGGAACAGGCTGCCCAGGGGGGTCGTGGAGTCTCCTTCACTGGAGACATTCAAAACCCGCCTGGACATGTTCCTATGTGACGTACTCTAGGAGGCCCTGCTCTAGCAGGGGGGTTGGACTAGATGATCTTTCGAGGTCCCTTCCAACCCCTAGGATTCTGTGATTCTGTGATTCTGTGATAAGTGTAGTCCAACGTCAGTAGCCATCAGTGGCCAAAATCTGAATTTTCAAACTGTTCCCTGTCTGGTGGACCCAGCTTCTGGCTTTCTCCCTGAGAAACAGGCTGGCTCCATCTCCTGCCTGTCTCTTTCCCCACATCAGCAGCAGCTGCTGGCACGCTGGCGAGTTGACATGAGAGATGGTGTAGCTCTTGCCACAGCTGTGTGATGCTTCCTTCAGGAGGAGGTGAAAGCAGCCCCCACACTATATTTTCCTTCACACCCCCCACCTGGACCTCGGTGAACTAAAAGGTGGATGATGGAGCCAGGCGGGGGTTGGTCTCTTTTCCCAGGCAACTCTCAGTAAGACAAGAGGGCATGGTCTTAAATTGTGCCGGGGGAAGTTCAGATTGGATATTAGAAAGAAATTTTTCACAGAAAGGGTGATCAGACATTGGAACGAGCTGCCTGGGGAGGTGGTGGACTCTTCGTCCCTAGAGACATTTAAAAAGAGACTTGATGTGGCACTCAGTGCCATGGTCTAGTGACTGTGGCGGTAATTGATCAAGGGTTGGACTCGATGATCTCTGAGGTCCCTTCCAACCCAGCCTATTCTATGATTCTATGATTCTATGATTTATTAGCATTTTGCAAGGATGTGGGGACTTTTCTGCAATATAATTGCAGTATCTAATATTCTTTATGGCTAAGGCCATGCTGCACCATCTGTCAGAGTTTATTCAGAGTTGCTCTCTAGGTTATGTTTTTCTCCAACAGTATGCCTTTCTTAGAGCAGCTGATCTGCTGCTGTTGTGCGTTGCACAAACACCCAAGTGTTGTCTGTGTGTGTTTTGTAGGATCTGACTTCCAGGTGAGCCTGGCCAGCTGGTCTGTGACCCACACTGCACTGAGCGTCAGTGCTGTGGGGCTGGCACATGTGTGAAACCTGAAGTGTAGATGGGAATGAAATGCACATCATTTTATGGAGGAGGATTAATAAGATCTTCAGGAAAGAGGTTACGCTTGAGGTCATTTCCTTCCTGTTAATGCTTTTGAATTTTTGCCAGTGAGATGGGTGAAAGGATTTATTTTTGTCTTTGAATGCTTTGAATTTCAATGATGTCTTTGCTTTGAATACGGAGCAGTAGAATTACCCTTTATTCCTGCCAATGTTCTGTGTCATATGTCTGAAAATATTACTTGTATTTTTTAGCAGTGTCTTTGTCCTGCATTCTAGTTAACTAATCCTTTGAGCTGCTGCTGTGACTTGAAATACCACATTGTGTGAGGGCACTTGGAGATGCTCTGATGCCCAGGTTGAAGTGGGAGTGTAGATACAGAAGGAAACAAATGCACTAGTTTAATTCTTGAAAAAAAAGGAAATAATGCACATTATGGCCAGTGTCCACATAAGGGCTGTATATGAAAATGAGAGCAAGGATCTTGCCCCTCAGTAAGTTGCTGCTGTGCCGTGAGGAATAAAAACCTCCCTGCTTTTTTGACCCTGAGTCATGATTATTACTGAATATAGATTATGATGATCCTTCAGGACTGTGTCACCAGAAGGTTGATATTTGTGTCTGGACTGGAGTTCAGAGTGTTGCCCTGCTGCCTCTGGCAGCTTCACCTTTGTGAGGAGTCCCAACAGCTACTTCTTTCCTGTCTGAGGCTGTAACAGCATTTGCTGTACTTTTCTCTGCCTCTTACTTTTCTTCCCTTGCTTTTCTCAGTGGAAGATGTGTCTTATATTTGCATTACTGTCTAAGTTTTCCAAAGCATAGAGAGATCTGAGGTGGTGTGTAGTAGGATCTAGTAACTGTTTAGGCAGATTTTAAGACTGTCCAAGTATTACATATTCCTGTGAGAGGTTGGTTGGTTGTTTTTTTCCTTCTTTTTTGTTACCTGATTATTATTAGAAGAGCCAAGATCTACTTAGCTTAAACCTAGCACTTCACAAACTTACAGTTTCATGAAATTTCATGTGCTGTAAAGGACTTGGATCTGCAGACCATGGACCTGATTGCAAAGATACGTTCAAGTGCCCTTTTTGTTCTTGCTTTGGCACGGTTTGGGTCCGTGCTGTAACTTGAAGGAGTTGCAGGTCAGCTGCCAGCACGGCCCCAGGAAGCTTGTGAGCAGTCAGAGCATTTGGCGCAATGGAACCTTGTCCAAACCCTTCCATTGAGGTGGCATTTACCAACCTGAAAGAGGAGAGGTAGTAATAGGAGCTCTGTGCCACCCTCTTACCCTCCTTCTCAGGAGTACCCAGTGCAGAGCTGTCCTGGGTTAAAAGCAGCATCATCCCAGCCAAGTATTTGGAGCAGTCTCGCCTTCTCTAAAATAAGTGGATTTGTGGGGAAGTCATGTGGGAGAGCAAAATACTGAGTAAACACAAGCCAGCACTTCCAGTGAGCTCCCACTGTGCTTGTTGTGTGGCTGCCTTGCTGTCATTTCTAGGATTTAACGATTCTCCTGTTTGCTTCAGCCTGCCCCATGCTGCGGGGCTGTGGTCGAGCTTAGGAATCCTCCCATGGACAAGGCGAGGAAGGAAGTGGAGGGAGGATGGGGTTTCAGCATCCTGTACCCTTTGGAGGGGAGTGGCTGCAAATAGCTGAGCTTGAAGGATGTAATACTTTATATGTTTTAACGCAGGCTGTTTGAACCTAGATAAACCCTTGATTAAAGGAGAAGAGGCAGACAGTTCTCTGAAACTGCTAGAGACTGCCGGGGAGTTTGAGAACATCCTTCTAAAACCCTTTCCTTCAAATGACAAGAGGAAGGGAGAGGACAGATGTGCCTTGTGGAGCTGAGATTATGCAACAGTGCTAATACAGAACTAAAGCCTCCAAACTTGAGCTGCACAGGATTGGTCCAGAAGGCAACTTTTGTAGAAAATACTGTGATTGGGAACAGGGATGCTGTGTCTGGGATCCATCCTCTGAAACGTTACATGCTTTTATTACTCACTTTGTTAAGTGGGATCAGATGGAGGAATGCCGTGTAGGATCCACAGGAATACTTTGGAATGGCCAGGTAAGGCTGGAAAGTGCGACTAACTATTAATATTGAATTTTGGCAATGTACTGTGTACACTAGTGTTGTCTTCTGTGAGAAATGGTTTCGTTCCACCAGCAGATTGAGATGGGGAATTCTGAAAATGACAGAAACTGTACATAGTGGGTTAATAATTGCATGGTAGTAACTGAAAAGTAGTGTATTTTAAAGGGGTCGACATGTGATTGATTGTAATAATTGCTTTCAGTGGAAGCTCTGCCTTAAAATTGTTAATTTACTTGCAGGCTTTCCAGAAAATGAGGTCTCAGTTGATAAAATTTGTCTTCTTTCAGTGTGCCCTGATGCAGTTTTCGATTGTTTTGAAGCGTGTTTTGGATGTAAGGGAGAAATTGGTTTAGTTCATTAGTTCAGCAAACATTGTGCTGCTTCTTCAATGACTACCCATGGATTTATTTTTTTTCTTTTTCTTTTTTTAGTATTTCTAGAATTAACACTACTAGAGGTTACCAAAGTGAAATATATTTAGCATTACAAACTTTCCCAGACAGCTGCCCTAAATCTATAGTAAGTACTCTGGAATGTTCTTGCCAATCTTACATTTTGGTGGCAGTCTGTTTTACTGCTTGGAAGTCTGTGCACACACCAAAAAGTTGCACTTCCTGGCACTGGGACTGAGGTTTTCAAAGTCATACGGTAAAATTGAAGTAAACCACAAGTTGTTTTACATGGGAAATTCCATCCCAGCAATCTCCCAATGGTTGGCTCAAAATTAAGTTCAGAAATGTCCTCTGATGCAGATTAATTGCAAACCTGTTACTTTTAAGGACTGACAGAAGTCTATGTAGCCTTGCTATCTCCCAGCCTTACAGCTCCTCTGATACATACTGGAAGAGAATGTTTGACAAGAGAAATAATATTTAGCTCCATGCTTTATAAGCCTCCCCTGCTTGAATAAAATCACCTGTCTTAATAATTGGATGCATCACCCATATCATCTTTAGTGCCCAAGAATTTATTAAAATGACCCTAAAATACTAAGGAAATCAGCATTTTGACAATCTGAACTTAATTTAAAATTTTTAACTAAGAATAAACAATCCAAGCACTTCAAAAGATTTTGCATAAATCAGATTCCAGAAAGGGATGAAAAATGGAGATTGGGATGTAAATCCCAAATGACAATAACAGAATTATCCAGGGATTGAAAGGTGTTACCAACATGATTGACCTTTTCTGAATGAAGTGGCATTGCTTTTTCAAGAGCTGTGAATTAGAATACCCATATATGGCAGTGAAAAATGAAAATTGTAAAATTGGGTATAATTAAAACCACTGAGTTACATTCAGAATCTGTTGAGCATCACCTCTCCAAGCACTGCATGTAAGCATCTTGATAAATGTGTTACAGAAAAGAAACCCATGATGCAAAAGTCTGAAGCTCTTAGACTGCTACAGGGAACTTGTAAATTTTTTCCTATGCAGGAAGCAATCTGTGGTGCTTCCACATTAGGAATTAGTGACTTCCATAATGTTTTGGTATTTGAAGAATAAAATTCCTTTGTAGTCATGGAGACATGTCACATAACCTAACACTACTGACCACAGAAACTGGGACCAGAAATGAGCATTGCTTTGTATATGTGACCAGGGGTTGTTCTGGGGCTGTAAGGCTTGTTTCAGGTTTAACTGGTAGCAGTTCTATGGTTTTTAACAGTCTTACAAAAGATGGTATCCTATTTATTTGGTTGGTTAGTTGTGTGTTGATTTAAGCTATGCAAGATGACTGTAAGGTGATGGATTTCAAGTAGTTTATCCTTTTTCTTAAGACAGAAATAGCGAAAGCAATAAGACACTAAGCAGGAAACGTGAACTCTGCAGAAGCCTTCTGACCCCAGATGTCAGATAATGGTTTAACAGGTTTCCAACGCTCTTGTAACACCCTCATGGAGAACTGGGAGTAGCAGTTGGTAAACCAGGGGGTTGTGCTGCCATTCAGACAGGCTGGAGAACTGAGCAAACAGGAATGTCATGAAGCTCAAAAGGCAATGTCAGATACTGCCTGTAGGGAGGAATAACCCCTGACATCAGGACAGGCTGTGGGCTGATTGTCTGGAATTGAACTTTGTGGGAAAAGACCTGGGAGGTCCTGTTGAACAAGTTGAACAAGAGCAAAAAATGTGCCCAGGTCACCTACTGGAACCCTGGTCTCCCTTAGGAAGAGCCTTAGCCAGCAGGTTCAGAGGGGTGGCCCTTCCCTTCTACTCAGTACTGGTGAGACACAGATCTGAGTGCTGTGTGCAGGACTGGGCTCCCAGTCCAGAAGAGGTATGGGCATACTGGAGCTTAACAAGCTGCTACTCCTTTATGGGTATAACTTGATCGTGAAAACAAATTCTGTACCTTCTTTCATTGCACCATTCATCCATTATCCATTACTCCTGTATTGCTTTTCGTTGAAGAGATCTGTACCAAAGTGCCACAGGGCATGTGAAGCTGCATCCCGTTCACTGGCATGTTAGGGCAGAGCTGTGGACACCCCTGGAGAGCTACAGTGCCAACACAGAGGGCACAAGTTGTGGGTATTACATTGCTATCAAAGTTACCTTGAAGGGTGTTGTAATAATAATGGTGAAGCCTGGAAGTGGAAAAAAAAAATACTTCAGATCTTAATACCCGATGTGGCTGAATGCTTAGCAGTTAAATCAAGAAAACATTATTACTCAGAACAGGTTTGCTTTACAATGATTTCAAGGAAGACTGGTCAGTGGAGAGTTCCACGCAGTGATGTGTTTATTGCTCCCTTTTCATTGTAGAATGGGTCTCACACAGGCTGATTTGTGCAGAGGTTGCTGCTTTCAGAAATATGGTACTTTCTGTAATATTTTGTCTAAGAAAAGACAGAAAGATACCGTGCATCTTGTATTGATTTATTTTGTTTCAGAAGTGTAGACTCACTGGACAAGATAACACACTAAGACAGTACTTTGTTGCATATTTTATGTTCTGGGGAGAGATTATTTATATCTGCTCTTTGGCCCAGATTCTGCAACAGCCTCCAGCTTCACAAACAGCAACAATTCTGTGCTAAAAGGGGACTAGAGCTTCTTAGAACTGAAGTTCCTATGGAAATATGTATATATGGTGTGTGTATATACACAGGCACATAGGTATCTTTGGGGGAGGAGGAGAGATGAGGCAATGGTAATTCTGACACTGCTTTTTGTGCTCTGAAACACTTTTCTTGCACAGCTGAATATTACCTAGACTATCACTTTGTAACTGGTTTATATTCCAGCGTTTACAAGTGAGATTTGGCAGTATTGTGTAAGTTCATGTTTTTATGCTGTCTGGTTTGGGGTTTCTTTTGCTGTTCAGTTTCTTTTTTAAAAATCCATGAACTGAGGCTTGTAACTGTTATTCCATATGCATTAGTAATGTTGCTGGTTGGTTGGGATTTTTTCCTATGTGAAGAACATCATAAAAATAGGGGAAAAAAAAAAATGCATCTGCTTCAGAAAACAATGAAGGCTGTCCAGAATAAATTCTGTAATTTAAGTAGATTGCTGATGGGCAGTGGTCTGTCAGCATTTTTGATCCCTCTGTCTCCACCACCTTCTGTTGCAAGGGCAGTGTGCCTGCGGGCAGAGTATCAATGATTTAGTCTTCATTTCCTTCATGAAAGGGCTGAAACCCCAGACATTTTCTTAAATGTTGGATTTTATTAAATAAGATGTAAGGAAAATTAAATCCAACTGATTAAATACAGACACTTATAAGAATTAGAGCATGTTAGGGGAAGTGCTTTTATGTCATATTTCTTTGCATCGTTGTTTACCATGTCATAAGGAGAACCCTGAACAATTTAAAACTATCTGTGATTTAGGTAACTGGAATTTTTAAATAATCTGCTTGCTTTTGGATAACCATGTTTGTATGGTGGACCAAAACAGGCCCTAGTGTAGATTTGCTGGAAGTCAAGCTGTATCTCCTGGCTTCCTAGTGAGGAAATTAGGAAACTATTCTGGACTCAGCATGGTGTTGAGGTGTTCAGACCACAGCTTTCTAACAATTCAAAACTAACTAAAAAGTGTCGCCCATGTCTGGAGGCATAAAAATGTCAGTAGCTTGCTATGGCCACATCTTGATATTCTCCAGAGCTCTTCAAGGTTGTGGACAGGGTCTGTAACTTAGTCTTGAACAACCACATAAGTCCAGCACAGGTCTGGTAACACTTTGCACGTCAGTTTGGTGGGGTGTGAATGCACAGACTGCACTAATCATGAATCAGTGGGATTATTTTGTGTACCCTGAGATGAGCAGTAAGAATGAAAAGGAGAAAGAGCAGTTTCCCCATAACTTTATGTATTTAAAATAAAAGTAACAAAGCTGCATTGTTAATTAGTCTTTCATAAATAGCATATGGATTTCTAATATATAGGTAGCAATTCTGTAATATTATTTATGTGTCAGTTCCTCCCAAAATACAAAAAAAACCCCAATGTTTCTGGGTGCATAGTGTCATGTTCGTGAACAAAGCTACAGTAGACTTAAGTGCTTAGTGAAGTTTTCTTAAGATTAAAGAATGCAATCAAATTTATGTAGTAAACCAGGATTTCTTTTTATTTCCCCCACCCCAAAATTAAGACTAAGGTACCACTGGAAAGAATTAAGATGAGGTATTTGAGGTCCCAGGTATAATAATGAAGAAACAGCTGCCTAAGTGCACTTGTAAAATGTGATGATGCTCACTTCAAAAGAACTTCCTGTGCTGAAGAGTTAGGTTGGATTTACATCAGCTTCCTCTAGGTCATCATAACTAACCCTTGTGCCCTTTTCAAACACCTTCTTGCTCTGCTTTTCTTCCATTCATACAGTGTTCCAGGTGTCAGAATTCAAGCTGGTAAATAAAAGCTGACCCCAAGACCTGTGTTTGTTAAGGTTAGGTCTGAAAACTTAGTCCGAGATGGGAAGATCCTGTGCTGCTCTGCAGATGCTGTTTGCTGCTTTGTTCTCTTTTGAAAGTCTTTTGCTGAGTCTCTCTCTTGTATATCTGGCTTACAAAGTGACAGTTCTGTGCTTTGAACCTCTAACTCAACCTCACTGATAAGGAATAATACTGTACCTGCTAGGAAACTGAAAGTGTAAGATTTTTTTGATGCATGTTTAAAATATTCTCACTAGTTTCTAAAATGTAGGAATATATTAAAAAACTGCAGTAAGTGTCGATTCCTCTACTTGCAATTCTGTACTTCCTTGCTAGGAAATGAATGCTAGATTTCACACCACTGAGCAGTGCTGCTGCATAAACTGGGGTGGTAACTCTGTGATGAAGTTTCAGTCAGCTCTATGCTCCCAGTAGCCTCTCTGTTCCATTTGGGGAGTTTTGTAAGTTTTGGAATCACCTCTTACAGCAAACATAGTAAACCATATATTTGCTTTGGCAAATAATTTTTTGTATCAGGGCCTCTTGAAACCCAAGAACACTACTATTATAAATACTACTTGACATTTTAATTTTCTTCCTTTCTCTTTTCAGATGAGAACTCTCCAGCCAATTTCTGGGATTCCAAGAACCGAGGTGTGACGGGCACGCAAAAAGGACAAATCGTATGGCGGATCGAACCCGGCCCCTACTTCATGGAATGTGAGTACCTCTTTATACAATGGACAGCCACAGGCAAGCATCCCTTTCTGTCAAACCAAGTCAATAAGGTGGCTTTTGATATCCAATTTGTCAGTCCCTCCTATAGACCAAAGGACTCGATCAGGCTGCTCTAAGGGGTATCATTTTCCAGTGCATTTGGTGGACATGATAAACATGGAGTTGAGTGCAGATGTACATTTGTATTCTAGGGGTGTTCTTAGGCAGCATTCTTCAGTTTGAGGAAGAAACAGTCTTGTGAAATTTCATATAGTGTATGTGCAATGAAATGTGAAATGCCTTCCCAAGAAGTTTGAAATTTCAGCTGGAGAAACATTAATAGTAAATTCACATGAAGGAGAAAGCAATAAGCTAATAGTGCTGGCTAAGTTTGTTAGTATAAAAGTCAGATTTGTCTCTAGGAAGTGCCAACCTCCTCTCCAGTTGCATTAGGATTTCTCAGCTGAAGTTCTGTTGTGCTGGGAAATCCATTAGGCAATTGTGAAATATTGAGAGTCTCTATATGACTGGAATAAAAGTCTGCAGTGGAATGCTGTAAGGAGTGGTGGTAGTCAAGCTGCAGACTGGAGGGCTATGTCTCTCCTTTAGTTCACCAGGATTTGTACAGAGCTAAGTTACTTAGCTGTGTGCCTTTTCTTAATCTTAGTTTTTTCCTTTGTTTTTCACTTTTTGATGAAAAGAAGCTATCCTACCATCTAAGGCATAGGATCCCATAAAGAAATTGATGTTCTAATCTTAGGATGCTGCATCTTAGCTTGCTGGAAACTCTGATAGGCCAAACATCAAAGTGGCAATCAGTCTCAAAAGAGCTGTGAGCTGGTTTACCACCTGCTTAGCCTCAAAGCAATGAATCTTCTTTCATGATGTATATAAAACCCAAATACTCCCACTCTATTACTTCATTGTACACTGCAGTGGTGCTAACTGTAGTCTTGCAAGAAATTTTTTTATAGTTAACTGCTATAACAGCAATACATGTATTTCAAGAGGTGGTGTATACTCTGTGCTATAAATAATTATTAAAACTTCTGTTTTCTAGAACTCCTAACTGAATCTTGCCAAGCTACCCTGTGCATTATGCAGAACAAAGCATAAACAAAGCAACATCTAATAGGATAAAATTAAATTCCTTGTCAGGAGTTTATTACAGGAAGATACGATTGAAATGAAGTTAAAGATCAAGAAAACAATAAAGTTTGAGATAATTAACTGTCCTGATGCCAAAGACAGTGGTATATTAAAGCACATTAAAATGCCTGTTAGCAGAGTTTGCCTCCTCTTTCTTGCAGGGATACTTTGTCAGCATGGTTGTCAATATGGGCAGTTTGACTTCAGGGGTGTTTGTATCTTTTAGCTGGTTGTGTTGCTCTGTAATGTATGGAGGTGAGGATCCTGAACAACATGTTCAGTTGATGTGAGTAACATAGGGTAATGATTCCAGAAGTGATAGTTTTAACTTAAATCGGCTACAACTGACTTTGCACTTTGCAGCTCACTGCACTTAGCAAACAGCTGATAGAAAGAGTGCAGGATAGATGTTCTTTGGTGGTCGGGGCTACCTCTGATAATGAACAGTTCTGCTGTCATACAATGAACAAGAGACAAACAATTACACAGCAGCGGAGAACTCTAAAAGGGGAAGTTTATGGACATATATTGCTGTAGCACATAGTGTGGCAGATAAATGTCACCAGTGACATTAGTGGTTCCAGTGAGAGGCCAAAATTCATTCATTCATTCTGTCTGTCTATCTTTCTTTCTGTCTTTCTTAACAAGTCCAGCTCCTTCAGCCTCTTTTCATAGGTCATGTTTTCTCCATCCAACCATCTTTTTAGTTCTCTGCTTTCCCCTCTCCATTTTCTCCATGCTTTTGAACCTAGCATCCCCAAACTAGACACAGTATTCTTCAACAGTACCAAGTAGAGGAGGACAGTAACTTCCATTGTTCTGCTGGCCACAAACCTCCTAATGTAGCCTGTGTGGTGGTTTGCTGTATTTGTGATGAGAGCATGTGCTGGCTCATACTCAACTTGGTGTCCATCCTGAACCCATTTCCTTTTCAGCAGATTCCTTCTGCAATCCTCAGGTTTGTATCTTTTCAGAAAAGCATCTTATGCCTAAATTCGGGAAGCTGTTTTTCCATGAGCATAATTGTAAACTTATTAAGAATTTCACTGAGGCCTGTGGAGTTTATGCTTATGTTCCAAGGTAGGCCTTGAAAAAGCACTTTTCTTAATTTCTCATTACTGTGTATATCCTGCCTTCTAACTCAATTTTCCAGTCTTTCCATTTATTCTTCTTAAAATCCTCCCTATTTCCCAAGGAAGTAATGAGTAAAAGCATAGTTTGCCATCTGCTCTGTTTAGATCGAGCACCCTGCAGTAAAAAGGGCAGAGAGAGTCTCATCATCTTCATGCTAAAACCAGACATTAATTCCCCCCAAAGCATCCAAAATTAACAAACCAAGGATGATCAAAGAAACTTGTACTCCATTTAGACAAAAATCAACACATGAAATTCTGTAGACTCTGTCCTGAGAAGGGAGAATCAAAGGGAATCAACAGTGAAATAATGGGAATTGAACTTAATGTATTCCAGAAATAAAAGCAACCTCTGAGGGGAGTTACTGAGGATAGGGAGGGAGGGAAGAGTATGCAAAGGACAAAGAAAATACCTGCAAAGTACAAAGTCAAGCCTCCTATCACAACCAGCTGGTGTCCTTGTCACCTCAGGACATTGAGTACGGACAACCAGTATGGAGGCAGCTGTTCCTCTTTGTTTTCCCTGGGGAAGGAGCAGAAGTGCCATATAAGCATGAAAGGGAACTCCATCATTTTAGACATTCAAGAGGGTGAATTTGAGCACCAATATCCCCAAGCTGCTGTTCTTACTCACATGGGAGAGGTGGCTTTAAAACATCCTGCTCTGATGCTTGCTAAAATGTGGGGGAAGGAAACCAGTGACTCAATAGCCAGCTCCCTAAGTTGTTTGCAGTGTAAACTATGGAAGAATTACTAAACATGTCCACAAGTCTACAAACAGTTTTCATCCTTCCCCTGTAAACGGAAAGGACAAGTTCAAGGACTGTGATTCAGAGCAGGTGGCAATAGTGTGAAGGTGTAACACAGCTTAATGCTTTCATATTTGGTGTGGTCGTCTGGTATTTAGCATGGCATCAGGTTGTTCAGGTTCTTAGGGAAGTCAGGACCTTTAGCCTCTGTTGTAGGAGCAGCTGCCGTTGGCCCAGGATTGACTTTAGTTGGCAGAGTGTTTCTCTGGGTGTAGCAGTCTGGGAACTTGGGATGGCAGGGCCTCCCTTTGGGCTATCATGGCTGCACAGAGATGATGGTATTCCTTATGGAGAACAGACCAAGCAGAAAGACGCAGTGAGATGATCCAGGGAAAGGCTGGTGATAGAAAAGAAGCTCGAATTTTATGAAAACTAGTTGATAAAAGCTGCCACTTGTTTATAAACTGCAGCTTCTAAGTCAATTTTCTGCAATGTGGGGATGGACAGCTCATGCTGGAGGTGCCACGGAGGGAGATTTGGTGCAGGACAGTCACTGCTACGCAGCAGGTAGCTGGTGCTTATGTACTTCCCCATGCAAAGTCCACAGAGAGCTTCCTTTGAGACTGTAGTGAGCTTGTCTTCATAAGTTACAGTCTTGGTCCCATGAATATTGATTACACTATCCACAAGAAACACCTTCACCTCCTTTACCTGTAGTGTAATGCCTGTGTTATTATTTATAACATTCGGTGTCATAGTCATTACTGTGAGTAGAATAGAGATATATTGATTTACATATCTTTATCAATGCTGTGGCTTTATCTCGGGCAGTAATCCTTAGCAGCAGTTGTGGGGATTCACCCAGAGACTGACAGCCTTGTCCCATCAATAATTTTCAAATCACCCCTGGGATGCTTATGGTAAATTAATTCTGGTGCCACACTGCAATATTCAGGTGCAGTGACTGCACAGATGCTTTCTGTTTTGTCTTAAAATCCCGAGTTTGTGGCATGAGGTGTATTCTGAAAATGGGGTAATATATGTGTTTAAATTGTCCTGGTGTCGTGTTTACATTATGTTTATCAACATAATTCATTACTCCTATCCAGTTTTTATATTTTTTGGCCATTTACAGTAAATTCTATAAAAGGTCACAGGTTTCTTCACATGGAATTGTTCTGAGCCTGAAACACTTGCCTGTGTAGCACCCTGCAACCAACGCCGTTGCAGTGGTCTGTCTGGAGACTCCCGGGTATTGTCCCTACCCTATTTAGAAACACATTCAATAAGTTAGAAATACTTCTATTATTCTCTTGATATTTATATCTGCTGTCTCTTAATGGCTATTTTTGAGTATCACGAACAACTGAAACAGGATCAGGTTTTGTATTTTCTACCTTTTGTGGCGAGCCTTGTTGACTTCCTTAAGCACGTAATACCCCAATGTTTTGTTTTAAAGGTTAGATTAGAATTAAATCTTTTGCCAAACTGCAGTATCATAGGCGATGCTCGTGACTGTTAAGTCAGAATGCCTCGGAGACACAGCAGAGGGAGCAGGGCTGGCAGTGATGGGTAGGCTCTGTTATCTTCTCCAAGTGGCTTCCTTTGAAGCAGGTTAGATGAAGAGAGAGTGCTGGCACATAAACATTTTATGTTACTGATTCTGGTTTATCTAAAAAGCTTTCTTTAAGTCTGCTTAAGACACTTTCTAGGTGTTTGGGGTTTTTTTTAATCATTCCTTCTGTAAAATGAATTCTGTGATATACCTGCTGAGAGAGATGGCAAGTACCCCGAGGCAGCCAGCTTTGGCTGCTGTGTTTGTTACGCTGTGCTGCTCCCAGTAGGAATTAAGGAAAAAGGTATATGGTTAAAATGATGCAGAGAACAGAATGCTAAATGCCCAAACAAAAAGGTTGTGTTCACCGAACTGCCATGAAAAGGAAAAAGAAATTCAACTGGCAGGATGTGCAGAGCACTTCTGAATTCCTGCAGTTGTCTAGGAGGTGTTAGGGTTTAGATGGGAAAAAGTAGAGTTTAACCCAGAACTTTTTCCCTGGTTTGCCTCTCCCTTTAGAGCTTTGTAAGGCCTATATGTGACCGACTGAATTTGTTGTAGTGACCAGGCTGTCTTCAGTAAGTTTTGTGGAACACATTCTCATATTTTCAGGTGCGTTTGATGTCTGCTTTTTCCTCCTTGAATGTCGTAGGGCCTGTGTTTCTGTCTGTGAGGAGCTGTGGGTTCAGCCCACATAACTTCTACAGTGAGCTGCGGTGTGCAGGAGGTGTTAAGAGGCTGTGCAGCTTCCATGCATCCCTTCTCCATGGAGCGTGGGGCAGTTCCACCTTTAATACACACGTGTTTCATTTGGCTGGGGTGTATCTGGAGCAAAGGGTTCTTACGGAGAACACATCTGGTTTCCTGAATGATCAGTCTCCTGGAAAGAATGCATCATTCTAGAATCATGGTCATGTGTTTATGGATTCTGAGTATCTTTCTATTCTAAAGCAAATTTTGGATGGGCAATGTTAAAGTGGTAAAGGTAGCAAAAAAAGTAGTTAAAAGTGGGGGACTTGGGCTATTTTAAAAGCAAGCTATCTTTTGGTGTAAGCTGGTCTCTTTACTGCTGAAGAGGCAAGAGTGTCTCGTCCACAGAGACAAGTACAAGGCTGTAATTTCATGCAGGAGTTCTTTTGAAATTCAAATGTCAATGTTCGAGTCCCAGAAAACTTCGTTAATTCCAACATTTTTATGTAATGGACCTGAGATATAAAGCTATGGTTACAAAACAGTAAGAGCTATTGGCTTTTAAAGAAGGCGATTATATTGTCATGGATTTTTTTCAGATTATCACATATATCAATTTTTATATGATTATATGAGAACTTTTCAGGAATCACAGATACTCCAATTTAATTAAAATCTTATTTTTAAATGATTTTTTTTCAATTATTTTTTTTTCATTTAGTTTATCTGAAGGGATTGTCAGATCTATTTCTTGAATCAAACATCGTTTTCTTCTGTCACCAGCCACATACAGGTGTTGAAAAATACTGTATGCTCATAGAAGTCACTGAGAGAAAAAAATATGAGGATGCAAAGCTGGTAGAATTGCATTTCATCCTTTAGGGGTCTGTGCATGGCATTGTAGGGAGAATACAGAGCAAACTGCTGTCCACCATCATGTTAGGGGCTGACTGTGAAAGAAGCAGCAGCTGAGAACCTTTCAAATGATAGTTCCTTTTCAGGAGTGGTAACAGTAGAGAAGACAGTGACAACACACTGAATAAACAGCAGCTCCAGAAATTCTCTGGAAAATAAACTTTGGGCTGCAATAAAGCTGAGCAATGAAGCTGGAAAGCAGAAGTCTTGGTGGAATAGTTCCTCTCTTGCCATGCTCTTGTGTAGTTACAGTATGTTCACAGTGTGATTAAGAGATGTGCAAGACTTGTCTCCTGGTTACTTGGTATGCACATTTTACAAGGTGGAGAGTCCAGCACTTGGTATAAATCCTGCCAGCTTTCACAAGTGACAAAACTCTTGGATTTTCTGTCACCTAGAAATTCTTCTGTGTCCATTGGGATATAAGCATTGTTAGTAGCTTAACAGAATACCTCAGTTTAGGAAGAACCTGTGAGTCCTAGCCCATAATTTTTAGGTCTGATAAACCTTTGGGGGCGATTGGAAATCCTGTCTGCAGTTTGAATTTAGCGGTAAAGCATGTGGCAAATGGAACATGTTTTGACTGTGTATGAACTCAGCTGGGAGGTGGAGGAAGTGGGATCCTCTACCTCCTGAGACCTTGGAAGCACTGTCAGCCAGGCACTTTCCTTTGAAGTTCTGAGGTGCTTCTTTCTTCTGGGAGCAAAGCAAATAAATGTTGACCTATAACAGCAGCAAGTTTAAAAATAGAGAAAGAAACAATCTTTTTTGGCTGAGCAGTATTGCAGGAGGAACTTTTCTGAGAAGGGATAAGTGGGTGTTTTATCTTCCAGAGATGAAATTCCTCATCCCTAATGCAATCATGCTGTATGTGTCTCAAAACATTATATAAACCATTGCAGTGTTGTCCTTTAGGTCTTCTGACACGGTGTTAAACCGAGTCGGATGATTTGAACTGCCAAGACTTTCATGCACATGCTCTGGCCTGAACTGGCTCCTGTGATTTCTGCCTGCCTGTGGCCATTGCTGTAGGCAGAGGTCAACCCTCATCTACCTCATGCAGAAGAGATATCCCACAGGAGAAGGAAAACAGAAACATTGTTCTAGATAGAGAAAATCCCCCAGGATCAAGGGCAGTCCTGATTATAGCTGTTTTGCTGGGCTGGAAGAAAAGCAGAGGAACAACAGTGGAGGTCAGGCTTTGGTTAAACATAAACATTGTTTGCAGTAAATGCACTTTAGCAAACAAAACTTTATTCAGTGGGACCAGAAATGTGGTGCAACATTTACCTTTCCTGTGTTTCAATATCGAGTGCTTCAAGCATCCTTCAGATATGTGTCCTGCAACTTCTTCCAAAGTCTGACAAGAATCATCCCAAGTAGCAAATGTTTCAGTAAGCCTTAAGTGAAGCAGATTATACTGAAAGAGTAGCAGAAATTCAAGCTGCAGAATTAGATAAGTTACTTTTTTAATATTTTTTAAGTAACAGAAGGACCCAACACATGAAAAGCAGATAAACAGCTGCTCTATTCTTAAATTCCTGCTGAAGTATTTCTGAAGACGGGTCACTGAATGATGGATCCTACTCATATAAAATGAGCTTTTCAGGAGTCCACTGAACAACATGTTAATAGCTTTCCACCATGATCAGCAGTACTTGCATCTCTGCTCCTGCCAGAATCTCAGAATATCTACAGGGCTTCAGACTTTAAGAGCTTGAATTCTGTAATAGTTTATCTTATCCTCAAATAGTGTCTGTTTATTCTCTTTTATTTTACCAGGATCAGGGATATTTTTGGTTTGGCATACTGAGTGATAGTAAAAGGTTTGAAAGGAGCACTTAAAAAGAGAAACCTGGCTCTGCAGGTGTTAATATAAGACACAGTGCTTATAAACCTTTTCATTAGTGGTTTGAACTCCATTTATGTCTATAAGGCTGTAGAGAGCTCTCCATTTTCATAGGATGATGTAATTTAAGAATAAAAAGTGTCATTATCTTTTTGCTTTGCAACTTGCAAATCTGCTGAAAGATGATAATTCACCTTAAACCTACAATGTTGAAATGAGATCAATACTGATGTTCTTTCCTTCCTGTTGGACCCGTACAAAAAAATACAAAAGTGGCTTTGTGTGAACAGTTTGTGAATACTTAGACCTGTTTTACCCAGTAGTGACCATGGCATTTACTATCTCTCAGACTCCCTGAACAGAAGTGCACTATGACTCCCTGTAAGCAGATGTTCCTTTCCTTGTCTCTCTTTTGCCTAGGGTTGGTCATGAAAGTTTTAATGTGATTTTTGTGTTTGTTTGTTTTCAGCTGAAATAAAGATCTGTTTTAAATACTACCATGGTGTTAGTGGAGCCCTCCGAGCTACTACTCCATGTATCACTGTGAAAAACCCAGCTGTGATGGTAAGCTTAGCCTGTTGGTTCATTGTATTTGCTTAAGATGACAATATTGGCAGGCAGACTTATCGACAGAAGTTGTCTGGTTTTACCACTGGCTAAAGTGTTGTGGAAAAACCCTGTATTGTCTGACAAAAATCACCACAATTGGGAAATGTTTTTCCCCTGGTTTTATGTGGTTCCTCACAAAATGACAATAAAAAGTCACTGAGCTTTACTTAAATCTTTTATGCTAAGAATTTTATTTTGCTGCCTTTCAGTTTGGACGCTTACAGTTTGCTGTAATTTAACACCAGAATAGAAATGTTTCACACTGGTAATGTAACACAAATGGAATCCTTATCAAAAGTCTCCATTTCTTCCTATTAATAATAATAATAATAATAATGAAACTGTTGCCGAGATAACAGTTGTTACTATAAAAATGGAACTGGACAAAACTATGGTCTTGCAAAAATTACTATTTTAAGTGTTCATATACCACTGAAATTTAGTGATTTGCTGACTAGTGAGTGTTTTCAAACAGGGGAAGTTTTAGAGGAGATTTTCTTAATTTGTTTAAATAATTAGTGGAAGAAGAGCCTTCCAAAGTTGCATCCAGGTGCTTTGGGTGAAGTAATTTGTCAACTGAAGAGCTAGCCTATTAGATAGGAAGTTCCACAGTGCATTTGATTCACTGATAGTAGCTGCCAAACATTTAAGATTACATATGTCAGGTTGGTGTCCTGACAACTGCAGTGTTGAATACACTGTAGAGAACAACTTACTCAGACTGAGTAGATTTTATTCAGAACTTGCACTTTTCCAGCAGTGTCTATTATATAAACAACTGGCTCTATGACACTCTATGTGCTAGACTAGACTTTATATCTCATGATACCCAATGTGTTTGTTTCTCTTGGAATTACAGAACTAGGTAACAGCACTGTTTACCTTGTCCAATCTGACTCTGAAGAATCCCATTTCACAGCAGGCAGATGAACTTCTGCTGTTTTACAGAGGAAAATGTGTTACAGTTAATGAGCTTGACAGCCACTGTCTTTAATAGCAATTTATTAACTAAAGACAGTAAGGTAGAGTGGCTTTGAACAAGGGAAAAAATGCATCTTAAAATTGCCATTAAAATGGGTCACACACTGCACGACATCATTAGCCAAGAGAAGCAGAACTATTATATTGGATGGAGAAATTGTTGGAACTTGTGTGTTTTCTTGACCTGCAGATTCTTTTCACAGAAGGAAATCTGAACTCCTGCCTTTGAATATGCATTTCTTTATTTGGTATCTACCCTGAAGACTTGTCTTGCAGAGTCATTGATCACTCTTGGAGGGTTAACCAGCTGTTCCTATTTTAATTTGTTTGAAAAGTAATGCAGTGTCCCGAGTATTAGTCAGAATTTATAGGAGGTGTGATTTGCATAGCTTTTTGTGTTTGTGCTAGCTGCACAGACTTACAGAACAGTGAGCCCTTAGTTTCTGTGATGAGGATGTCATATGGTAGGTCAGATGAGATTTACTAAAAGTACCATATTGGCTTAGTTAGGTGTAACTATACCTTTTGTTAAGTGTTAACAGCTTACACCATTTTCATGGGTTTGGCTCGGAGCTTAAGCACTAGGCACTAGAGAATGCTTTGTTCTTTCACGGGTCGTGTCTGTTACAGAAATGCCATTCCTGGAAGTAGTAAGGAAGTCATGACACGCCCACTCCCTTTTTTCAGTGGCAGTAAATGACCTGCTTACTTGGATCATTCTGCATTTCACTTTAAATGGTTTGGTGGGAGACACGTTGCTGTTTTCCTCATACTGATGGAGTATCACACCAGGCATTTCAGTCCCTCTTATTTTTGGACAGGCAACTAGTTCTGTTTTGGTCGTTTGAACTAATGGAAATGCAAGGCCTGATCTAGCACTCAGAAGCGTGGCGTTACACCAGATGAGAGAGCCTTTGCAGTGCAAAAATCTAAGCGTGTATTCCAGAATGAAATGTTGTACTTGGCAGGAAAAAAAATGGAATTGCTGTTAGGAACGTAATGGAACAGGCAAGCGTTATATAGTGGAATCACAGAAGTGCTGGAGAACACTATTACAATTCATTTTGTATAGCTGAAGCCTGGGCAAATCCTATTTTCTTGGCAGTGTAATCAGTATTATTCAAACACAGTCAGTGACGTAGCAGAAAAACATCTCTAGAAGAAGGAAAGCCTGGCTGTTGATTAATAACATTTTGAGCAAAGCCTGGCTGTTGATTAATAACATTTTGAGCAAGAAAGCAATGCGTGTCAGAATAAACCCAAAGACTGAACTGAAATACATAGCATTCCTCTGGCCTTGCCTGGGCAGCATCACCATCCCAGGGGGATGCACTCCCTGCATCTTCCAGGGAACCTGTCTGTAGCTGATCTAGCTGGAATTAACCCATTGCTTTGGATGTCCTCCTAATTTTACTACCAGCTGTCATCGCTTACGTGCCCGTGCAAGTCACTTGCAGACTAATGTCCTGCTGGTTGCAGAAGGGATAGTTTTAAGCAATATGGTGAGAAAGGTCTTGCCCTGAGAATGAGGGTGCATCACGAAGAGCAGGGCTGGGCAGGCTGGGGAGCAATGATATTGCTGGCATGCTGTGTTCCCTCACAAGCCCACTGAGGCCCATGGGGACATCCCGTCAGGCATCAGCGTCACTGCTGTTTCTTCATCCCTCTGCTCATGACGTACAAAATATTCAAATTTGGCAACGGGAGAAGTTCTGGGCATTTGATAATTCGGATGAAATTCCAGTGTGCATGCTGATCATCGTGGGAAGTATTTGAATGCTAATGATATTAAATAGCTTAGAGCAATGTATAAAGGAATAATTAGATTTTCAGCTAATGCAGAGTGGGTTCCTTGCAGCTGCCATGGCTTCAGAATCAATGGGTAACTTCAGACAACTGTTCAGCTGCTTTACATACTTCATCTACACACATAGGTGTGCAAGCTTTTATTTATTCAGCTTATTTTTTTAATTGTTAATCGATCAGATGAGTTCCTGTTCTATCACTAGTATTAATCCCCAGCACATGTTTAGCTGAAGCTTTTTCATCACGTTGTAGCATTTCTACTGCTTGGGAGTAAGTGCAGTGCCTACCTAGAGGACCATTTGATTTTAAAGATAGATCCGTTGTCTTCATGATGGATTATTCTGCTGGATGCCCTTTGNAGCAGGTTCGAGTAGGTCCAAGCTGAAGCAGAAAAGCAAAGCAGAAGCCGAAGCAAGAGCAAGGGCCAGAGCAAAAAGCAAAAGCAAGCCAAAACCAAAACAGCACTAGGTATTACCCGTCTCTGTGTCTTGCCGGCCTTGGGGGAGAGGTTGATAACAAAAAACCAAAACAAAACATTCACTCTTCTAAGACAGTCTTAAAGGCACAGAACATGATATCCAGCAAAAATAGCATACACAAATGGGGATACAAACATCACCCTAGGACACTGTGTTAAAAGATGTTGTGCTAGTTGAAAGAGCTAGACATTAATAGACATTAATACATGAGAAACTTTTCTATTTTCAAGTAGTGCTTTACCCTAGTGAGGAATTTCAGGAGGAACCAAACCTTAAAATCTAAGCATAAGCTTTTAGACTACATTTGTATTTAGATTATTTGATGCACTTTTCTGTTTCAAAGAAGCTTTTGTTCATAGATCTGAAGGCTTTTGTTAGTCTCTCTTTGATCTCTGCTTTTCTTTGTTGCACAGTAAATTATCTATTTGGGGAAAGTGACAAAAGTTACACACATGCTGTCACTGGCCAGCTCAGTGCTTTGGTATGTATTAGCAATCCACACTGTTGATTTTATTTTACAAAAGAGAAACTTGTAAGAAAAGTCACTCTCCTTTTCTCCAGTTAAAGAGTGTCTGGATGTGTATTAGCCTACACGTGTCCTGCTTGGAAGATTCCAAGTCCTGGTGTAGTAGCACTGCGTAGTGTAAGTAATAGATATTTTAAAATTAAATAAATAAAATGCTGTAGCTTTGCCTGTCTGTGGCATTAGGCAGTAGTTGGTCAGATTCTTCCCCCGAGTACTACTTTCACTTGCATTATCATCCTCAAACATGTACAAAGCAAACAAAATATACCACAAAGTTGTTATATTTTTCTCTCCTCTTCAGATGGGAGTAGAAGGCACAGATGAAGGTGCTTCTGGAGCCCAGCACTCTAGGAAGTTAGTCAGCTTTACCCTATCAGGTAAAAATCAATGCTGCTCTGTGTTTTACAAAGTATTGTTAAAGAAACCAAACTGCTGTTTAAAGTGACATCAAAGATGGAACACTTTTCTTCATTAGCCTCTGTAGGAGCACACTCTAGTGGCTTGAAAGTTGTCATGTCTTTAGACCTCCTGTTTGTTGAAAACAAGGCAGAATCATGAATCTGTGAAAGAAATGATTTGATGATTTCCAGCATTAAAAATTTGGAGAAATTTCTAGTTTGAACAAGGGACAATTGAATAACAAAAAACTTAGTCTGTAAATAAAATGCAAGCTGTCTCCATCACTTTGAAGTGGTAAAAAAGCAGTGGCTGCAAATGGTGGTTTAGAAGGGAAAAAATCTTCACTTGTAACAGAGCTAAGCTGTCACTTCAGCAAAGTAGGTGTAGGGGTACAGTCTACTGGATTCACTTGTTTTGGTAAGCACTTTATTCTACGGGAAGTCATGTGTGAGGTTAAACATACTCAACTTGAGAAAAAAAAAAAAACAGGAAAAATTTGCTTTGGAGTCTTGGAAGAGTTGACAATGAAAGCTTTTAGAGATTGTAGGAGTCGAGAAGGAAAAAAAGCCACTTTTTGAAAGTCTTTCAGCAGTTATCTGGGGTAGAGCTGATAGGCTGTATAGACTCACACAGAGTACTGCAAAAATGCTCTGTGAATTCTGGAAAAGCTGTTGTGTTCAAGGTTGCGAGTCAGCCTGAGGAGTCCCCTAAGTTCATTTGAAAGATCTGTTGACTGATAGATCTGTAGCATATTTCCTGGAAATATTCTGGTTGCTTATTTGTATGTGAAATCTTCTTTAAGCAATTAAGGTAATTACCCTTTATTTCATGGTGCTTCTACTGTGTGGCTTAATTTTGATCATTGGGTAGGATTTTCTAATTTTTCACTAAATCCACATTTAATGCAGTGAATTTTGCCTGCATGTATAAACTGCTCATCAAAGTATGCACGTGCCAGTGGCATTAGTCATGAAGGCTTCATGCAGCATGTGGAAAAAGACCCCAAAATCCTGGGGCTCCAGCAAAAATAAAGAGGGAAATATTTTATGGTTAAGTTTAAAATCTAGTATTACATAAAAAAATACCTTTCTTTTTGTTCTTACTGGAGCTTGCACTATCACTAAGGTCTTCAGACATGAGACTATGCCCCTGAGAAAACTTATTTATTATTGCAGGTCACAAGAGCTGCAGTATTACCCCCTCATACAGTTTTTTATCTTAGTCCATTCGTTCCCTTATACAAAACAGAGCAAGCACTGTGTGATGGGGTTTTTTGTGGCTTTTGGTTTCTCTTTTTAAGAGTAGAAGTACCTTACACACTGAGAAAAACATTTGTAGGTGAGTGTCTCCTTTTCAGGCTCAGGGTAACACAGCTCAGGATTTTTCTGTTAGCCCTCTTCCCTCCCTCACAGGGGAGGATAAAAAGGTGAATAAGAGAAAAAGCCTCACCCAAGATTGGAAGGTAAGACTATGACAAATTTAATGAATAACAGGAGAAAACCAGGAGATTAAAAAAACACTCCTTGTTCTGTGGAGTGTGGCAGGGAAGTGGAGGGAACAACAACCCTCTGACCCCTCAGGGTCCCAGGGTTACCACCTCTTTCCTCCACCTCAGTCTGTTCACCTTTAAACCACAACACTGAGCTTCAAGTTCACACTTCTTTTGCTTTGCAAATGACTGGAGGATAAAATGAAAATGAGGATGTTGATAGTTTTCCTTCCTATATTGGCTTGGAAAAACACTTGCCTTCCTGCTTTAACTGTCTTCTGTAGAGCACATCCAGTTAACGTAGGAGTAATTTTAAGCTACTTTATTTGGTAGTTTATGGTGAATTGATTTCATGAGTAATATTTTAGGAATTGTGCTACTTTGTGGACTAGTTTTAATTTACACAGTTCATTTTGCCTTCCTTTTTATTTTGCTTCATAGATATTAGAGCAGTTGGACTTAAAAAAGGCATGTTCTTCAACCCTGATCCTTATCTGAAGATGTCCATTCAGCCAGGCAAGAAAAGTACATTTCCTACATTTGCTCACCATGGCCAGGAAAAAAGGTCTACTATCATCAGTAACACAACAAATCCTGTTTGGCACAGAGAGGTAACGTATCCCTTTCGAGAGCTGTCTTCCACCTGATATAGTGTACCAGGCTTGGATTTTCTCTTTATGCATTAGTCCTTACTCTCTGAGGGCTGTGAGCTTATTTGTAACTTGTTATTTAAACTGACACAGCATTGTAGTAAGTTTAGGAACCCCGCTGATGGATAGAAGCAGCTATCATCTGTGTATTTAATCTGTGCTGCTGTGAGGTTTTCATTCCCTTCTCTGCTAACAAGAGTTGAACTTGCTCAGCAGGGCTGTAGATTTCTTGAAATGGAAAAACTAATTAATTAAAATGGATTCTATGTTGTGAAAAGACTCTTTTAAGAAAAATAAGTGAGCATTTATGCTCTGTGATTGCACCAACCACTCGTTTGGAAGTTATATTGTCATGGTGCGTTCTGACCCCGATGCTCTTCGGTAGCACTGCGGTATGTGCGCTGCCGTAGGAAGGAGAGCCCAGGGAGGCAAGGGGGCAGAAAAAGGCAGTCTGGCAGAAGCCAGTTTTCCAGATGTGTTTGTACTGGGTAAGCTGTGCACGCCTCAAGAGAGAGAGCTCGGCCCCACAGCTGTCTCTGAGCGCAGAAGAGCCAGGCTGTGCCTTTGAAGATAAATATGGGAAACAAGATGAAAAGAGTGATAAGTCCATAACCCTTTCAGGACCAGCAAGCAGCATTCGTGGGTTGCTCCTGTTTTGTAAAGAGCAGATGCTGTACTATGTTTGATGACTGACAGTTTGTTCTTTACGAAGACCAGAAAATTGAGTGGGCTTTGGAAAATGTCCCCACAAATCATAATCAAACCAAACAACCAGTGAAGCAGCACGGAGCAGGGCCAGCATCAGTGCTGTTCTGGGGTGTTTGGTTGACAAAAAGACCATAGATGAATGGAAGTCTTAAAATCTTAACTAAAATCAGAGTTGTAATCTTTAAATTGATTCTTCATCTTTCTGTCTGTCCATCTATCCATCAGATAGAAAGAAAATCTACTCTTTGATTTTCCTCCTTTTTTTTTTTTTCCTCCTCCAGTTCTCCTTGGTTTTGGAGCTCATTAGAGAAGTGATAAAGTTCACTTCTCCATGCATTTTATCAGCTTGCTTTAGCTGCTGTATCTTCCCTGTAGCAGTGTTCTGATGGCAGCTTGTGATCCTATTATGTATACTGTCCTAGTGGTGCAGAACTGATCCTCTTTTATAGCTCCTCCTTTCTGCAAAATAATTTGCAATTTTATAGCAAAATGAGCGTTATTTCAAATATCTTAAAATCTAGAGGAAAAAGAAAAATCTTTGGTCCCTAGGCTTGCCTTTCCTAAGGGAATTTGTTATCACACTGTATGTGTGTCTGCCAACATGTCTGGTCATATATTTGTCCTTTGCCACTTCTGAATCTTTTGGCCATCATCAGGCAGACTTTGCAGAGCAGCACAGTTCTTAACAATGAAGTATTCATAAACTGCATGAAAACTGCTGCTAGACTGAAGAGAGGAACTGTGATACTGTTCCCTGATAGGGAAAGGTGGAAGAATGATCTTACCAGACATCAAGAAATCTTTTATAAATCACCACTGTGGATTTTAAAGGAAAAAGTTCTGTTGGATATTGCTGAAAAAAAATGTGAACTTTGGGGGGAAAAAAATCTATAGAAAATTCTCCTGCTTTAGTTACAGTACTTCAGAAAATACTATACACATATTGCCCTTGACTTCTTGTCATGCATGATAAAAATTAATGCCAAGGATGATGTCGGAAGGGCTTTTATCCAGTGCAGTTTCTTACTGAGCCCTGGCTTTCAAGGAACAATAAAAGGGTACAGGTTTCCTGAGAGGCTAGTTACATATGCAAACATACAGTGCTTAAGAAATGATACCGACATTATTTTGCAATAGGGAAACTACCATCGTCAGTCATTGCTTTTGGAGTTCACTGCACACTAGTAGTAATTATGTACATGCTCTCTGAGTAAAGGTGTATTGATATGGTGTTAAATATGTTCTTTCCTTCCAGAAATATTCTTTTGTTGCACTTCTAACAGATGTCCTGGAAATTGAAGTTAAAGACAAATTTGCCAAGAGTCGTCCAATCATCAAGCGCTTTCTTGGGAAGTTAACCATACCAGTCCAGAGACTGTTGGAGAGACATGCAATTGGGTAAATGGATACATTCTTAATGCTAACTTCCCCTGAGCCTATTGCACTGGAACAGAGCAGCCTTTCTGGCTTACTGGCAAACACCAGCAAATCTCTTCTGTGTCTGTAGTAAGAAATTTAGCAGAAATCTTAATGGCCTTATGGGCTGACCAGAAGAAGTCAGTGTTTCTGACCTTGTTCTGAAGGCACATGCCTGCATTTGTGTATAGCTCTGTCTAGAATTTGTTTTCAGCTTGATTTCTTTAAGCAAAAAATGCTCCCCTCACAAGAAATGTTACCCTCTAGCTAGTCAAGAAGGAAGATATAATCACAATACTGCATGATTGTGTGCAAATTTTTTAGAAGAAGCGGGTTTTATTGTCTCACTTCTTTCCAGTTCAGGTATTTTTAGTTTTCCATTTAATAATCAGCTATTTAGTATCTATTCGGCTAATTGGCCAGAACAGCAAGGCTGTGACTCCTTATTTTTCAGAGTGCTGGTGGTACTACACAATTAATATTTCTTTTTGCTATGAATAGTGCAGTGATGGGACTCAAAATTCACCTGTTGCACTGTTTTAAAAAAAATCTGTTCATTTTTTGATATCTGTGTGTTCTGGTATAATGATGCAAATCACGTAGAAACTTTTAAGATGTTTTATACATCATGATGGTTACTGAGGAGGACCATAACATAGTCAAGTGGATGATCCACCGAGGCCCTTGCACAACCACATGCACTGAGAAGAGCCGGAGACTTGGTGGTTGGGCACTGTGATGTGCTGCAGATGTGAAGCACGTGGCTAGATGTCTGCAAGAGCTGCAGCAGTGTGTGCAAAAGCACGAGTTTTCATTCAAGACAGAGCAGTAATTGCAGAGTATATTATTTTGCTAATGTTATTTTACACATACATGCTTTACTTGACTAATTAGAAAAAATAATTCCTTGAAAGACAATGGGAGGAACTGAATTAGGTGTGTTCTGTATAGGACCTAACTCAAAGACTACTAAATGTGTCTCCATTAACTTTAAAAGGCCACTGGATGAGGCTCATGAGGAGTGATGGTGAAACAAAATGCATCTATTCTTCCCTGAGAGTTTAAGGGCATGGCAGTATCGTCACGCTTTTGTACAAAAATCAGGACATAAACAGCTGGCCTCCTTTTTCACAGATATTGCCATCAAACTAACAACTTGCATAAATGGAGAAAATCAAATTCAGTTTGAAAACAATTTTCAGCTTTCAGTTTCCAAAGTGGTGGTTACACTGGTAAGTAAAGTAAGAATAAAATTACAAAGAGTAGCTTAAATTTTTTATTATCTTTTCTGAGACAGAATTTACTTAAACAACAAGCACAAAAAAAAAAAAGCCTGCCCTTTTCTTCTGTAGTGGTATCCAAGAGCAGTGCAGGTGTATATGCAATCTGACCTTGTTAAGAAATGCTTCATCTCAGTTTCAACAAACACTGATAAACTGAGCAGGCAGCTTTTTCTAATAAATTTGCACACTGCTATACACTGAAAAATAGCACTGTGATGCAGACTGCTTTCAAAACATAGGTCAGGGTGTTCATTTCTGTGCTAAAGCCCAAAATATTTTTCTGCCCTGGGATTCTTAGTGCTGTAAGGTCTGGAAATTACCTGTTTGCTGTGTTCATCAGTTCTTGTCTATGTTTGTTTTTTTTAAACCAGTATTCTGGAAGACATTTCTTGTTTCCTTCTCCATCCTGTGTCTTTATCTTTTATTGGATATTAGGAGTAAGTTCTTTACCATGAGGGTGGTGGAGCACTGGAACAGGTTGCCCAGGGAGGTGGCGGAGGCCCCATTCCTGACACATGAGGTCAAGCTTGATGGAGCTCTGGGCAACCTTGACCTAGTTAAAAGATGTCCCTGATCACTGCAGGGTGGTTGGACTAGATGACCTTTGAAGGTTCCTTCCAACTCATGCATTCTGTGATTCTATGATACTTCAGTTCTGTATTGGATAGACCAAATCTTTTTAGGAAATGAAGTGCTGTATGATAAATATATAGCAAGAATATAGCTAAGTACTCAGTTAGGTTCTGCCATACTGCTGTTAGAGCAGACATTAAGTCAGTTTTGCCTCTACACCTGTAATTTATTTGTCCATTTACAGTTTTTATGTGTCAATCAATTGCCAAGGGTCATTTTTCCTGGACATTGTAAAGACCAACAGCATTTCATCAGGAGTTTTGTAAAGTAAAGGCATGGTTAATATAGATGTGAAGTAGAAATATATTAAAACATACAATCATCTGCTAATTCCATTGTACTTTGGCTTTGGTCAAGCAAGTAAAACATCTTCACTTTCTTCTTCATTTCGGTGATACCAAGGAGAACTGAAATCCTCTACTGGGTTAATATGTGAAGCTGAGGTGTTACGTGTGCAGTGCTTAACTTGCCCCCCTCTGTATTCATGATCAGTATTAATGAATGAAAAGGTGAAGTCCAGATCTGGCCACTTTTAGACAGACTAAGTACAATCACACCCCACTTTTAGCTGTCCTCACAGCTCATAATGGGCAGCAGCTTTAAATTCCATGGAAGAATACAATAAATGGGCATTAGACTCATCTAGTATTGATTCAACTCAATATATCGTGTCATTTTCTCTAATCTTGAATGGATTAGAGTAATATAAACTTTACATAAAAACTGTGGAAACCTTACCTGCCAATCTTCTGTGGATAACCCCCAGTCTAGCTGAAGAATTGTAGCTGGAGTAGAGAGTGGTGAATCTGTGACAAAGCCTGGAGACACTGCTATAATAATTTGATACACTTCAGCATACAGAGCAACATGGGGAGGCTGCTTGGTCTTACATCATTCACTCAAAAGTTCATGTTTGGATGCAAACTGTTGCAGTTTATTTCAGTAATGACCTTGCATTTGTTTTAGTCCGTCACCTCCTGCGGAGGTCTTGGGAAGCTCCCTCCTCTCCCTCCCGCTGCCCTAGCTGTGCTGAGGGGGGCTGGTGCTGTGAATTCTGGCCATGTCTAATACAAATGTATGGCCTGGGATCTGACCCTACGTCTAAAGCTGATACACTTAATCGACCCTGAGTCCCACAACATTCAGTAACTCTTTAGAATGTATATGAAGTTAAACCCAAGCTTTAATAGCTTTTCTAAGCAGGCGTGCAGAAGTGCTTTACTGGATGAGAACTTGGATGTGAAGAATCTGGGAATTTTGTATAGAGTAAAACCACAAGGGGGCAGAAAGTTTTAAAAAATGAAAGGTTTTGTTAATTAAAAAACACACTTTGCTTGGGGAAGGAGGAGATTAGAGGGAAGAGAACCTTTGCAGTTTGATTTCTTGAGGATATAAGAAGAGATTTAGGGATATATAAGAACTTCTGGGGCACAGTCTGTTTGCACATCATCAGAAGTAGTTTGTTAGGCTGTTTTATCTGTTAACTAAAGGCAGTTGACAACATTGTTGGTGTTTGCTTTTCCATACAAGCCAGTACATGTGGCTGATTTTAAGAATGTTTTTAAGAAATTACCTTCTGTCACACTGATTCTTACCTGATAAGAGCTGATAAAAAAATACTGTAAAAATAAAACCACTTAAAATATCTTTGGTTTTTGCAGAGATCAGGTTGTCAGCTATAATCTTGGCAGAAGGCTCCCAGCTGATCATGTAAGCGGGTATCTGCAGTTCAAAGTGGAAATCACATCTTCTGTTCATGAAGGTGAGAAGTTGTCAGAAGCTCTGCATCTCCAGATAGCTGTATGGAGAGAGTTTCTGTGTATTTCAATTTCTAGCATTTTCTGTGATAAGATACTTTCTCATTTGTGTACAGTGCCTCTATTACAGAGCATTAAGCATGTTTTTTTCTCCATGTTCTGAAGGCAACTAGCAGTTGGTACAGTTACATGTTTATGACATATGTGTCTCTTGACATGTTTATGATCTTAGATTTGCCTTCATGAGACTTGTTATCAGACCTGATAGTAAGATACTGCTCTTTTAACTTGATACAACCTTCCTGCCTTTTTTTTGTAGCCAGGTAGTCCTGTATCATTAATATTTGTACTCTGTCACCCTTTTAAAAACATGCTTCTGTCTTCAGTCCTCTTTGTTGGCAGGCACTCTACTTCACTGGCTTCACTGCTGGGTTTCTTGCAGATGTGTACAGACACTTAACAGCTGGATTGCCCAACTCTATGCCTCTTTAATTTCCAAGTGGGAAGTTGCCATCTCATCTCTCCAACGAGCTGGCTTATTTTCATTTCCCTTTGATATGGATTGCCATAGCATACCTAATTCCTCACAAACTTTGCTGAAGTAGACTCCCATTCTTTACAGTGCAAAGTCCTGTAAAGTAACTCAAGTGTTGTGTATGGAATTTGATATCTGTACACAGTTTGTGATCTCGGATGCTGGTTTGCATGTTGCTAAGGGTGTAACAGCCAGTGGTGTCAGTGACTAGCTTTGTGTAAATCCTACTTTTTGATACTGTTTGTTGTGAGGTTGCTTTTACTGACAATTTGGCAAGATTGCCATTGACACCGTTCTGCCTTTTGGAAGGAAAATGGGAGTCCTTCCAAAGTCACACTTCACACACTTTTTCCTTACCTACAAAATAGCACAGACTTATGCAGAGGAAGGTCTTTAATTACTGTTATAATGCCATAAATGCCTCTATTGCTCTAATTGCATTTCCTACTGTAGTTGTCTGATTTAAATAAGCAAAGGTCTTGCAAGATGTGTGTTTTTGTATCACTTCTGTGATGCAGACAAAGTAGAATGAACTGTCTGCCACATTGTGTTTCATTCAGTCTTTGTGTCTCTGCAGATGCTTCACCAGAAACTGTTGGCACTTTGCTCAGAGTGAACTCTGTAAATGGAGACCTGGGGAGCCCCTCTGATGATGAGGACATGCCAGCAGGACATCATGATACATCCACAGTGTGTTCCAATGGTCCAGTCCTTGAGGAATCTTCTGGAGAAGCAATCCTGAGACACCCTTTAAGGACTAGTACAACTTTGGAAATGGACCGGGATGAGTGGACTTCTGGTGCTTCAAGATCATCACCTACCAGAGGTCGGCAGGACTCACTAAATGACTATCTGGATGCAATAGAGCACAATAATCATCCCAGACCGGGGACGTCTGCCTGTAGTGACCGTCCACGTGGAGCTTCCCCAAAACTGAGGAGTAGCTTCCCTACTGACACAAGACTTAATGCTATGCTTCACATTGACTCGGATGAGGAGGAGCATGAGCTGCATCAAGACTTGGGTTTTCCGTCGTCTTTGGAAGATGATGGTGGTTTAGTAATGCTTAATGGTGCTAAAAGAAATGTTGAAGGAAATGGTTTAAGTTGCTCATCAGATCAGGTAGTGCAAGGGCCTGCAGAGAATGAAACTGGTTTAGCCTCTGAAGCTCCTTTGCCATCAACTGATGACCAGCCAGAAACTCTTCCAGAGCTTCCACTGTCGCAGTCAGCGGGAGGTGAAGTCCTGCAAGGTTCTCAAAGTGAAGCACCAGCAGACCAGGCTGGCAATGAGTTGTGTGCTGCTCACGAGGCAGAGCAGCCTCCTAGCAGTGGGGATGCAGGAGCTGCCGAGGCCGCTGCTGGGAGCCGAAGGGGTGTTAGCGAAACAGAATCCATTGATCAAGGGTCCGAACCTTCCCAGATGTCCTCAGAAACCGAGCAGAGTGATCCTGCTCGCACGGAAAGCGTCAGCGAAGCCAGTACCCGACCAGAAGGGGAGAGTGACGTGGAAGGGGCAGACAGCTCTTGCAATGAGAGCACGACTGTGCGACGTTCCTCGGTTGAGATGCGATGTTCTTCTTTTGAAAGTGCCAGGTTTCCTGAGACTCTAGCCTTTTCTTCTCAGGAGGAGGAAGAGGGAGCCTGTGCCACTGATGCAGCTAGAATTGAGCCAGCTGCTGAAACACAGGACTCTGCAAGTACTTCTGGTTCTCTACCTGCAGTACAGTTACCTCAGGAGGAAGTACAGGAGGCTGAGGGAGGTGAGTTGCAAGACCAAGAGGAAGCAGAAGAAATATGGCAAAGAAGAAGCCTGCAGGCGGCAGCTGCCAATAGCCAGTCTCAGGATGAAGAAACTGAAGGAGCCCAAGCAGCTTGTGAGGGTGCCACAGCACAGGTTGAAGGAGCTACTGGAGGTAACAACTGCAGGAGGCACTTGTTGAAGTGATTTTTCTGCAGCTACTGTGAATTATTAACATCTGAAAGTAATGATCTTAAGTTCTCAGTTTCATAATCTTTCAATATTTTTTTGTTGTTGTTGTCCTTTGAGTTTTAATCTCTTCTTCAAGAGACTCTCAGGGTTTCCGATGTAACAAAAAATCAAATGCAAAATATCTGAGACATGTTTACTTGGAAATTGGATATATTTTAATTTTTGAGAGAGTAATAAGAAGGAGGATGAAGAGGAGGAAAGAATTCCCCCATATTACTGTGCTCGCTGATCAGAATGGTGATGGGGGACAAAAATCCCAAAACTATGAAATGCAAAGTTGAATTTATATTGGAGCCTTCTGCATGTTTGTATATTATTAGCACTAAGTCAAAAGAAAGTGAAGAAAATAAGAAAGAATCATTTTTTAGTCACACATCAGGCTGTTTATCTTCCCTTTCCCAATTCCTTATCTGTATAGACACATCTGAGCACATCTGGATTCATGGGAGGAGAGGAATGTGACACTCAGGTTAACACTGTAAAACTCTTCCCAACTGTAAAATTATATGAGCAGTTGAGAATTTTGTCTCACTAAAATCACTGAAAGTTGAAGTGTGTCCCTGTCAGATTGTTTCCAAGCACATTTCACAATGGATTATCTGTGCAGTTTCGTCAGCAGTTGAATTGGATCTAATCAAGTAGGTTTCTGAACGTGCCTTTTTCATAACATTTCAAAAGTTCTGGGATCTGTTAATTTCTTCTCTTCATAAAGAAGTCTTTGTTTTGGAATGAATAATTTGGTATTTATTTCATACCCTCTCAATACTTTCTAGACATTTGGGATTGTCTGTATTAGGTGTCAGGTCGCACCATGTTCTGCAGCTCCATGTGCCTGCAACAAAGAAAGGCATCAGGCAGTTTCACCTCCCACTCTTGCAGGAAGGTTTCTGTGCCGGCCAGGTGGAGCTTTTTCCTTTTCCATTGCTGGGATGTGGCTCAGGCACATCTTCTTGATTCTGTGCCCTGAATTCTGCTGGTCACAGGTGGATACAGCACATCCCAAGAGGTGATATTTTTCAGGAGCGGGACTGCAGCGCATCCCAGAGAGATCACTTACCTACAACTGTAGATATAATTTAATTTGCTTCCAAAAATAGATGACTATTAGGTATAGACTAAAGTACTGTAGTCCTCTAGAAGCTTTAGCATGTCATGTTCACCTCAGAGGCAACTCTACGGCTTCCCCACACTGATTGAAAAAATAATTTGTGGTCATTTTGATTCTAGGTTCTCAAGCTAACGGCCATCAGCCCTTGAGGTCGCTGCCGTCGGTACGTCAGGATGTTAGCCGGTACCAGAGAGTGGATGAGGCTCTACCACCAAGTGAGGATTTTCATACTTTAATTGGGGGATAGGCTGCCTGGATCTCATTCCTGAGATCTCATTATATTTGTTTTTGAAATGTGAGAGCTGAGAACGAACAGCTGAGAAGTTCTAATGGGGTGTGGCAATGATTGAGTCTAGTGCTGATGTGTAAAATGCACTGTGCTCAGTCTGCAAACTATCAGAATGTGTTATGGTCGTTATACCTGGTGTATACAGACTTGCTAAATGACATCTGCAGAGAATCAGGAAGGCGCTGCGCTGCCTTTTTGGTGTGCAGTCCACATGGGTAAGGAGGTGAGGTGATGTGCTACATGAGGCACTTGGAGGGAAGAATGTCAGGCACTCTGAAATCTCTGCATACTTCTGGTATGGTGATGCAAAATGAATAGCTACTTACTCCACAGTATAGAATGGGACTGTTAGCTCTGTAATTGGAGGTGGGTAATTGGAAGGAGCCTGACAGCAGAACAGAGATACAACGGTGTGTTGGAAAGCTGTGGTGATGAGAAGATTTTCCTCCCTGCTGCTTCTGTTATCAGTCTGTATAACAAATCAGTCCTGCATGCAGATCCTAAAGTTAACTGCCACCTCAGTAAAATAATAATTTTTTACAAAATTGTGCCTGGGAGACATAGATTTTAATTGCATTTTTATTGCTTTTCATACTGAAAAAGACCAAGAACATCACAGGTGATACTTAAGAGACAAGTATAGTAAATGAGGAATACATAGAGAGAGCTTTTATAGCACCATGGTTTGTACACAGGTTGCTTTAGTGTTTAAAAGCAAACCACGCACTCCAATAACTACTTGGAAAACATATTGGCATGTTAGTGGAAGAGGTCTGGCTGTGTGGTGTCACTTCTGACATTTGCTGGGCTTTTTCAGCCGTGCAGGGGCGTGCATACACACCTTGCCACTTCACAGTCAAAGCCCGACGCTCTTTATGCAGATCATTCATCTGCTAATGGGAATCAAATCTTCAGTACTGTTGCCTAGATACAGTTTTTCTCTCCAATGCTGTGCTTTTGGATATGTAACTGTTTAAATATTTTAATAGTGGAATATTAGAGAAAGCATTTCAAATAAAATTTAAAGTTCTAAACTGTAATTTCTTTGTAATTTCAGTTGTATTCTATTTGTTTTTTTACCAGAGTCTGAAACTAAGTAAGAAGAATAGATATATTTCTTTCAATTGTGTGTAAGTTAAAGAACAAGAGAAAGAGTTGAAATATTTGTCTAGTATTTATGTCTAAAGCATGCAACATTATGCTCAGATTCCTACATTCCTAGGGAAAAATCAACAAATAAGCTTGACCACAAAATCTTGATGAATTATAATTTTGCAAGTCAGCAAGCTAAGTTATTTGCAACACATTTGACTAACAACAGTTTGACTAAGGGATGATAACCTTGTCCAAGGTATCACTGATGAAGGTGTTTAAGTGTGTTTAAAATTAGTATGTATTTAAAGTGTTTAAAAGTATTTATTTAAAATTTAATGTAGGCGTTCAAAAACAAAATCACAAAAAAAACCCCCACCAACTAAATATAAGTAAATAAATAAACACAACCCCCCCCAAAATCTGTAAGATGACATTATAGAAGTGTTGTGTCAGAATGAGATAAATAATCACCAGAAGAAAAATCTCAGCTATTTTGCACCGGTTTAGGGTTTGATATTTAAGGAAAATAATGAATTCACAAATTGAAATTTCCCCCCATGAATGATTTTGAGTATTTTTTTTTTTTTTTACACTGGAAGATGTTAGTTTTTTGAAACAGCACCTTTATACAGAAACATCAGTATCAATCATTCTTTTCCATTTAAAAAATGGAAATTAAAAGAATGAAATTCTCATTTCAGAAACTGTTGAAATGTTTCAGTTTGCTCTTTTGAAAAATATTTTTTTCACTAACTTTCAAATGTGTTATTTCTCATAGCAATAAGCTATAATTTTTATTATATATTTGCCATAAGCTCTGCATTGACATAATTTTATTTTTAAACTTATATTTTACATTTAGAGTGTAATTCAAAATTTTTTTTTTTAATCCTGAAATCAAAATTTATTCCTTCAATGGTTCACTTTACTCCTGTCCTATTTTACTTCTTTTTCTTTTCTCTCAGCTTACTTTTCTACACAGCTCCTGTTCACACTGGAAATGCTTTGAACACTGCTGAGCTGTTTTGATCAATGCGCCATAAAGATAGAAGAGTAGTGTGCATTGTGGCCAGCTAAAAGACACAGCTGTCGTGCAGAGCTGATGCAATGAGTTTATCTCAACACCTGCCCTCCTTGTGAGTCAGCTCAGGGCCCTGCAGTGTAGTGCAGCAAGCCACTTGGCTGCTGGGAGAGCTGACAAAAGTCACAGTATGCAAACAGAAACAAAGACCAAGGTTCTAAGGCTTGTCTGTATTAAATACTTTGAGGTATTATTTAGTTGTTCTCTGCTGTCATGGAATGATGGTCATTTAGGATTGGTTGCTTACCAGTGGTTTTTTAAAATGTTTGTTGCAGTCACTGATGTTTTTACCTAGAGTTGCAATATAGAAAGTCTCTTCTGGAAACCTTCTGAGCTCTTAAACACTGGTTTTCAACTGATGTGCTGAATGCTTTCTGCATTTTCTGCAGTTGCTAGTGTCTGAGAATTGGGCATGGCTGTTCCTGTATATCATTATTTTTTAAATTTATTTTATGATTACGTGGCCCCTGCCACGATCAGTGTCCTGGTACCTTGCTCATTTTAGAAGCAGTTATTAGGCAGACAGTGTTTCTGACCCAAAAAGCTTATGAGCTAAGGCCTAGGTGTTGTGATACACCTGGTTTCTGCTGAGCACTCAGAAGCCAGATGAGGCTGGGGAAGGGTTCCAGCTCCTTCATGTCTGGTTTCCTTATGTGTCTCCATGATCTAGATTTCCAACACTGGCTGTAGCTCGTGTTGCAAAACGAGTAGACAGCATCCTATTTACCACCTGCACAAGAAGTTGAGCTGGCTCAGATATTTGCATTATGCAAATATCTGGAACATGCATTTTGTACACAAAGGAGTTTTATTGTTACAACTGCCTATCTTCTCTGGCATAGGTACATGTAAACCCAGGAAGAGCTCTGGCATCTATTTTATTCCTGTTGCCATTAGCTGGGGAAAAACAATGACAGGTGTCAAGATTTGCAAGGCTTTTGGTACTTAGCCATTGGCCTTTTGCACTGAAATAAGCTTCAGAGACTAGATCGTGAATTACTTCAGTCCAAGAGAATTAGACTAAGTATCCTGATTAATTGAAATTTATTTTTTTTTCTGAGAAAATTATGGGTTAGTGGGCAATAGAACAGTGAAAGGAATAGAAATTATTAGGTATGGATTCCACAGATCCTTACCTACAGTGCAGAATTTGATTTATGGGATAAAAATAGGGAAAGCCATGTCTCTTGACCCTTCAGTAAGAAAGTGCTGACTTCTGTGCTGAATAAAAATAGAAACTTGAAACAATAGATGAATCACAGACATGAAAGAGCTCAAATCAATAAATAAATACCCTCCCTGGCCCTTCATAGCTCACAGTATTTTATTGCTACTTAGACTGGGAGGCTCGAATTGACAGCCACGGACGGATTTTTTACGTGGACCACGTGAACAGGACGACAACATGGCAGCGACCCACAGCTCCTCCAGCCCCACAGATTCTCCAGAGGTCAAATTCCATACAGCAAATGGAGCAGCTGAATCGCCGGTAAGAAATGCCGCAAACCCGCGTTCACCGTTGTGGGGCTGAGTATGAAGATAAGGTCACACTCACTGCTGCAGCTGGCCATATGTATTTATTTTTATGTTTAATTTGAATTTCTCCCTTTTCATTTGCATGTGGACTTCTAGGGCTTTTGTGTTCTAGCTCTGTCCAGCCATGTGGCTGGAAAAAAAAAAAAAAATCTGATAATGTTTTTCAGAAGGTTTTTAAGGCAGAAATTTGAGGTCAATGTATATATTATAAGGCAGAAAAGATGGGCAAGCTCCTTCAGAGCTAGACTTGTATCATAGTTATCATATACTATATATAAAGTCCAGTTTTCTAACCCTAGGTACCAGAGCATCCGAAGAACCATGACTAATGACAGACCTGAAGAGCATACAAATGCTGTGGATGGAGCTGGAGAAGAAACTGACTTTCACCATTCTAATGCAGGTTAAAAAATAAGTAACATTTTCCCCTCTAAAGGGAGCTTTTATTTCATAGGTGGTGTAATTGAGAGTGACACAAGGCAGAACCAGATTGAAAGTCTGGGTGAAAATGAAACCATTTGTTTTCATTGCTGTCTAGTTTTTTGAAGGTTATGGCTCAGTCTGTTCAATACACAGAAAAGATCAATGTGAGATGCAGAGCATTTTTATGCCAGTACCAGGCTGGGTAAAAATACAGGCAGGGCATCTGCAGTATAAAATCATGTGGTCTGGGTTACAAATATTTTTGAAATGGCAGAATATAGGACTATAAATGACTTTGGGCAGTCATTGGTTTCATCTCCATGCTGAAGATCAATAGCATGAGTTGTACCTAAGCCATACTTGACAAATGCTCTCTCGTGTGTTCTTATCACCTGTTTCCCAGTTAGTTGATGGACATTCTGTAAAGTTTTTAGCAAGCCTACTCTTAAAATTTCTCTTATGTTCTTAAATCTGTTACTTCCTAGTCTTTCCCCATGGCTTGTGGTTTTAGGTCTCACATTATTTTGTTCACCTACTTGGGATTGTCTTCAGTCAATTTGCAGCTCTTGAATATTTCAGAAAATTACATAAAACTGTGACTCTGCTGCACTGAAGAGACTGTGGAAATGTCATGTGTCTTATGTACAATGCTCCTTGTACATTACTGCATTTTTTTTTTTTTTTTTTTTTTTTTTTTTTT
>VWZY01010536.1:207974-264673 GCA_013399075.1 Chloroceryle aenea | reverse complement strand
TTTTTTTTTGTTTTCTTTTTGTTTTTTTTTCTGGTAGTTTGACACTAACCACCAGTGTTCAGTCTTTGACCTGCTAAAATCAGGTCCAGACCCTTCTCTGCAGATCTTTGTCACAGGTCTGTTTCTCATCTGGAGTTTGTGCTGTTGATTATCCTGACCTGCACACAGGTCTTTGCACCTTCTTGACACACTTCTAATGTGTCACTATGGTTTTGAATCTTGCCCATCCCATTGTCCCAAGTACTACAGCATCTCCTAGTTGGAGCAAGTTCCATCCTCCCTATCCAGTCATTAACAGAGAAAACAAATAGGACCAGACCCAGCCAGCTCTCAGTGAAACATCACTTGGTGTACTTTTTGTTTGCCTTAATTCACAACTGCTCTTCAGGACACTTTTGCAAACTGCTGCATAGCCCTCTCCAGATGGTTTCATCTGTTTCAGGTAATGTTCTCCCCCAACATGGTTCTGGGAATATCATATAAACAGTACTGAAGGACTTACTAACATCAAAATATGTGGCCTTTACACCACTCAAGTAGTAGAAAATAACTTAGCTAGTTTACTATGATTCATTCTTCAGATATTCTGGTTATTTGTGTTTCTCTACCATGCTGTCCTCTCATTGTTTTAAGTAGTTTGACAATTAGTTCATGTGTCTGTTTGAGAATTGATAACATGTCAACTCATGTATAGTTTCCTTCATCCTTTTTTTTACCTATTCTTAAAAATGGATGAAATATTTACCCCTTTTTCTTGTAAGAACTCCTTTAGGCCTCTAAAATAACCACCAGTGTCTCAGAGATTGCTTCACCTAGTTTGTGAAGTGTTTAAAGTATACTTCATCGAGCTCAGAGGGTTTCAAAAACCCTGATTTGCATCACAGTCTTTAACCTGCTCTTTACCTATTCTAGCCTAAGAAGAAAGTTCTCCCTCTTCTCCTGGTTTTAGTTCTGGTTGTCTGGTTGCTGTTAACTTCTTGATTAAAGACAGAAGGAAAGATCTTTTTAATGAGATCTGGGCATCATCACTAGTTTTTCTTGTTGCCAAATGATTCTCGCCATGATCACTTTTCTACTACTAATTTGCTAAACGCTTATAAAGCTAGTTTGTTACCCATCTAGTCCCTTGTGTTCTTCTGTTTTTGTGTTTTGGCTTTGTCTCTAAATGCTCTTGATGTTCTTCTACAGTACTCTTCCCTAAATTAATCTAATACCCAAGTAATGCCACCCTTCGTAACAGTCATTGTAGAACTCATGATTTAGCCAAGTGCTACCTTTCTTCTTATTTTTTTTTTGTGTTCCTTACTTCTGCTTTAGCCTTTTCCCTTTGTCTTTTTGCACATGCACGTGCAGCTAGGTGGTTTGTTGTGCTGTGAACTAATGAGTTTAAAGCAAAAACCCTAATCAGCCAGTTCAGCTGAATAAGCTTTTCATAAATTCCTAAGCTTCTATACTGCAAGAAAAGCCCACCAGGTGACCCATTCTGGTTTCCAGAATACCCAGACTTTGACAGTGGACCTCTGTGCAGCATATCCCAGCATCTTCCAGGGTGTGAATGGTGTACAGCCAAGCTTTGTACCAGTGCAGAGCTGACACGCTACCACAGAGCATGCCTGGAAGACACTCCCAGCCCAAGTGTGTAGGCATGGCTGCATTGGTCAGCTACGCTGCTGTCACTCCATAAACATGCCTCATGTGGGACAGCTCAGGGTCTGTTGTTTAAGAAGTGTCTATAAAAATCCTCATGTTCATTTTCTTTTCCTTATTACCCTTCTGTTTTCTGCTTTCCTCGTGCTTAGAATGCACCTCTTTATTTTCCCCTTTCCCTTTCTCCCATAGTAATATTTACCCATCTGTATTTAGAAGTTTACTCTGTCATTCTTTTCCTTCCCTCTTCACTTGATGGGAAAGTGTGCAAATACTGTGATATGTAAAAGAAGGAAACTGTGAAATGGAGAAGATGGCATACATTTTAGAGTAAAATCACTGCAGACCCAGCCTGAATTTGCAGTTTTTCATTTACATTAAAATATGCATCTTTAAGGATAAGTGGAAGGAATACGTTTAACACTGTAGCAAATACCACTCATAGTATATTTTCAGTTCCTGGTACAGTTGAAAAGTCAGTGCACTTAGACAGTTGCTAGGAGAAGACCCAAATTTTTACTGAAAGCTGAAACTTGAAAGGTAATTCCTTGGCAACCTGTTTCTTACTTCTATAAGCTGCTTAAATACTGTATCAGGATTGGGGCTGTGTTAATGGCAGTGATTTTTTTTTATATATATATATATATATATGTTTTTTTAAAGGAGGAATGAAACATTTTTAAGTGTGCCGTGACTTTTATATCCATTAGTTAGCATTTAACTCTACACTAGCAATGTAGACTTGCCACAGCAACCTTCTTGCATCTTACACACAAGCACTTGTTTGGTAACCCAAATAATTGGACAGGATCTTTTAGCAAATGTTATAGCAAAACCAAGTATAAATTAATAGAGTAAAATTGTGATATTTTCAGGAACTTCAGTGCTATGTTAGAAAAAATTCAAGTACACTTACGTGGAGAATACTTTAATCTGAAATTGATATATACTTAGTGCTTTTATTGCTTGTGTGATTCAAACTGATGTAACTGTTTGCAGTGATGTTTTGCTGTGATCATTACTCAAAGTCTTTGTCACTCACTCTGCTGATAGATTTTCGAAGAGAGAATGTGTTGCCTCACTCTACCTCCAGATCCAGACTTACTTTATTGCTCCAGTCTCCCCCTGTGAAATTCCTTATCAGCCCAGAGTTCTTTACAGTGCTGCATTCTAACCCTGTGAGTATATCATCTACAGCTGAAAGGCTTCCATAAATCTATGCTTATAAATATCCTTGTCTTGTGTACAACGCTGCTCAGTGTTTGATGCTAAGGTATTGGTCAAACAAAAGGAGGATGGATAAATTCAAACCCTCATCAACATTCCTTGAAATTGGTGGGCTGTTGGTCATCCTCATTGGTGTGATAGATTCTGCAGGTTTTATTTTGCACTAAACCCTCCAGTTTTCTTCTTAGCAAAGCTCATCTGTTTATTGAAGCAATAGCTTTCTTACTGTGCTTTGCAGAGGGTGACAGGCAATTCTAAGAATAAAAATTATGTGTATTTTTAAGATCACTTTGCTGCTTATGGGATGATTTGTTTCCCCCAGATTGCCTGGTTTGTATCAAAATATATTGGAGTCACCATGAACAAAAAAGCATCTTAATGTATGTTTTCCTTCTTCGTTTTGTCTGTTCTTCTTATATATATATTCTTTTTTCTGCAATGTTTCTTTTCCTTTTTGTCATGGGATTTAGAGTATGAACAGAAGTAGTGGAACGGATAATTTCTTGTCTGCAAGCACACTTGGTGTTTTTAAATGACTGGTTGGCGTTCATTTGATGTTCATATATCTGTATGCTTGTCTGTATCTGGATAATTCTGCTTATCTTGCACAGCATTATCTTGAATATATGAAACAGGACAGAGGTAGATGAGACCCCTGGCCAGGGAGTAGAGATGTAGGGTCCCAGAGTGTTTCGGGTAGCTGGGCCTATGTCTTGGCTTCTGTCTGTTGCTAATCCTGAGAGAAGGTCCTGGTTTCAGGTTGGCTGGGGATTTTTGGAGGGAAAGGTGTTAAATGTTTATTTTACCCCTTTTATTTAAAGTTTTCCTTTTACTCTCTTATTTTATTGCATACATTGCACATGGACATGCAATGATAGGATATTTTTTAAAGATCTACAGGTGGAAGCAATATTTCTGTACATTTGTGATAAATTCTACAAGCTTATTTATGTCTGTCCTGCAGAAGATCTTACCAGCTTTATTGCTGTATTCTTTGGCTGCATTTTACTCATTATTCCAGAGATTAGATAATATCTATGAAATCGCTACCTCTAAAGCAATTTTAATCTTAGAGGATTCTTCACAGCTCCAGGGACAAATGTAGCAAATGAAATCTGTAATGTATTTTAAACTTGCCGAATTCAGTCAGGTATAATAGATGATGAGATGATTTATTTACAGTGGCAACAACTTCTGTAGTAAGAAGAAATTTCTCTCTTAAAAGTATTTCCTTCTTCTGTTCCTTATTTTTCAGAGTGCCTATCGCATGTTTACAAATAACACGTGTCTGAAGCACATGATCACCAAAGTACGACGGGACACCCATCATTTTGAGCGCTACCAGCATAATCGGGATTTGGTGGGCTTCCTCAACATGTTTGCCAACAAACAGCTGGAGCTGCCGAGAGGCTGGGAAATGAAACATGACCACCAGGGCAAGGTAACTGTAAGGCACATGTGGCTCTGTCAAAGGCACGGTCTTGGATGTTGCGCTGGGAAGTCTCGGTTGCTCTGAGCAAGAGCAAAAGCGGGTGTAGTTCTCCAGATGTAAAAGGTGCACGTCTTTTTCTCCTCCTTTTACAAACAAAAGTTTGGAGTTTCTCCTGGGCCACAAAGCATTACATCAAAGGAGACTGATAAGTGGGTATTAATCATTCCAGGGGAAATAGCTACAAAATCTGTAGCCTTTTTACAATGAAGTTAGTTGTTTAGATTCCCTCGGATGTTTAAGACTTCTTTTGAAAAGAATTATTGACTGTGTAAATACAGGCAGCTCAGTGAAGTTCTCTGGAGTTTTGTCTGTGCACTTCTAAGATAATTCAGATGTAAAGTTATCTCCTGATTTTTATTTAGTTCTTGTTGAATTATTTGTATTAGTTTTTTTCTTGTTTAACTGTCAAGGTTTCCCTTAGGGCTTTCCCCCATCCCCATTTTCAACCTCAAGGTCTTGAGGTTGACATTCATTAGTGTACATTATTTGCACCTTTTTTCTTTAATAATTAACTGGTTTTCTAGTTGAGTCCTTTACTCAAATGCTAAGTAGGTCAAGTGTTCATCAGTTTCTGAGATAAAATGGATGCACTTGAGACTGGGATAGCTCTGGAGATGATCATACTCTGGGTTATGTATTAGTTAACAGGAAAGATACTGTGTGTAGCAAGTTTCATTCATAGGGATCTTCAATACCTGCAACTCTTACTGTTTTCAAAAACAGGTATCACTTTTCAAATGCTAACAAAATATTTTTTAAATCAAAGAGCAGATATTTTTATTGTGGTAATGTAATGTTAATGTAACTTTAAATTAGTGTATCTTCACTATCTAGGACATGATTTTTCTTTGCAGAAGATATCTGGGTTAAAAATAGACTGTGATTAGCATGTGAGGAAGTGATAAGGCTGTCAGTTCATGAGAGCAGTCCTAATTAAGACTGTAGGCCTATTAAGCTTCTCAGCTCTAATATTTATTGGTCTCGGTGTGGTAAGCTGTGAGTGTCCATATAAATAATGATCTTGATGCTTGAAAAGATTACAGGCAGATTCTAAACTGAAGACTAGAAAAAGTGTTGGAGGGTTCTTTTCTTGTTGAATTTATTAACTCTGGAAGGTAGAGTGTTTTTTCATTAGAACACAATTAGGAACCTACAGTTATACTGACCTTGCTCTTTGCCTCCCTCACTCTTTCCTGTTTTACATAATTACTTTTCTGTTCAATTCTTCAGAAGCCAGTTTTCTCCTAAAGAATATAACAGTTTTCAATTGACTTTAATTGGTGCTCCGTAGAGAGAATTAGACCTTTGGATTTCTGATGTGGTTTGGTAACAGTGGTGCTACCACAACTGTAATCAACAAGAGCTAGCGCTGAATAAATCCTCACTGGGATTTCTTCACTTTGAGTTAGGCTTGGTATGGTTCGTTTTCATTAAGTTTATTAGTGAATTTCCTTTGTCACAAGTAACACTTGCAGTCAGTACAGAAGTGTAGTCAGCACTCAGGAGACATGATGGCCAGTACATGATGATACCAGTGCTTGATGAGACCAAATCAAAACTAGACCCACCTTTACTAAAGCAGAGAGCTCAAGAGAAGCAAGTAGAAAGAGCCATGCCACAATATATAATTATATTTCCTTTCTCTGGCTACTCTTCCCTGCTGAGACAAGGTTTTATTTTATTTTAACAAGTATATCAGAGTGGCTTGGTGCTCTTGCTCACAAGGCACAGTGATCATTCTGACTCTTACGCAGTGCTGAGTAGTAGAATTTTTATTGCCCAATGTCACTGTGGTCCTGGTTGCTTGTCCTCTTTGCAGGCTGTCTTCCAAGGTCAGCTGGGGACTGCCTGCCTCTGAACTCCCTTCAAGGCTTTACAGCAAATCCCAGTTGCCCACTGCTCTTTGACTCCTCTGTGTATCCCCTACAGAAGATAAAATCCATTTGGCATACAGTTCTCACTGAAAGGTCTGGCATAACTAGAATATAGCTTTTGATAGGCATTAGAGATGAACCTTCCTCAGTCACTGGCCGCAGGGAGGCAGAGGACCATTGGAAAGTGTGCTGGCAGGAAACATCATATAGGCTAGATAGGTCCCTGAGCTAAACTTGGTCTGGTAGCTTTGAAATGTGCATGCACACTGTGGACATGTAAACACCCCAGGGCATTTGTTCAGTATGTACAAGCACAGATTCGTATTTTAAGGCCAGATGCAATGTGTGTACTTTTCAATTAGATCTCTGCGAGATGTGCAAATAAGTTATTGGAATGGGTTGGGTTGGGTTTATTGGTGGTTTTTGGTTGGTTGGTTGGTTTTGGTTTTTTTTTGGCTGGTTGGTTTCGGTTTTTTTGTGTTCTTTTTTCTTTTTACAATGAAAGAATCAATTGATTACTATTGTCTTCAATAGGAAGACAAAGTATTTCAGCAAGCTTCATAGACTTTAACTGGAAAGATAACTCGGGCAACTCTCCATGCTTAAATGGACTGAATGTAGTTTTGGCACTACTGTCTTGTGTCAGTCTCTTCAAGCATCATAGATTTGTGGATTATAGCTAGAGAGGAGTTATGAGAGGAATTTTTTTGAAGGGAGACTGTGAGCCACACATGATTTTAAGCTGGGTGCCAATATCCAGATTAGCCTGAAGCCTTGAAGCTCCAATAATTATCTTCACCAAGGCTTCAAAGTAGTGATTTATGCTTTATTTTAAAGTAGGCTGCTACTAGCTGGCCTGCAAGCATTCATTTTTAATAAGACATGATTGTTTAAAACTTCATGTAAAATTCATAAAACTTCATTAAATTTAAAACTTCATATTTAAACTGAGTTGTTTGTTTAAATGTAATGCTAAGGAACTCTACATGCTATATTAGATGGCTGCATTAACTCAAACAATTGTGTAGTGTAAGCCTTGCAGTACTTTCTCTTATATTGAAACAGTGCCTATTTTTTTAAGTTATTTTACAGTATGTTGACAAAGAAATAACCTTTGTTTTGATGTAAAGTGCTTCTCATCTCATAAATACACATAGACAAGACTAGATAAAATAGTAGACAGAGGGACATTAAAAAAGCACCTATACCAACCACTTGATAATAGGTGAAATACATATTTTTTTTCGTGACTGATAGGTTTCAGAAAGCTTTGATATATTCCAGCAGCCTCTTCTAGTCATTTTCCAGGCCCAAACCTGAAATTTCAGAACGGCTTGCTTTCTACTTTCCCACTGGTGTCATAGTCTCTAAGCTGTACACTTGTGCTGCAGGTGACATCATTATTTGTCAGGGTGAACAAGTCCTGCATCAGGGTCAAATGTAAAATTGCATTTACTGGATCCACTTTATACTTTTTCAACTGTGGAACAGTCAATTTGACTTGCATATCCAATGATCAAAACTGAGTTCTTCCTTACTGCTCAGGTGATGTGATTCCTTGCTCGTAGACACAAGGACAAGAGGAAATGTAGCACAAAGGGAAATGGCCTCAAGTTGCACCAAGGAAGTTTAGATTGGATATTAGGAAGAATTTCTTTACTGGAAGGGTTATCAGGCATTGAAATGGCTTGCCCAGGGCAGGGGTGGAGTCCCAATCCCTGGAGGCAGGTGGGAGTGTTGTAGACATAGTGCTGAGGCATATGGTTTAGCTGAGGACTTGTCAGTGTTAGGTTACTGACTGGACTCAGTCTAAATGTTTCTGGAATTACAGGTACAGACAATTGCTGCTAGGTCTGTAGGAGGCTTGTTGCCCTCTTATGGAGCTTTTCTACTCTTTTGCAGCTTTGCTGTCCCTCCATATGCCTCTCCTTCCTTGGGAAATGGAAGTATGAACATTTTCACCCACCACAACGGTGTCGAGTTGCTGTATAGCATGACCCACTGGTTTTTTTACCTACCTTCACAGCAGTCACAAATAGTGCATTTTCTTTGGTCTGCTATACCAAGCAGTCTGAAACAGTGATTTCATGAATACTGTAAGCTGGTGTTACTGCCAGAACCACCAGTTCTGCTCTCTTCTCATCCCTAGTGGGCTGACTGAGGTTAGAAGAAACAGCAGGGAGATGGACAAAAAGAGAGTAATTTTATCTCTCCAGCTGGGTTCACTGCATGGCTACACAAACACTTGTGCCAGCACAAGGCAGGAAGGGTGCACAAGGAATAAAACAAGTGGTCAGGATGGGGGAAGATGAGAGTGTTTCTTTTGCTGACACTGCAGGACTGAATCGTTTATGAAACTGTGGTTGAAGTACCTCACTGGTATCCAAACACAGAAATGGCTCTCACAGTCCCTGACCTCCTCTCTGCTGGTCCAGAATCTTCAATTCCTCAAACCAGATGTCACTTTCCTGTAACTCTCCTGTTCAAAACTCAGATCTTTTTTTGCCACTTCCACATGTTTCCAGCATTGAGACTGAAAAAAAACCAAAGTGTGTTGAAATAGAATGGTGCTGGTTTCCAAGTGCAACACCAACACTGGGAAATGTTTAAATTTCAGGGCCTACGAATCTCTTTGGTTCAGACTGGACAGACTTGGAGGAGTTTTTCATTTTCCAGGGTGTCCTTGCTCCTGTGTCCTTGCTTTCAGCAAATGACTGACTGGCCAGTACACATTACATCTCTCTGGTTGCCTGTTTTAAACATTTTCTGCCATCATCTTCGTGTCCCTGATGGAACTTTTATCTTTTTTCTTTTTTTTTTTTGAAGCTTAGTGAACATAGAATAGTTGTACCAGGAGGACAGCAAAAATACCTGTTGGCCTGTAATCGTAGTTCATTACAGGATGCAATCATACACAACATATTTACACCCAACTGTGTTCATAATTATATGGTGAACAGTTCACAAAAGGGAATGGTTTGCCACTTAATGACTTCTTTTTAGATGCTTATAATGAAAGGGGGAATACACCAGTATTGCTTTTATTAAACATTTAAGTCTTCTGAACAGTCATTATATAGCTTCCTACTTCTGATGCTTGTCAGAGGAAAATTTCAAAGGCTTTTATAGACATGAATAAAGTCAGGCATTAAAAACTTCATCTCTTCAGTGAGATGGAACTGTTATCCTTTTTCTGCCAAAGTGAAATGCAAGCCACGGCGATGTGAGGAAGATTTTTCAAGGCCCACATCAGAACCCAAAACCTAGATCCTGAATAGGCATTAACCTGTGACATATTAAAAAAAAAAAAACAAAACACTTACTCTAAATTCTTTCTCCTTCTCTAGGCTTTCTTTGTTGACCACAATTCCCGCACTACCACTTTCATTGACCCCCGGCTTCCCTTGCAGAGCAGCAGGCCCACTAGCGCGCTAGTCCATCGGCAGCACTTAACCAGGCAGCGCAGCCACAGCGCTGGAGAGGTAAGCTGGACCTGCCCCTCTCCACGAAACACATCATCTCCTTTCCTATCGTTCTGTCCACATGTTCTGGAGCACTGAATTTTCTAGAAGTGTACGTTATTAATCTGTAAAGATTTATTCTTTTAGTTGCTAGCCACGGTTGAGTTTGAAGCATGTGAATTCAGAGGAAAGGTATCAGATGTGAGTTTCTCTTTCATTTAATTCGCTGTAACCCCATTTAACCAAAGGAGAGCATCTGATTGCAGATTACCAGTATCTGTATCCTGTTTTTCACTGCCAGAATATGTGTACTGGTCTATCATGGTGTCTGCCAATTATGTTGCTATAACTCTGCAAATAAGAGGGGGAAAAAAGGTACATGGGCTTAGATACATCTACATGAGCAACTTTCCAAATAAATATAAGAATAATCTTACTGCATAGGCCTCTCAGACTGTAATATTCATTTGCATATGTATTTCATCTTTGGTGTCTAAACAGAAGTACACTGAGACCACCATTTGTTGATCTGTCACTATGGACCATTTTTGCTGTCAGTCTCCATATTGTTGTAACTTTTTTCTTGTGAGCAAGTGTACGTAGTGTGACAGACTTCAGTTGTACATTACTTAACCTCCATACTGTTGGCTGTAAGTTGTCTTTTCAGGGGAGGGCTATTCCATGCCAGGAATTTTGAATGGCAAGAGAAATGCTCTGATTCACCCTCTTTATATCTCAATCTTGTGACAGATGAAGTTCTGCCAGAGGTCTGTGTCAGAGGAAGCATGAATCTTCTCTGCCACTTCTCTAACAGGGCTTCTGCTGAGCTGCAGGGAGTGCCATAGCACTGGCTGCATATCTTGTCATATCCTGTGTGAATATGGTTTAGTCACCCGTGATACTTTCCAACCACCACCCAGAATGAAAGATAGAGTTCTCGAATGTTTTTAAATAGCATTGTCTGTCAGTTTGGTGGTGTGATGCAGGAAGTGATGTCTTATAGCAGGTAAGGAAGTTAAGAGGTGTCTTTACATAGCTGTTTGGGTCTTTGCTGGAGTAAAACAAGGACTTCTGTTGTGATTGATTTATAACAGAGCAGAAATATTTAGTTTTGTCCTTAACTTTACCAAACAGTCACTGAAATAATCTTTAAGCAGCATGCAAAAGCTGCACTTAGAGAGACTCGTGTAAACCGAGCTGCTGAAGTTGTCAATACTGCAAAACAACTGGAGTTTATCCTACAGGAAATCCTCTCATATATTGCATATACACAGTGATGATTGCTTGTCAAAATTCCCCACTCCACCTAGATAAAATTCCTTAAACCATATAACTACCTGTAATTTTAAAAGCATCCCCTTCATATTGTTAGAATCTCAAATGTAGCAATTCACTGTTTTTCCCATTCTCTGAGATTAATGATGTTCATTTCTACACGTCCATATGAATCTGAACACCACATCTTCTTCTGTGCTTAAGATTAAAGTATTGCATATTTACGACCAATTTTCCTATTTTTACACTGTTGCAAAAGATGAATATTTGATGAAAAAAATTCTCAAAATACTTTCTTTGGTCTTACCTTGCCATGAACTTTGATGTTTTGAAACCATTGACCCAGATTTTCCAAGGATATGCTCTAAAGCAAACATTAGCCAGTGTAAGGAATGCCTTTTTGGCTAAAGCTGGACTGCAGCACGAAGCTGGAGATAGTAATACTGGCATTCCTTTTCCAGTACAGTGCCTACAGGAAATAACTTTTAATTTTTATGAGAGGGTATTATCAGAGAGCACAGGGATCTTGGGAGATACCTCAGGACTTTTGCTCCTTTGTGATTTCAGAGACTGGGTTTAAGACCAACGTTTCTAATAATTAGATCTTTTGCAGTTAGATGTTCTGGCAATCTCTGAACCTTGGAAGTAGAGTTGAAATGCTGACCATTACATGTAGGCAGAGGAGCGGAGAAGGAAATATAAAGATCCAGCAGGACAAAAAATAGGTTGAATTAAACATTATATATAGAAAATACAAAATACTGACATTGTAGAAATGACTAAACCCTGAGCACAGAGAAAACTGCAGAAGTTGCCCTGGCATCACTGATGCTTGTAGGGACAATTTTACATTGTGATTCTACCTTACAAAACGTTCATATGCAAAACATTTTAATCCCAGGAGGTGAACACACACTCAGAAAATCAGAACAGCTTACTGAATGATTGCAGGAAACATACTTTTGCCATTTTTGGACTCATTTGCCTTGCCTGAGTATGAACTTGCTTCTTTATCTTCCTGCTTCAGCCACAGAACTCCAGTTCAAATGCAGAAAAACTTTCTTTATGCATAGAGCTACTTGAAGTGCCGGTGAAGGAGGAGAGTTTGATTTTCAGAACCTTTGATGGGGATAAAGATGTCCATCAAGTACAAAAGACCCTCTGGAGGAATCCTGCTTAGAAACTTTCAGTCCCTTTTTAGAAGGGGGTGATTATTATTTAAAAGTAGGAACAAACTTTCAGTCAGTTTTGATTCTTCATATTAATAGCTACAGTGGACTAAATAATGATTTACTAATTACTGTCATAAACAGAGCTGATTCCTGCTGTAGGGGTTACTGGGAATAGTGATCAAGCCAAGTGTTTATGTCCATGCTTAGTTTTAAGCCAGGAGTTCCCACTGCTGGGTACTGGAGTACATAAGCCAGCGTGGAGACACTCATTCTGGTCACTTGCACATTTTCAGGTCGGAGAGGACTCCCGTCACTCAGGACCACCAGTTTTGCCAAGACCGTCTAGCACATTTAACACAGTCAGCAGAGCTCAGTACCAGGATGTGGTTCCAGTGGGTATGTCAGCATATGGCCTCTTTTCAGAGAAGTTCTCCACAACTGTGTGTTATGTCAGTGTTCACTGCTGGGTTTTGGGTGGGATGGGTGGAAGATGATAATTTGCTATGATTGCTTTTGTCCATCGGCATTTCCCAGTTGTTCAGTTGCAACCTGTAGGAATAGCCATAGAATCATAGAATTGTCAGGGCTGGAAGGGACCTTAAAGATCATCTCGTTCCAACCCCCCTGCCATGGGCAGGGACACCTCTCACTACCTCAGGTTGCTCAGAGTCCCATCCAGCTTGGCCTTAAAATTTTCAGGGCTGGGACTTCAGCCACATCTCTGGAGAACCTGTTCCACCCTCACGGTGAAGAACTTCTTCCTAATGTCTGACCTGAATCGACCTATCTCTAGTTTTAATCCATTCTCTCCAGTCCTACCACTACCCAACATCCTAAAAAGTCCCTCCCCAGCTTTCTTGTAGCCCCCTGAAGATACTGGAAGGCCACAATAAGGTCTCCTCAGAGCCTTCTCTTCCCCAGACTGAACACCACCAACTCTCAGTCTGTCACAGGAGAGGTGCTCCAGCCCTCTGATCATCCCCATGATCCTTCTCTTGACACATTCCAGCACGTCCATATCTTTCATGCAATAGGGGCTCCAGAACTGGACACAGCACTCCAGGTGGGGTCTCACCAGAGTGGAGTAGAGCGGTAAAATCACCTCCCTTGACCTGCTGGCCATGCTTCTCTTGATGCAGCCCAGGATACGATTGGCTTTCTGGGCTGCAAGTGTACACTGATAAACTGAAAAGTGTGCAGAACCAAGTAACTGATGTAAAATTTTTACTTTCCTTGCTCACTTACTCTACACAGTGACAAGAAGAGTTGAAGCCAGTGAGCCAAGTTGTGTCCTCACTAAACTCTGTGTATTCCCAGTGATTTTTTTACAACTTCTGAGCATCTGTTTTGGCAGGATTCCAGAAAGTGTTAATCAGCTTGGACTTAATCATTAGCTTAACTTCTGTTCTCAGTTACATACACACAAAGTTATTGGCTTCTGTGCCACCAAGGACAGAATTTAGCTTGAATCGTACAGCTGTTACATTGTGCTATATCAAGATAAATTAATCCGATTGACTGTAACTGGCTCTTTGTACTGTGGCATGTTTGCTTGAAAATCTCTGCTAATTTAAATCCTTCCCCTTGCCATGGACACTGTGTGTATACACTGCAAGCTCAGCAGTTAGTGGGGATTTGATATGGGTGTTTCCAATGACTGTTGAATGTTTGAGAATGGATTTTGGTGCAGTGAAAACCAAGGTCCCTGCAATTTTATTCTAACAATGAATAAGAGTGTGAGTGGTAAAATAGAAATTGTGAAGAGAATTAGAGCTGTTAACAGTTCAAAGGACATGTCACAATGAGATTTGGTTCATAATCAAGAAGAGTGTTCCATAAATGATAGTAGAATCAGTAACCTTACATGAAAAAGTATTAACTCAATACTGCTAAACTTAAAACTGGGATGATGAAGTCTGCTGCTTCTGTTGTTCAGAGTCAGAAGGAATGCAGTCCTGTCTTTTAGTATCAGCTTATTTCAGCATATTTTTGTTGATGTTTTCAGCTTACAATGACAAGATTGTTGCATTTTTGCGGCAGCCCAATATCTTTGAAATTCTACAAGAGCGTCAGCCAGATCTTACCAGGAATCATTCACTCAGGTAAGAGAATTATTTAAGTTTGCTAATCCCATTTCAATACAAAATACTAATAGGAATTAGTTTCATTTAAAAATAGCAGTGGAACATAACAGATGGTAGACTTTTGGTCTATGCAAACATAGTCATAAAGCTATGGGAAATAGTTCTTCATTGTACTTCTATGTAACTCCCCAAAATAAGGTTTGGGAGCTAATGTGTTGTTACCAAATAAAGCTACCTACAAGAAAATGTTTGGAACAACTGGCATGAGTGATTCGCTGGTCTTCAGAATGTGCCAAGACAGCTGGATAGCATGGCACATGTGCCAGTTGGTTTGAATATGTGCACAGCTTGGGAGTGTGAGGCAGAATGGCATTTGGTTTTGCCCTTTTCTCCTCACTGCACATGTACTGAAAGGCTGTCCTGACCTTGGAAATAATCTTATATCAGTCAGAACTTTGTGTTTCTTTAGAATTTACAAAAATGGGTATCTACAGGTTTTTACGTAGTCCAGCAAGATCTGGTGAAGGATGATCTTTGATTGTCATATGGTTGTTAGAACTCCCTCGTATGCTTAGTCTAGGAATTATAAAAGTGAAATTCATAAAGTGGCAATATACCTCTTAAACTGTATCCCACACAAAGATGCATTAGTTCATGTGCTTGAGTCTAAAAGATGGGATAACTAACAACTTGGATATTAGTGAGTAGGATTCAGATGGCTGTATCCATTCCTCCTTGGACACTAAAAACGCTGGACTGATGGTTGTGGTCTGTCCTGTGCACAGAGCTGCCAGTGAGGCACTCTGTGCTCCACCTATCCACACTGGCTGGCATAGGAGCCACCACTGAATGTTTTGTTGTGGGTTTTTTTTGCATTCTCTTAGCATTATTATTGATCCTTTTTCCTTCATGTCCTGCAAGTTCCTGAAATTCAACAAGCTGCCCATTTCTGCAGTTTCCCAAGACGACATGTTCTAACAAGTTTTGTGATGAGGCTTCTATATTAAAGATTTGTTTTACCCTCTAAACAAATCCTGGCTCACAAACCTGAAATGGCATACTAGCAGAATGCACGTTCTCAAGAAAATATAGAGAAAAGGAGGGAAATAAATATCTACACTTAGCCTGTCAAAGCAGTTCCTTTGCTGCACCCATATCACTACAGGCAAGTTTGTCCCACCGGGTTTGGTTTGAAATGTGAGCAAACTGATTTATTAGGAAATAGTATACAAACAATTTCTGATTATTAACAGTTTTATTATTCCTTCGCCAGGGTGCTTGTTGTCCTTTACTCTTTATAGTAATCAGTGTAATTTTCTTCATGTGTTTTGTGGTTTTTTGATAATTTCAGACTGTTCAAAAGACTTGTTGGTATTATCAGATTCTGCTGCTTGTGGAACCTTGCTTCCCAATTACAGAATCATGATTTGGCACCAGCTAAGCCCTGCTCAGGAAATGGTGGTTTTCATATTAAAAATTGAAGATATAAGTATGAAAGATACTGGGTTCTGCAACTCCTCCTTTACTTGAGACTGTATACTTCTGTATGCTTACTTCATAAATAGACTGAAGATATGTCTAACTTAGCCTGCTTTAGTGTAATGATGGGGGATTTTAATGAACACAGTTTCATTTTACATTAAGTAGGATTGGTTAGAGAAGCCATTCTGTGAAGTTGAATGCTTCCATTCTGTTCTTAGTCTTTGAAGTTGTTATATTTGATGAAGGTAAAATACCTTCCATTATAGCTCTCCTGTATTCTTCTAGAGCTGAGGCTTCAGTAACATTTCTTGTATTTTTACAAAGATCCCGGTTTCATTTTTCCTAGTTATTCTTTTAAGACCTTGATTTAGCAGTTTACTAGAATCCATGTCTATCTCATCACTGTGGGACTAAGCAACTCCGGTGACATTGCTGTAACCCTTAAGACCTTAATGAAATCCCATGCTATGAATTCTTTGTGTCTCTTTTTTTCTTGGTGTAGTGATTGGTACAATTGCCTGTAGTCTATTCCTTTAAGGAACTCCCTGCAATTGAGGTAGAATGAGGATGATTTATTATTATTCCTGCTAGTACAATAAAGGTGAGGAGGAAAATCAGTATTTGGCCAGTGGAAGAGGACAGAGGTCATTTGCAAAGATCTCTTATATTTTGTGGCTTAAAATAATTTCTCATTCCTAAAAAAGAATGAAGAGACATGATAAGAAGTTGAGGTCTTGCTAAAATATGCAATGAAAGTATACTACAGATAGGAAATTGTTGTTCAGAGTTTGGATTGTAGAGTGAGAACATTGTACTTACACTGTTACTAAGCCTGTAGCCAGGACCTAATCTTGTTGCAAGCCACCACAGATAAAACTGAGAGGCTGTTATATAATGCAAAAGTCTTCAGGCAAAGGTACCTATTATACATTAAACATAATTTATATCCTAGCAGAAAGTAAACGACATACATTAAAAAAAACCAAACTGTTTTTGAGATCACAGCTCTCATTGGTAACCTTGAGAAGTCCTGGATTGCATTCATGTGGAGAGCTGCATTCATTAGTTAACCCAGAAGAGGTCCTGCTGGTGCCTGGTGCTGTTGCCAGCTAAATGATAAGATATATTTTGCAATCTATCATTTATTTCCTCAAGCCTTGCCATTTGGGCACTGAGGTAAATTGGAGGTAGGCTTTGTAAGTGTCCAAACATCCCTGCCCTGGGCAGTCTAGGGCACGCTTGCCGGTGAGCAGCCCATGTGGAACTCACAGTGCTAGTGGAACTACAGGGCTTCCAGGATAAGCACAAGACTGCTCATGACTGTTGACTGAGCAGGTGGTTGATGTTCAGTACCTATCTTCATAGAGAAACTGTGAGTTACTCCTGCTACAGCCACAACTGCCAGCCTGGCAAACAGGGACTGGAAGGCGCTAAGCACAGCACCCTTTTCAGCCTTAAATGTGCTGTAAATGTTGTGCAAGTTACCAAGGAATGTGTGCTCAGTCCACTGTTTGAGGTCTTTACTTACCATGATTTTAGAGACACTTTCTTTGATCCTTTTGTTATAGCTGCCATGCATGAAATGATGTGTTCCAGAAATTCATCTTGCGGCTTAAACTGCGTGCAGCTGCCCTAAGCCATGTTACAGGATCGATTCTGATCTCCTTCTCACTGTTGGTAACAGGACAGTGGGGTAGATGGACCCCACTTGGACTGATAGAGACAAAACAAAAGGGACAGTACCTCTTTTAAAGAGTTCACTTTCAGAAGGGTACTGTCCTCCCACAGGGCCCAGGCTCCTAGCTGGAATTCAGGAACACAGCTAGCATGATCATGAGGGATTCTTTTTGATTATTGTTTTTTTTACTGACTGGATGACTGTACTACCTGAAGCACCCTGAGCATTAAAGAGGTGATGGCAATGGGAGAATCATTCCTCAGAACAAATTAGCTTTTTGGCTGTAGGATTTTTCTGCTTACATGGATATGGTGTGTCAGGGGAAAATTTAAGATAGACCCTGTCATTTTTCTTGTTGTTGTGGTGTACATTGGTGTCTTATTTGCAAAAGATATTTTGGAAGTCTCTTTTTGCTTACAAAGGGAGAAGATCCAGTTCATCCGGACAGAGGGAACACCTGGGTTGGTGCGTTTATCCAGTGATGCAGACCTTGTCATGTTACTCAGGTAGGCATTGCTGCTTTCTGTGCACGTGTAGAACATGTCTTGGCAGCTGAGGAGCCTTCCAGTGAGTACTGTGTGCTCACTTAGTGACCTAATCATTTCCACTTAAGCACTTGGACTTGCAACTGGGAGAGCTACAAGTCAAGGGTCAGATTTTTTATTTTCATCGTGTTCAGTTTCTGGATGGTAGTTGGAGGTCACATTTTTTTTCATAGGAGTGATGGAATGTGATACTCTCTCTGAGGGAAGGCGAGTACAAGAGCACTGTGCTTGTGATTTATATGGGTTGGACCAGACCGCCTTTTATTGTCCTGTTGCACCCAGCTCTGATGTTTAGATAGGTGGTACAGTTTAGACTTCTTTGCAAGAATGTGACTTACACTGCTTCAGGAATGCGTCTGTTTAGCTCTGTGGCTTGGGAAGTCCCTATTTGTGAACATTCATACTTGAGATAGCTTTTTATTACTTAATGTCTTGCTGCCTCTTCAGTGTGCTGACAGGCACTGTCCCCTTCAATAACCAAAATGCTGTTACAGAGTTCAAGAAATGGGAAGCTGATTCTTTAATACTTTGCTTTTAAGCTATTAACTCAATAAAATCAGTCAGATTTTTTTTCCCTACAATTAAACCCTTATATCTCGATGTTGTATCCTCATCCACTGTAGAAGTGCATCAAGAAATTCACGAGTACATTTAAAATTGAGTCTAGTGAAATACAGCTGGCATTAGTTGTATGTTGAGCTCAGATGGCATAATGGTAATCTTTTCTGATCCCTCAGTCTCTGAATTAATTACATCTATAAAAAAATCTCATTTTAAAGGCATGTTGAAGCTTTCTTAAAAATGTGAATATTGCTGCTTAGAAGAGCTTTAAAGATTTTTGTTTTGATATATATACATATGGAGATGAAAAGTTTTATATGGAAAAATCTGGCTTCAGCTATTTGTTTTTAAAGAAAAATTGTATGAGTGATTTATTGATTTTCTTTTAGGGTTTTGTTCCCTCTTATATTCTGTTAACAGCAAAGACTGAAAGCAGTTCTTACAGTGGAAATGCAGAACATGCAAAAATTTTATTGCAATCTTTCTTTTGTAGAAAAGCAATAATCAGTGAAACTACTTTTAAAGATAAAATTAATAGCCAAAGTAGCCAGTGTCTCCCTAGAATAACATTAGAATATTAGTCAGATTTTATTTCTCTTCATCTAATTAAAAATGTATGTATGTAAAAAAAAGACTCTGAAAAGTGCTTCTTGAGGAGTTTCTTCCCATTTTATCAATGATCTAATGGTACCATTGCCCTGAGGACATATTGTTGATTAAATGTTATCTATGTGTCTGTTAATTTCTTTAAATGTTGGATCTTAAAACTTCAAGACTAGAGTGAGTCACTGTCAGCTTATTGTAGGTAAATATTTGTGTGAAATTGAAGTTGGCCTAAGTTAAAATGGTGGTGTACTGAGATGATGAAATTTCTTACCGTTAGTTAGTCTTAGTGTTTTGTTTATTTTTGCCAGTGTCTTCTAGCAGGGTGTCATCATGGCCTTTCTTTATGAAACCTTGAAAAGACTGCACTCTAATCTTGGTGATGCAGTCTTCATGGTGCTCAGGACACCGCGGTTCTGTATCTGGCTTGGCTGGTTGGATGACCTTGAGGAAGACTGTACCCATTCCCATGCCTCTGTTTCTTCAGTTAGGGGAAATGATATAATTGTCCTATAAAGCACTCTGAGATGTAGTAAATAACTGGGTGGAATCACTATTTTTGCTATTTTTATTGCTTCAAATGCTACATTTTTTCACATGCTTCAGTAGATATTAAGTTGCAGCCAGCTAAAAATAAACCAACCCTTGTGTGTTTAGGGACAGAAGGAGGTACAGTGCATTGTGTTTTTAAAAATCCTCCCAAGAATGGCATTATATTATGCTTCAGATGTTAAGAAGAAAATATTTTTCAGTTTCTTCTTCTTGTTTGGTATGCAACACAAATAGTCATTTTAACTCTTAATGCAATTCAGAATTGAAATAGTGGTTTATATTTTACCACATTTTCAGCATCACAGTGTAACTTGGAGTGTAACTTGGAGAGCAGTGCATGGTCATGAATATAAAAACAGCTGCTGGAACTCTCCCATCCCCCCAAAAAATCACATACAAAAAAAAATTCTACTTATTTGTTTAGTGAACAAACTTAGTAAGAAACAGGTAAGTAAGTCCTGGCAGTCAGGTGAAGTCCCTGGTGATTGGAAGAAGGGACCTGTTACACCTGTCTTTAAAAAGGGTAGAAAGGAGGACCCTGAGAACTACCAATCTGTCAGCCTCACCTCTGTGCCTGGGAAGATCATGGAGCAGGTTCTCCTCGAAGGCCTGATAAGGCACATGGAGGACAGGGAGGTGATCAAGGACAGCCAGCATGGCTTGACTGAGAGCAAGTCCTGCCTGACAAACCTAGTGGCTTTCTACAACAGAGTGACTTCATCACTGGACAAGGGACTACCTGTGGATGTGATCTATTTGGACTTATGCAAGGCCTTTGACATGGTCTCCACAACATCCTACTCACCAAGTTGGAGAGGTACAGATTTGAAGGGTGGACTGTTCAGTGGATAAGGAATTGGCTGGATGGCCACATCCAGAGGGTGGTGGNGGGACACCTAATAGTGACCTTCCAGTACCTGAAGGGAGCTGACAAAAAGCCTGGAGAGGGCCTGTTTGCAAAGGCCTGGAGTGAAAGGATGAGGGGCAATGGTTTTAAATTAGAAAGGAGGGGATTTAGATTGGATGTAAGGAAGAAGTTCTTTACCAGGAGAGTGGCAGAGCACTGAAGCAGGTTGCCCAGGGAAGCAGTAGAGGCCCCATCCCTGAAGGCATTCAGAATGAGACTTGATAGAGCTCTGAGCAAGCTGCTCTAGTTGAGGCTGTCCCTGCTCTCAGCAGGGGGGTTGGACTGGATGACCTCTGGAGGTCCCTTCCAACCCAGATGTTTCTACGATTCTATGATCTTTATTTGAACATTACTTTCATTAGTTGAGCTCTGTAATAAAAGATTGGTTTGTGATTCTTTCTGTAGTTCCATTTTTTTCAAATTTTTTTTGCATATTATCTCATTAATTTGTTGTTATCTGTGTTGTGCCTAACATCCAATGTAGGCTTTGATATCAGGTTCAGTCTTATATTAGGTATTCTGTCTCTTTTTGAATTTGCTGTTGTCACTTTTGGGAAAAGACTGAAATTTTAATATATATCCAGTCTGTGTACCCAGCTGCAGTTACTAACTGCAAAATGTTTATTGTTTTTCTTCTAAAGCTTTGTAGAAAAAAATAAAAAAGGCATGAAGTTACTCACCCTGAACAGACTATCTGTGATAGTCATTTCAGCACCAGTGTTAGTACCAAATATAAAACAAAAAATACAACTCAAGCCACCAAGCTCTCTATTCTATACACTGAACAAGTTCAGATGTGATCCTTAATCCTGAAGGCTTAGAATATTTGTCTGTGTTCCTGCTCTTCCTGCAGTATTGCTGATGTTCTTCCAGGAAAGCGTGTCTAAGGTCATCAACCACTTTGTAATGAGAAGGTATGGGGGGAGTGGGGGCAAATTAACAAAACAGAAAATACCGCCTTGTGTACACTGATGTCCCACAAAAGTAACAATTACTGCTTTCCAGTACTTTCAGGATCTGAGGGAATGGCAATAAAGTATTTCGTAGCACGCTTAAGTGCACATAGTGGAAATAGGCAAGTGGCTACCAGAGAATGCTAGCTGGTAAATAGAGATTTGTTCCTAGAAAGTGAAAAATGCTGTGCATTTCAAACAAAAATGTTATTTCTTATTTGCTCCTTTTTACCAGCTTGTTTGAGGAAGAGATAATGTCATATGTGCCGCCACATGCCTTACTTCATCCTAGTTATTGCCAGTCACCAAGAGGCTCACCGGTGTCTTCGCCTCAGAACTCTCCAGGTAAATTACTCGGGCACAGCTTCTGCGTGGGTGGTATGAAACCATTTCTCATACTTGCTAAGGAGCAATTCCAGGCAAGTAAAATCAGTAGGACACTCCTGCTGCATTCACAAAATCAGAGTACAAAAGGAATAGAAAAATGGTTTGTAATTTTTTCTTTGCTTTCCACAGCAGCCTAAAGTAGAGAAACCACTGTTGGGCATCTGTAGTCTGTTCCTCTCTGTGGTTCCCAGTTTTTGGAGGGGTAGTTACATGAGCTGAAGCACCCTCCAAGTTGTCAGGGAGCTTGTCACTGCATTACTTCCATTCTAATGGTATCTCTAAGATGCTGCAGTAGAACTAGTCCCATAATTTAGTTTACATTATGCTGCATGTCATGACTTTCCACCTTTCTGACGATCTGCGTTCTGTTGCTCCAACAGCAACAAAGATTTAGTCTTATTTTTGAGGAAAGTCAACAAACGTGATTGCATTTGACTGTCAGACTTGAACCTTTGCCTTAGGCTCACAAGATGTTTTGCCAGTAGAAAAGATTAGTGTATTACAACTTTAGAGGTTGTGATTTTGTTCTGACTTGTAAAACATGCAAACTTGTTTTCACCAATGTGAAACAACTAAGTGACTCCTCATGCCAGGATCCTGATGCCTAGAGAATGAAAGTATATGAGACCTAATAGCTCTACTTTAAAATGCCAGGGTTAATGAGACTGGGGGGGCAATGAGTGACAATTTCATGTGAAGACAGATTGTTGTCTCTTAACCTGAGTTCAGACTGACAGCATATTGCAGCTGTCTGGAAATACACGTCTCAGTGGAATGAAATTGATGTTTCACGTTAAGTTACGGATCAGAACGAAATTCTTTCGACTGTGACAAGTTCCATTTGATCTCTGAAGGTTAAGTACAGCAGTTAAAGTTTATAGATATTGCTATTCTTAGTTTTCTCAAGAAAATAATAGGTAAGTAAACTAAAATTACTGCTGTAAATTTGAAGTGGCTTATAGGGATTTCAACACATTTTGTGAACAAAAGAATAAGTAGAGAGCATTTGGGATGTAAGCAACTCTGGTTATGTCCAGACAATAAGAAAATGTTATCAGAAAAAGTACTGTCATTTTTATGGGCATTTCCAAGTCCACAGTCAGAAAGAGCTTTGCCTGTTCAAGAAACCAGATTCAAAGCATTCATAAACATGTCCTGACTGGTAGCTTTTCCTGCTGCTGGACATAGGACCTCTGAAGGACCTTATTGAAGAAATTATCCAAAGACTCTTAATGATCTTGCAGCAGTCTGCAAAGCAGCAAAATTCAATATTTACAGGCACTGATATTTTCAATATATCTAATCTTTAGATATAAATGTTTCCCTTTGTTAAAAAAAAAAAAAAAGGAATAATGAAATCTGCACCTATGCATCCTATTTCCAACTGCAAACCTGTCACTTTTCTATCAGTAAAACCAGTTTTGACTTTCAGAGCTGTAGTATCTTCATTATTAGCACCTGCACCAAAGCATGCTGCGCAGGTCTTACTCTAACAAAGTAATTTCAAAATGCATTCACGTGATGTTCTCATCTGTTCCTGAAAGTAGCAGCAGCACACAGCAAAGGATGAACAGTGATGGATTTGTCTTGTTCTCCGTAAAATTGTAAGCTCTATTCTGTTTCACAGAAAAATATAGAGAGGCCATTGAATCTGCCTGTCGGTCTGCGAGTATGCGTGTTTGCGTCGGAGTACAAATGACTTTTTGATGGGAAACTGTAAATAGCCCACCATTTCTATGGAGGCTCTGTGTTTTTTCATCAGCTAAACGGGCTGTGCTGCACTGCACAAGGTTGTGTGTTAAGGATCCATTGTTCAGATCAGTCACAATCGGTTGTGCATTCTCTTTTGGGAAAGATGAATAGCCATGAAGCTACTCTGCTTTAGAATATAACCTCTTTGAAAATCAAATATGATTATCACATCACTGGTGGGTTTTAGCTCTTCCATTAACATCTTTTGTTCCCAATGCGGAAGTAATCACTATAATTGCCCAGGAATTTCTTGGCATATGCATCTGATTTGCAATGAGGACTTGTCATGTGCTGACAGAATAATACACTGTTGATTTCTGAAGCATGAAGTGATGTGTTACTAGTTTTATATTCCGTGGTATCTCTCAGCAAAAACTTAAGATTAAAGTATGCTTTTGCTGCCTTCTTTTGGTAACTACATTTTTATGCCTACTTTGACCCAAAGCAAAATAAAGAAGGTAGGGGGAAAAGGACAATAATTAAAAGGCTGTTTACAGTTTCAAGTTTCTTTAAGTTTTCTGGAGAATTCATCTGAAGTTACCATTAGAAGCCCTCTAATGCTCGGTGCTTTTAGTAAAAGAGGATAACCACTGTAGGTTAATCAGTAACCATGATTTGTTTTTCCAAAGGGGAATAACATGTTCCCATTGGAGCTCTGAGGCTTCCCTAACACTTTCTATTCCTCCCACGCATTGCTCTCAGCCTAGAACAAGTGGCAAGTGTCTTTCTGGTCAGACGAGTCTTTTAAGAACATGTAAACGTCATTCAGTGTTAATTCTCAATTGTTCTCTCTCTGGTCTCTGCAGAGAAATTGACTCTGCAGCTTCTTCCAGCAACCACTTCCGCAGGATGTGCTCCTCGCCTTTTCCGTCAGACCCATACGCTTTGTGGCTAAGCAGGCTGCTGTCTTTACACACACAGGCTGAATGGCTACACATTCTCTCTCTTTAAATAACCTGAAACATTACTTTCTCACACCTTCACCCATCATAGCAATAAACGTTTCTATATTAGCTTAGTTTCATACAGGGAGCCAAAAGAAAACTCACACAAGACTTCTACATGTACCTGCTTCTGTGCTGTTCATTTGCATTTTCAGTGCATTGTGGCCCTGTTAGATAAACCCTTGTTGAAGATAAATAGTTGGCAAACTATGCATACTGTAGAGCATGAGGCATTTGAAATGTCCTCTGATTCGTTTGGAAGGGATGTCTGCCTCTTTGTCACACTGTCTTGCAATCAAATCAGCTGAAATATTTTATGCAGGGATGCAGTGAGAGTTCTAATGATTGTACTATTCAGAATAGATAAGAGTAAACACCCGGATTGTGTATACTAGACTTGCACACATGGACGTGGGGGTATGCCACTTTCTTGGCATAGAGCTCTCCTCTCTCCCTGCTTTTAAGAAATTGGCCCTCAACACCAGTTTTTCAATAACAAATCACTTATGTGACCATCAAGGATGTTCTTCCAATCACATGTGAAAAGTTCCACAAACTGAAATTTGGCAGTTTTTCCTTTCATCCAATATTTTTCTTCCTTGTACTTCCCCGAGGAAAAAATTCTACAAGGGAATTTCCAAAAGTCTTTCTTCTTCAACTTGATGACTTAAACAGGGGCACAGCAGAGTACAGTCTGTTTATGCTTCATTTCTGAGTTCTTGTTTTTCCTGATAATATTAAAACCAGAGCAGAGCAGAACATTTATTGCCTGAGCTATTTTAAAGGCTGGACACAAAGTATACTCGACAAACAAAAGTTAAGTCTTTCCAGTTGATTTTTCTAGGGTTTTAATCCATCTTTTGCATTGACCTGGACTTGTTCTTGCAAGACTTAATTTACAAAGAGGATACTATTGGACATAAGCAACCGAAGAGTCTTGCATGCCGAGCATATCTGAAGATATGCAGCTTTTACTCTTTGTAAAGGGGACTAAACCAAAATGCATGCCATGCCTTTTTCGACTGGCTTTTCAGTAGAGGATGGGACATTTAATCAGTTCATGTCACTACAGCTCATTCTCTGCTCATTGCTTCTTGCAGGTACTCAGCGTGCCAATGCCCGGGCTCCAGCTCCTTACAAAAGAGATTTTGAAGCCAAGCTGAGGAACTTTTACAGGAAGTTGGAGACTAAAGGATATGGACAAGGCCCAGGGAAGTTGAAGTATGTTGAAGAATCTCATGAAACTGGGTTTGTTTCTCAGGCACCCTGCCTTGTCTTGCATGTCTACAAGGCTTCTTCCCATTAGATGCAGATGTTATTGTTGCCCTTACAGTTCTGGAATTATAAAGCCTGTCATAAAAGACTTTGTGTCAGCATGTGATTCACAGCAGAGGATACAGCAAGTTCTGATCATATTTTCTGTATTTCCTCCAACTATATTTTCATACAAACAATATCCCGATACAGTGCCAAAAAGCACTTTGTGAAGAGGCTTGCAGAACAGGAGGCATCTGAATTCTCCCACAGCAATTGCTGTAATATTTTTGCATCTCTTTTTCCACTGAATAAACTAGATGGGCTTATCTTTTGTATATCATTGCCTGTATTGATATCACAGACCTCTTTAACTAAAGAGGGTTCATAAAATTAAATGTTACTACATTGTAAGGATTGCCTTAAAATGCTAAGAATTATTTTTACTTTGCTACTCTGAATGCTAGAGTGCTTGGAGTGAGGTTGTTCCCCCCTCATTTATTAGGTAATTGTGTGATTACTGTCGTGTTAAGGATTGTACACTTATAAATTACCAAGTCTTGTGTCAGCTGTCAAACTCTCATGCTTTGATATTCTCATAGTAGCAGTGAGGCACCAGAACTCCTTTTAACCAGTTCTTCTGTTATACTAGGGGGGTAGATTTTGGTTGGTTGGATGGTTTTGGTTGGGTTTTTTGGGTTTGTTTTGTTTTAATTCCCCCCAGCCAGTCACTTCTCACATTTTACAGGAATTTCTGCAGAGCTCAGACTTCATTTCTGTGAGCTTGTTAAAAGTTTTCCACAGCTGAAATGGGATTAAAATGGTATTGTTTAGACAAGAGGCAGGGGTTGGACATTATCTGCATATACTGTAATGAAATCATAAACAGTTAAAGCTTAACCTGTGGAAGTTTTGTCATGAATGCTTGGGTAAATAGCTACTAAAAGAGCATGACATTTGCTACCTGTAAAATCCATTATATTTCTTGCACCTTTTTTCCCTGCTCTGTTTGCCATTACACTGTGGATTTTTAAGCAGAACAACAGATTGAGGATTTTTTTAGCTCTTATTTTAGATATTTATGTGACACTTCCTCTATTTCAATTTTTTTTTAGAAGGTACATTATGTTTTCACATGTGATGCTTCAGCCTGGTTTTGGACAATCAATTGCCATTCCTTCTAGACTTTTTGTCCCATCGTACACTTACACTGGAGATAATGTAGGGATGTGTGATTCTGGAGTTACCATTCAGTGACTTCCCTATAATTTTATCATTTTCCTTGTTAAGAGATGGATTTTTACATAAAAGTTTAGATACTTGCTTATAGTAGAACTGATTTAAAGGCCAAACCTTACAAAAGGATTTCAGACTTAATGAAAATGCCCACTTCAGGACCTTTGCCATAAGACACCTTTCACTTAAGGAAGAACCAGAATACAAAGCTACACTTCTTTGTAGAAGAGATGTTTTTGTGAAATCTGCAGTAGATGCTTGAGGGAGATAGACTAGCAGACGGAAGCTGCCTGATCTGGATCAGATTACCCAGCAGAGATGTCTATTTCTGTGAAGTCACCCTGGTACTTTGCGGTGTAAGTAGATGTTTCCACCTGTGGTTCTTGTTCACAAATTGCTGTTTCAAAATTATTTTGCTCTTCAGATTAATCATCAGGAGAGATCACTTGCTAGAAGATGCCTTTAACCAGATCATGGGCTACTCGAGAAAAGATCTGCAGAGAAATAAACTCTATGTCACGTTTGTTGGGGAAGAAGGGTGAGTAGAACAGGGAAGTAAATGTGATCTCAGAACTCAGTGTGTCTTGCAGCTGCTGTTTCACTAAATTTCTTGTGGTCTGGAGTGACAAGAGGAAGGATTACAGTCAGGAAATGCCAGATACATAAAGCTAGAACATACAACTGTTCAAGATGACTTTTTAGGCATTGTGAAATATACCATACCCTGCCTTTGCAGAAGTTATGCATGTGTTTATGTGAATTTTCACAATAGTTGGAGTGTGTTTCAGAATGTTGCTGGGAAAGCAAAAAACAAACAGCTTTCTCATGTTATTCATATTTCTCTACTTTCAATGCTGACATTCTATCTCCACTGCTTGTTAAAAGACAGCTGCCATTTGTTGGAGGCAGGGTGCTTCAAGAGTAGGCTAGAGACTCAGCCCTTAATTCAAATCCTGTCTGAGAGCTGGCTGTGCTACAGGAGGTGCTCACTGCATCTCCAGGCCAAGGTCTGCATCACAAATAAAAGCAACTAGGCTTTTGCTGGTCATCAAACACAACTATGCCAGACATTTCAGTCACTTCAGAGTAACAGTCTGTATGTAACAGAAATCTAATGTGTCACACATAAAGCAAGAACACAGAATGATAGAATGTTTTGGGTTGGAAGGGACCTTTAAAGGTCATCCAGCCTGCCTGCAGTAGGCAGGGACAGCTTTAACTAGAGGAGGTTGCTCAGAGTCCCATCCAACCTGACCTTGGATGTTTTCAGGGATGGGGCATCTCCCACCCCTCTGGGCAACCTGTTCCAGCATTTCACCAACCTCATTGTAAAATAGTCTTCCTTATATCTAGCATAAACCTACCCTCTTTTAGTTTAAAACCACCACTTATTGTCCTGTGGTTCACTTCTCTTTGCAAGTGAAACTGGAACAATACACCGTTTAGCTCCCTCCTTGATTTGTGCCCCCTTTGTCAGATCACAAAGCCTGCTGTCTTAGGCACAGGTATTTGAATCGATATTTTTAATCTTTGGTATTTAGGAAACTGCAGCACACAGCTCTTGGAGTGCTGTAGTGTGCATTACTGCCATGTCATGTGTGAGTCTTCAAAACAGCTCAGTTGTATGTTATAGAAACATCTCGGACACAATTAGATAAAACTAATCTGTCTTTGAAAACCCTGAAATCCTGTTGATTGTTTAAAGTTCAACCTGAAGTGCTTAGTGTTAATAAGGCCTCACTGAAGTCTCTGAAAATGTTGACAGCTGAGAGCCAAGTGTGGACTTGTTCATATAAATAATATCACCATGCTGTCTGAGGAAAAGCTCAGAACTGGAATGACAAGGCTGGTGCAGGATGAGATTACACTATATTGACAGAGCAGGGTGGGGATGCAGAACAAGGCCTGTCTTACACAGCCCTACCAGCATTTACTTTTGCAGCTATAACCTCAGATTTAAAAATGAAAGGGAGAAGTTTTAAATCATACCCGAGATAGAGATTGATTCAGATAGACTGTCTCCTTTCATCACAGGTCAGGCTTTTGCATTTCATCACTTGGTACAGCAAGGTGAAGAGTGACCTGGAAATGGGGGTGACCCATCCCATTCCCATTATATCCAGCTTTACGCGAGACTCTCCTCTTAATGGAAAAGAATGAGTTCATTAAGAACAAAGTCAAATTAAAATGCCATCAATTCTCTGTTTATAAATCTGTGTTTTGAATGAAGAAAGGATGTGTGCAAACAGCATTGTTTCATCAGAGATGATGCAAGGACATGTATCACATCAAACTATTCATTTGGCTAGGTGTAGAAAGACAGGTCAGGGTGGAGGAGAGGAGGAGAAGGAGGAGGAGGAATATGGAAAGTTAGTGATTTCCTACTCGCGCCTCCTTTTCCTGTTTTAATTCTGTAAGTGGGAGTTTGCATTTCTTTTTCTTTTGGTAGAAATGTAAGTCTGAAAGTAACGAGGAATGGACTTCGTAGAGCAGGGTTAATGGTTGAACTCGATGATCCCAAGGGTTTGTTTCCAACCTGAATGATTCTATGAAGGGGCAATGAAATCTTCACAAACGAAAACATTTTAATAACTTGATTTATTACTGTATAAATTATTCAGTGGGACAACTCAGACATAGTTATTGCTGCTCATATGATTTTTAGCATAAGTCTCATAATATTTGGTATCTTCCTTGAACCTTCAATTTCTACAGTCCTGCAACTGTGATGCTAGTTTAATGGTTTTACATACATGCTATATGTGGTGATTAATGAAGAAAATTTTGAAACAAATGATATGGTTCCTTAGAATTACTTTCCCTAAGTTCTATTAACTATTAGCAAAAGCTGCTTTGCATTGAAGAGAGGTAAATCTGAAGTATTAGTGGTGCTTCCTAGGAGACCTGAGTCATGTTGCCAACAACATATTACTCTACTCCTGAATACCCAGATGCCTCACAGTTGCAGCTGTTGTGTGGTTGCATACCTCTTGTATGAAGTTTTCTCACCCCTGTGCCAAGCCTTTAATTGTGGGATAAATCTGACTGGCAGTGCAGGACTCTCATGATTGATTTATTTAACATGACTCACAGTTAACTCTGCATATAAAAGGAGCTGTATGAAATGGGTAGTAGTCAAGCAACAGTTTCTATTCTATATTATGATTTCATAGGGAGTCTGATTATTGAGGAAGTTTAAAAGAGTCTTCCAGATAATCCCCATATTGTGCCAACAGTTGTCCCTGATAGCAAACCAGTTTGTTTTTTCCTGCAGTTTGAGGATGGAATCTGCCCTTCTTGCCAGGGTAAAGATCTGTTTCAGTACTTCACTTCTGAAGCTTAACAGAAGCAAAGTGCTTCCAAATTACTGCGGGGAAAATGTTTTTCTTTCAACAGAGGAAAGAGGCCTCAATTTGATAACGGTGCTTGGCCTTTACTTTCCTGACAATGGCATCCTCAAAAACAGCTCTCATCTATGTTTGTCTTCTGTAAAAGTTTGTGAGCCAAAACATGAGTAGCAGAAGGTGTGAGAGCTGACCTTCTCTGTGATACGGTGCTTCTGTCTCTGCATTGTCTTAGTACTAAACCCAAGATCTTCTTAAAAGTCAATTATGGAGTCTTCTGTCTATATGAAGATATATTTTGGGATTATAATAATCTCTGTTCCTCACAGGAAAATCCCTATTTTTCTGTTTTCCAAATCTACCAGAGCATTAACCTAACTCATTTGACTGGTGACCCGCAGCATAATGTCAAAAATTCAGTCTCAGTGCTTTGTCAGCAATGAGTTTGTTTATTATTCAAGAAGAAGGGGTTATTTAGATTCCCTGTTCATTAGTACTGGAATCTTGAAATAGCAAGAAAGCACCAAAGGAAATGCACTCTCCAAAAGATATTTAAAGCCACTCAAGCTTGGAAGACAGACAAGAAAATTTAGACCAAGAGAGATAAATCACTGAAGTAATCTCAGGTTATACTGCTATGGAAAACAGAAGTGCTATCCTTCAAATTGTCCTATTGTTGCAAGTCTGCAAAGACAAAACGTGAGCATTGTTCATTTGCATTCTTAATGTGTTAGGTGCAGATAGGTCTAATGTTGGCTCTTTTCATGTTCCCTCCTCCTCTTGCCCCCACTTAGTTGGTTATATTCCCGTGGCAGAGACCATTACAGCTGGAGCCAATTTTTTTTGAGAGCAGCCCACATAGAGCACTTCATTCCAGTCCTCCAAGCCATGCCATTTCAGAATAGCCCCAAGAGGACTGCACATACCTTGGAATTAAGCAATCTTCAGCATAAGGGTTCTGGTTAAAATATTAAGAAATTTTAATCAAAATATAACATAAGGAATGTAGATTAAAAAAAAAGAATTTGTTTGCACAGGGTGAACACTTTATAGTGATACCAAGTTTCTCTTTAAAGGTTGGACTACAGTGGACCTTCAAGAGAGTTTTTTTTCCTGGTGTCTAGAGAGCTCTTCAATCCATATTATGGTTTGTTTGAATACTCAGCCAACGATACCTATACAGTACAAATAAGTCCCATGTCTGCTTTTGTAGACAATCACCACGAGTGGTAAGAATGATTTTTCCTTTTGTTCTTCAGATATGATTTCTGTTGTTCTCACTTGTAGACAACTGCTCATAATGGCTCAAGCATGTAACACAAGGTCTGATCTTTTAAACCAGCAGCAAAATAATTACATTTCTTTATACTTTCCTGGGTTTGTTTTCTGTTGTGGTTTTAGATGATCTTATTTCTCACAAGGTCAGCAAAACAGTGATTTGGAACATGTGCCGTGGGATTCTCTCACAGCACAGCTCTGCATTTCTTGTACATTAACAGGTCTTTTGTGAAAGCAACATTAACCTCTTGCACATTAAAATTAAACAAAGCTGAACAACAACAACAAAAAACAACCAAACAACAAAAAAACCCCCACTCAACAAACAAGTGAAAAAAAACAAACCCAAAACCAAAAAAACCAAACACTGCCTTTTTGTCAGCTGAGCAGATTAAGGGAGATTTCAAACAGGTATGTAATTTGTTTGAGTCTTCCTAAATAGTATGGAGTCTCCTCAGTGGGAAAAAACCCAACATGCCCATTGGAAGGAAATCTATGATGGTATTTTAATGGGGGCAGGGGGAAGAGTGCCAGTTATAGCTCATAAGCAAGTCTGTACATATATACTTTGAAAATAGTAATCAAGGACTTTTTGCATAATCCCATTTTCACAATTGTAAGCCAGTTTAAATCACCCTCAGTTGATTTAAGCCATGGCATCAACATAAGTCTGTAAAGCTGTGCTGTGAATATTAACAGAGAATTGTGTTGTGTAGATCGTTACAGTAATGGTGGAATGAAACTGCTCATCTGCAGAGGACAGGTATCAGCTGAGTTCTTATTTACTGGATGCCAGCTGTGAAGAATGAGTATCAGAAAGGAATCTCGTGACTAGCTTCCAAAATGAATAGAAAATTAAATGGTTGGCTGTATCCAGTTCAGTTAGTTGAGGCAACCTACCTGTTGAACTCCCAATACTACAACAATAAATGGCATATGCTGTACTGGGAAACCAGAACAATCTGGCCAAAAGAGGAGAAAATGTCCCTACATGCTGTGCAGCTTCTGCCACTGTTTTGTATTTCTTTGAAAAAAAGAGCACTAGACTTAAACCTAGTTCCAGACATGTGGAGGATTTTTCACAGCAGGTCTTTATTCTCCTGGGAATATTTGTAAAGACCCTACTACTTCAAAGGTGCTGCCATCTGATCTCAAATCTGTCACAGTCACTCCCCCCCCAGCTCTCCTTACACAACAACAAAATGAAGATAATAGGGAAAGAAAGGGGAGAGAAGGAGGTCTGTTAAATTCCGACTTAGCACTGGAGAGCACTGTCATATATTATTAAAAAAAAAAAAAAGGAAAAAGCTTCCAGATATATTTAAAAAAAGAAGAAAGCTTCCAGCCACCGTTGATGAAAACAGATGGAAGTCCATAAACACCAGTCAGAAGAGGGAGCAAGGATTCACTGTAAGCAGAAGAGACAACAAGAACTGTCAGGCTGGGAGAGGGTAGGAAAACCTTTGGTCTTCCAGTAACATGAAAACAAGTCAATCCTTTATGGGGTGTGTAAAGAGAATAGACAGTGGCTGCACTTTGGAAGATGTGCTTTCATAAAGAGTTGGGGTTACTTGGTTAATAGGGATTTGAGATTTTTGAGAAGTGGCAGTGAGGGTTTTTCCACCCTCTGCAGACTTGCATTTTTTTCTTCACCTCACTCAGAACAGAACAGAAACACAAGAATAAAATAGAAAAATACCACAAATTAGACATAGCTGATTTTTAAAATGCCGTTTGAGGATTTGGGTAAGTTTATATGACAGAGCAGTGTACAAACCATGAAGTTTCAGTATAATGATTGTAACTCTTCCTTTTACAGGTTCAGGTTTAGCGGTCGAATCCTTGGTCTTGCTCTGATACATCAGTATTTGCTAGATGCCTTTTTTACACGACCCTTTTATAAAGCCCTCCTCCGAATGTGAGTAGAATTTTCTGTCTGCTTTTGGTTTTTTTTGGTTGGTTCTTTCCCCATTTTGTTTATGGATAAATTAGGATGTTTTATTGTCAAAGAAGATAGTCCATTGTTTATAATTTAATAATTTAATTTCAATCCAGGACTTGTTTTCAAAGTATTGTTTCTGCCTCTGCATGTTAGCCAGTTACCAAATAACTCGGGATGTTTCTGATCAGTGTGAAAAACTCTTGGTTTGTTTTAGCCATGTTTGTCTTTCTTCTATGAAATCCTACATTTCAAGTTCTACAGTGAAATGCTGTGGCTTTATTCCAGATTATTAATAGAGTTCTTATTCATTTGTCTTGTAATGACTCACAGGATAGGATATGAATCACTTTGTAACTTAGACTGCAAGACCCATTTGCAAAGGTAGACTGATTGTTTGCAATTTCCATTCTGAGGAGCTTTACTCCAATTGATTTTAGACTTTGTTTTCAGAACTACTATTTCTGTTCTGGCTGAAACAATGGGAGCTGCACTTGCTCAGCATGTCTGGAATTTAAGACCTAAAGAACTTAAGGTGCTTCACTTTTTGTCCTCCATTTGAAAGATGTTTTTGAGAAGTCTGGAAGGATTCTTCGAGCATAAAACATCAGACATTCTAGAAGTGTGGAGTAATGCAGCCATTCCTATTGCATGTATATTTTAAAAGTACTTAAAAGCTAATAGCATCACTTTAATAAGAATGAGGACTTAGCCCAGGTGGACTTTAATGCTAATATTGTATGACTGCCAAATCAAATTGATTTTTTAACTCGATGATTCTCTAAACAGTAAAATTAAAAAGGAGGGGTGGCCACCTTTGTACACAGCCTAATTCATGCAGCTTCCCCATCTGAGCCTTGGACCTTCACTTCCCCCAGAACAGCCATCCAGACTACCTCTGTAGATAGGATGTTCTGCCAAATACACCAGCTTTCAACTTTGTTGTTGAAGTTGTTGTAGGTAGGGGCCCTTACTCCAGGATTTCACCTAAACTACACTAAAAGTACAGAGCTTTCTTCTGACTTGTATACAGACCCAAGACTAGAAGTGGGCAGGGAACACTGCAGCTGAAAAGCATCTTACTTAATGAATAGCCCCAGTGTCCTGTTTCAAACAGAATGGGATTTCAGAAGTTAAGAAGGATGGCAGAAACTGATGCCATGGTGTTAAATATTGTTAACAGATGGTATGTTCAAAACTTGGAGTAGTAACTGTTAAAGGCAGCAAGGGGCAGTTGGCTTACAGGTTGGATCTGTAAAAGAGGGACCAGCTAAGGGGAAATATGGCAGAAGGTAAATGGGTGGTAAATGGGGTGTTGGAACAGACTTCTTTCAACATCAAAGAGATGAGAGAGGTGGCAGTGTAGTCACATAAGCAAGAAGGAGAATAGCTGCTTGTTACAAAAGCTTACCATTTCTTCTATGATTTGATTTTTATTTTTGTCTCTTCAATCTGTGTATTTACACAATTCCAAAATATTCTTAACAGGAAACATGGGCTGGACTCACTGTGAGCTTTAAAAGCAGTGTGTCTTCAAATTAATAAATTCTGGAGTTTTGTGTATTAAGAGAATCATTTTGTGTTACACAGTAACTGCTATTAGTAGGCAAATAAAAAGAGATTTGAAGTAGTGTCTCCTTTATTCTACCAATTTTTCTCTTGGCTCCCATTCTGAGTCTGTTCTCCAGGACTGTCCTGTCTGAGTTTAGTTAACGAGCAGATGCTACTGCCATCATCTCCATAATGTGTGGCTTTTTCTTGTTTATGGATAGACTCTGTGACCTGAGCGACCTGGAATATCTTGATGAGGAGTTTCACCAGAGTTTGCAATGGATGAAAGACAATGATATACATGACATCCTGGATCTCACATTTACAGTAAATGAAGAAGTTTTTGGGCAGGTATGCAAAATTCTTAATTTACTATCCTTTGTGTATTCCACTGCTAGACAAACATTTATTTGGACAGAAGAATGATTGTCATTCCATGCTGATTTGAACTTGTTTTTATAAAATTCTAGCTGATGAAAACAATATTGAAATTTAAAGAGGAATTATTATTTCTAACTGGTCAAACATCTCTTTCTGGTTAAGGAGATATTTTGGAGACTCTCTGAAATACCAACAGTTCTGATTCCTCTGCTGAAGATAGTTTACCTGAATTGAATTACAGTAGAGTTTTCAAAAGTATTACACATTTGTTACAATATTGTTTAGAAGATTTCACTCCTTTAGTCACTGTAAAGATTGTTCCTTCTCAGCTTATTCTTCATGCTAAATAAGAAGATTCTTCAGACTAAATGGGATTTTAAATATGATTTTATTTTAAAAAAATATTTGTCTTATGTCACATGTTCCAGTTTGATAAAGTGAGTCTTGGCTAGTGCTTTTGGGGAATTAATTCAACTTCATAGAATCACAGAACTGTCACAGTTGGAAAAGACCTCTAAGATCACTGTGGCCAACTGTCAAACCACAAAAAAAANGGGACCTTTATCCCCAACCTCATTTGCCTGGTCCCCCAGTTCCAGAGTCCTGTCTGTATCTATTGTGCAGAGGCAGCTGGGAAGGAGGGGGAGGCCAGGCACGTATTCACCTGCCACCTGTTTCCATTCCTCCTGTCTCTTAGGTCCCCTCCTTCTGCCTGGTGGCAGGAGGGCAGGGGATCCTCTGCTCCCAGCTGCTGCCTTTGCCTCAGGCTGTGCCTCCACCAAGCGATCTCCCTCTCACAAAAATTGCTCTCACTTAAAAATTTAAATTATTACAATTCTTTCTTTTGTCTTTATAATACCGTGTTGTCACTTGGTCATTTTTTTCCTAAGATCACAGAACGGGAACTAAAGCCAGGAGGTGCCAACATCCCAGTCACTGAAAAGAACAAGAAAGAATATATAGAGAGAATGGTGAAATGGAGAATTGAGAGAGGAGTTGTACAACAGACAGAAAGTCTAGTGCGTGGTTTCTATGAGGTAAAAAAACCCCAAATTAAACATACTTTGTTCCTTTATTCTTCCCAAATATTCTTTTCTTCTCCTACACGTTCCCCAACAAATTAAGAAATACTGCTATGCATTTTATCTCCTCTTGCAGGTGGTGGATGCAAGGCTTGTGTCTGTATTTGATGCTAGAGAACTGGAACTGGTTATAGCTGGAACAGCAGAAATTGACTTGGGTGACTGGAGAAATAATACAGAATATAGAGGAGGTAACTTCAAGTTTGAAATTTGAAATAATTTGAGAACAATGGAAGATTTGGGACCTGCTCTGAGAGAGATGGTTTCAGGATGATTTGTAGCCTTAGATATAGAAAAAAGTGCGGCGTTGGAATATTTCAAGAACTGTCATTCCTGTTAGTGATTGATTAGTGGAAGCAATGCTTGCAAAAATAAGTTTCACTTCTTTTGTCGTAGTAAATGAATTCTCTGCCTTGAAGATTTTTAAGCATTTTAGGAATATTCTTCTGTCACATCTTGCAAGAGGTACAACTGGATAAAAAATAAGGCATTCTTGTGATTAGGGCCAAACTAGGAAAAACTTAACTACCCTCTCAACCACTTTTGTAGCAGCTAAAGGTGTAAAGGCTCTTCTTGTTTTAACAGGTTATCACGACAATCACATCGTGATTCGGTGGTTCTGGGCTGCTGTGGAAAGGTTCAACAATGAACAACGACTAAGACTTTTACAGGTAAGAAATAAGCTGATCTGGGTAAAATAGCATGTGCTGTTAAAATTAGATGCTGAACTAGCCCCATCCAGGCTTATTATGTCCAAAAATGTCTGTGATGTTGGCTAGTGGGAACACCTGACAATCCTCAGAGACTAACTAATAATTTTAAGTGACTGAAGCTCACAGCTCTTTTTAGAGATGTCTAAATTTAAAAAATATATTTGCAATGAAGTATCTGATGCCAATAATACTTGACTATTGTTTGATTAAAAGTACATTAAGTCTAGTAAAGATAGAAAGAAAACCAAAAAGAATCCACTGGTTTTAGGAAATCAGAACTTGCATGTGATTATTGAGTTGTCTATATGAAGGATTTTCTATTTTTCATTTAAGTACTTTTTAAAAGTCTGTAAAAATCAGTGTGGGTTATCTCATTTGATGGAGAGCCAGATATATCTGCTGTAGGTTCCTATCACATGTTAGTCAGAAGTTTTTATCATATCCAGATCATTAAAAATTAAATAGCCTCTGATCCATCGAAAAGCATGTGTGATCTGTTTGTGACAGGTTATAACTAAACCTGCTCAGCAGACAGCATTTCAGCAAATGTCAGTGGGCATTCTACTTAACCTGCAGAGTTGAGTCCTTTACTAAATACTTAATATAGTATTTAAGGATGGTTTCTAAAGAAACTGAAATCCCCATAGCCAAAAAGGCATAATATGAAGCCTTTATCATACATTATTACATTTTATTAGCTCATTTTAATACAGAATAAAGACAGTAGGGAAGAACTCACTTAGGCCTAAGTTTAAGTAAGTTGATATTAATAGTGTTTTATTCTACAGTATTAATGTAGCATAATTACTCTTTCAAATAGAAATCTTTCCAGAAAATCAAGCTGGTAAGTTGTCTCTTCTAAAGCCCTATCAGGAAATAGTTTGTTTTCCCTTATTCTCCATTTAAAGTAGGTTTTATCCTTTTGTGCCTTTGTGAATGCTTTTCCATAAGCATTTGGAATTCGGTGGGTATGTTGATAGAAATAAATTTATAACCTGTACCATCTGTTTCTCAAATACCCACCATGTCTGTTTGTGCTGGCAGTTTGTTACAGGCACATCCAGCATACCTTATGAAGGATTTGCCTCTCTACGGGGGAGCAATGGTCCAAGAAGGTTCTGTGTGGAGAAGTGGGGGAAGATCACTGCTCTTCCAAGGTACAACTGTGTGTGTATTGATGCTAGAGATACTTCAGGATACCACAATAACAGATAAGCTGTTTGAGAAACCCAATCAAGTTTTAATTCTATATGCAAATATACTATGCCTTACATGAAAATTTTCTTCCCTGTTGTTCCTGTGTCTGATGCATCCATTTTTCTTTTAACTCAGTTTTGTTCTCATATGATAGACAAGGCAGTGACTGTGGCTGACATCTGTGTTGTAATAATTTCTTCATGAAAAATTAGATTAGAATGATCACTACTTCTGAAATTGATTTTGTTCTGTTTGACTAAATGTGCAAGTATTCACTTACTGAACATGCAGCTCATCACTTAGGAGCAAAAATTAATATGAATTAAAATTAAATAGCACTTCTCACTGTGTCTGAGTGAAAGCTAGTATCAGAGTTTTTGCATTACACACACAGAGCCTTTATAGTAGAGTTTAGTGATGCAATTTTTATGCTCCTTCTGCTTCAGGAGTGTTAACAGCTCTGGAAGAGGCAAGTTAGGAATGGCAGAAGGGCTGTATTTTGAGGAGGGTGTCATTTGACTTAAGGGGTGAGGGATGAGAGAAGGTGAAGATTTCAAAGCATTGTCAACTGAAATATGTGAAGGGGGTAAAAGAACAGTCTGAGAGTTAAAGATAGGAAAGCAGAAATGGAGTTATACAGGTCCTTGCTGACTGAAGCAGCGTTTCAATCAAGTAATGGCAGGTTTGGAGGAGTAGCATGAGGAAGTTAAACAACAAAAAAAAAGAAGCTGCATTTCTAAATTTTCCATTTTGTGAAGACAGGTAAAAGAGTTGTTTTCAAAGCTCCATGGTAACAATACCAGGACGAGACTAATAATGTGAGTGATGCAAGAAACATCTTTTAGCATGGATGCTTTGTTGTCAAAAAAATGACAGGTTCTAGTCTTTTCTAATTGTGATGAGGCTGGTATGTCTCTGGAAGTTTTCCTTTCATCCAATTCTAAAATTCTGCAGCCTCTAGAACAGGTTAACAGTGGTTAGACACAGATAGTATGTGGGGTGTGGGTGAACTAACTATACTTAATCAGATCTCAGCTTTAGTGTGGTACTTTCAGCCTGTGGTGGTAGCTTTGGGCTGGGCCAATCCATGGAGGAAATTGAACCCTAATCCTAACCCATTCCTCATAAACGAGATTCCTCAGAAATATCTTGCATTTAGAGTCTCTTTTTAGACACAAGGCAGCTGTCAGACACAGAGGGTTTCTCTGACCAACAACCCTTTCTCCAGCATAACATCAGTGGCAGAGAGGGTCTCTTGAGTTGGTTCCTGCCTGCCAGCTGCCATTTGAACCACGCTGAGAAAGTCAAAGATGTAGAAGTGGCTCTGCAAAATCCACAGGCACTGCAGGTGGCCTTTAAACAGTCATCTTTCCAGTTTACAGTACAAATGAGAGCTAGGCACTGAGGATTAATGACAGGCATATTCTGGAAATTGGTATTTCATTCAGATAGACTGGTATCTTTTGGCAGACTAGCAATACCTTGTAGCCTGGTGAATCTGCTTCATCGTTTGAGTATAATGGACCTATGGACCAGCTTTGACTCTGTTAAAAAAAAAACCTTTGACTCTTTAAAATTAATTTCTGACTTCAAAATACAAGATTTGCTTTTGAGTTTAAGTAAGAAAAGAGATTGTGGGAGATTTTCCATATATTCTCTAATGCTGGAATTCCTGCTGCCAAGAAGAGCATCTTGCAGCATGGAAAAGATGAAGACATGCCAGACCAGGAGGCTCAGAATTTCCTCTGAAAAGGTTATGCAGAGCCCTGGTCACAATAACCTGCAGGACAGAACTGCTTCCAGGAGTGCAACATGGAGAAACGTGGTGAGAATCTCTGCTCATGTAGGGTGATCAAGCAAGTGTAGGGGGAATGCAAACTCCTCTTGCCTAGGAGAGTGTATCATGCCATTGAAATTTCAGTTATGGTTCCCTTGCTTAGGAAACATTTTATTTTTGTCTCTGTGAGTAGTTTTTAACATACAAGTGTGAGATTTAAAATAAGCCAACACCTCACCAGTTTTGTTAAAATAAAAACAAGCGTGTATGACAAACATCTGCAGTTGTCATGAGCTGGGAATTCCTGGCATTCATACATTGGGAACCTGGTTGTCCCAAACAAATAAATGAACTTCCATGTTTAGGGGAAATGGGCTAAGCCCTCAGCAGAAAGCAGTGTTTGCATTTTTACATATCTAGTTCCTGTGTGCAGTGTAGCTTCAGCCTGCATCTCACCAGCTTCAAAGACTTACTGTGCAAACTCCAAGTAGTGCTGGCTTGAAGGTGAGACACTGTTAACAATGACCCCGAGTAGCAAACTCCCAGGAGGCTTCCAAACAAGCCCTGCGTGTGCAAACACGTTGCCGGATCTGCTGAGAATGCTGCCCTAGGACTCTGTGACTTGTGCTGATCCTCAGATAACCAAAGCGTTTGTGTCGCGGCACCGCTGCTCGCTGACGGTGGTTTTACCCTTGGCAAGTTCCCTTTTGATTTCAGTGGGAGTGCTTGTGAAATTTGGTAGTGGGGTGAGAGTGGCAAAAGCTAGGACGCAACAAGTCAGTGGACTTTTGTTTCTTCCTCTATTGCTGAAAATCTGCCACACAAGCAGCTAAAAACACCTCAGAATGCCCGTCCCCATCTCCTCTTCCTGATTCCGAGACACAGAAGTTACTTAAGTATGAGACTGTCATCTGAGCAGCTATAATATAATCACAAAAGTCTTTACTAGGTGGTCACGTCGTTCCCACTGTTCTGACTGCTAGGTAATCGATTCTGCTGAATCAAAATGTGAGATTTCTGTGAGGAATGTGTCAGGTTGCCTAGCCTGTATTACTGATTTTTTACAGTAATAAGTCAGTAGTATCTTAAAGGCCCTGAAAAGTTTGATTATTGTACAGGTTTAGCTTAACTATTGCCATCCCTGATGCCACTTCTACTTTCTTCTTTTGCCCTGTGTTGCACATTGCATTGAATCAGCACAGGGACTGTTACTCTTTCATTTCATTTACATGCTGAGAAGCTGGTTCTGGGTTCACTGTGGAGCGTTATATCTGTGTGCATGCAGTGATTGACATGCAAATAGTTTGTCTGACTGCTAGATTTTAATACTAGTGGTCTCAGTAGTAAAATAAAGGGGAGATGAATTGAGAATCTGGACTTCAGGAACCAAGATGGTTTTTCATAATACGCAAGTCCAGAAAGATGAACAGTTAGTGCCCAGATGGTTTGAAATGTTGGAATGGGAAAACTCTGTCTAGGGGAAGCAAAATCCTTTCTTCCTGAAGGCTTACAAAGCTGCTTGCTAGGGTGAGAAAAGCATGCATTCCCTCAGAAGGCAAAGAGCTTAAGATTTTGTCTTTTTTAATGACTTGGTTTCCCAAAGTAGGTGATTGCACTTCCAAAATTGCCCTCAAAATTAAGATAAAACTTGGTTCTCTTAATAAATGCAAACAACGTGCCGGCTTACTATTAAACCAGTTTATAATGAATCCCTTGCTAATTATACACTATGTCTTTTATAATTTGTGGTTTTACAGCCCACACAGCATGACCCATAGTTCTAATGAGTGGCTGTCAGCCCCATGCAGCAGAAGCATGTGGTTGGACTGTTAATTGCCTAGACTCTTCCACATTCTACACTCAACTCAAGGGATCACCGAGTTCCAGTTGCCCATTTGCTGCTCTCTTCAGAAGGGAGAGTTGGTTTTTCTGGAGGGTAGGGGTTGTTGTTTTTGAAAGTACTCTGCATGGAATGCAGCAATTTCATCTATATCACAGACAGTACTTTGTAAGATGTTTGGAAAGGCAAACGAGGAGTACAAAGAAGGCTTTCCCCCAGGAGCCTTAGAGGGATGGCTGGGTGGACAAAGGGTACCAGGCACCTGGAATACAGGGTGGGGAGATGCCCTCTCTGCTAGCCCTGTCCTTCTGAGCATGCTGTATTTGGGGAGAGTGCAAAATTGGGTGCTTTTTTAAGTAATTGCATATTTGGTGTATGGACTTTGTTTATAATAACAGTGTGACCTTCTGCACCCTGGGTACCTGTCTTCAGCCTGAGACTTTTATGACACTAAGGCTGTAACTGTTTCTTCTTCAATGACTGTAATGGACTCATGTTTTTAACAAACAAGATTAACCCACTTCACTTCATGTTCCATGCACACCGTTTGGAGCTGAGAGACACTTCAGACAGCAATAATTAATAAAAAATTAATAAATTAATAAATTTATTAATAATAAATTTGCTTCCACAGAAGACAGCACTTCTGTCTCAAAGAAAGCTCAGTACAGGCCTGTTGCAGGCACTCAGCTTTCTGGGAGTGGTTGGTTCAAATGAGGAGTTGTATTAGCTGCAAGGAAGGGAGCTTGCTCAGTCCTTCACGTTAACATTATGTTACACCTTGACACTTAATACAGATCATACTTATGAAGGGCAGGTCACTCACTGCAGGATAAGTTTGTTTTTCAGCTGGATTGTTTTTAAATAACTCTGTGATGTGTTTTATTGCAATAGAAAAAAGTATCTGTAAACAGAAACCTGCCACAATACAAAAGGGTTTTCATCCTCTAAAACCAGTTTAAAGTGAGACTTTGGTACAAAGCTTCAGAGCAGAAAAGATGTTTCCTCCAGCTTCTCTCTTCTCTTCATATTATTTCTTCCTCAAGAACCTATCACATTTTTCATTAAAGCAAGCTCATCCACTCTAGTGTTTTACAGAGTGTTACCCTCAGCCTGCCCCGAGGTCAGCCAATGATGTCCATTATTCTACTACAGTGAGAAACCTTCGTTATCACCCTTTACATTCCCTGGAAGAGGTTTTGAGAGTCAGTTCCAAGTGTGTCCAGAAAATGAGAAAGATGGACTTTGGAAACTGAGAAATAAGCCGTGTGGCTGTCCTCTTAAGAAAGCAGGGTGGTACACTAGAGGAACATGCATAGTTTTGTGTAATTATGAAAAGTATTATTCTAAAGGTCATTGGCTTGCAGGGCCAGATATGTCCATAGTGTAAATCAGCAGAAGCACTAACTTCCCAACAACACAATCCATATGCCAAGGAAACGGAGACACGTCTCATTTGTCTGCTCTGCTACTATGGGATTGTCTGCTGTGTATCTAGAGTACTTTTTAATATTTCATCCCATCTGATATCTTACACATACACCAGTGTATGTTGTTTATGATTACAAGTACAGTATTGATCTGTCATCAGTACAGAAAAAATACTGCTTCTCAGAAGATACAGTTAAAGCCAAGATTTCAGAACAGATCGTTCTTTTCTCATGCATGTTTGATTGATAACATGTAACTCACATCTTTTGGGCTGGCAGTGCGTTGCTAAAGACCTTCCTAAATACTTCTTAGTGGTTTATTGTAATTAGCAGAAAATAGATTAAACCTACCTGTTCCATTGGAAAACGCTGTTTGACAGAACAAAGTCTTCTGAAAGAATACTCTCTGCCCATCTGTGCAAGCACATACCACTCTGTGTGTTCTCCTTTGAACTTTTTAAATGAGGTACTACTTCACCTCCTTTCTTTTTTTCCCCCCTCAGGGCTCACACTTGTTTCAATCGTCTGGACCTTCCCCCTTATCCATCATTCTCTATGCTATATGAAAAACTGTTGACAGCGGTCGAAGAGACAAGTACTTTTGGACTTGAGTGATACACAAACCACAGTGCCCAGCCCATTGGACTTTTGTGGATCTGTCTTCTCAAGGGATGAACGAACGTTTGTATCGGATTTCCTAGAGGAACGTTGTTTCATGGTGCAATTCAAACGATGAGGTTCCGTGGAAGGACTTTTGACATGATTAAAAAGCAACACGGCAGAATTCTCTACAGTGAAACTAGCGTGTGCCTGATGTGCAGGGGAAACCAAGTCTTGCAATCGACGTTAAATTTAAGATTATCTTCTGAGTAAACAAGAAATGTGATCCCATGTTGTGAGCAACCTGGCTACTGCAAAACTGACGTGTGCCCGAAACCTGGATTTCATCAAAGTTGTTGAATAGAAAATTCAAGGCAAAATGTGAAACCATTCAGGCCCTTACCTACCCAGTAACTTACCAAGAAACCATACAGTCGATTATTTTTAATTCTTTTTTTTTTAATTCACAAAGGTACATTACTTTATGCCACATGTTATAATAACATATCCAGTACTTCCTTTACCCAAGACTACGAGTGCCTGCATGGCGAGCACCACAGAGCTCAAGTGCTGGGGCAGAAGTGAATTGGAAGGCAAGGCAGCAACAGAGAACGTAACAACAGTGGCTTGTGCTAAGGAGGTTTGTGGGAATGTGTTTGCCAGTGGTGTGTATGACAAAAGATGAGCTGTTATAATGAACTTAATAACTTACTAAGAACTGATTTTATGCTTTATACTGCATGGAAACTATTTTAAGAAGAAACTAGCAATTTATCACAGCATATCAGGAAAAAACCCTAACACAGTGACTTCTGTTTATTTTTATAGGTTCATTATATTCTGTTTCTTAGAACGTAAACAGGAAACGAGCAAACTAAAATGCTATTTCTGGTTTTGTCACTTTCCATGCTCAAACAGACATTCTGCTAGTGTTTATTCTTTAAGCACTCTCAAGGGAAAAAAAATGCCTTTTATTTTTATAAGAGTAAAAAAACTCCCGAAAATATTTTGCACTGAATGTACCAAAGTTGAAGGGACATTATGATCTGACTGATAGCAAACTGCATCACCATCAAGTATCTATAAAAATGCTTAGGATCCAGGCTTTCTTCACGGTGCCATGTCTATAGATATCAGGACTGTGCACATAAGTAATAATTTTATAATACTATATGTGATATGGTAATATGCATTTGTTGTAAATGCATCTGGGTCAGTCTTCATCCATCAGATACCTTATTGCAGTGGAATTTAATACAGATATTTCATAAGCTCCCCACAACTTTTTTATTTGTACAGCACCACAAGAGAGTAGCCCATTTGGAAACCCATAAGTAACCTACTTTAAGGTGAGCCACTGGTCCCAATGCCGCTGTCCCATATCGGAGAACACCTACGAGATGTAAACTGTTCATAGTGTCTGAGCTTGCATTTTCACTGGCAAATAGTTTTCTTATCAAGTGTTATTTGAAAGAGTTTTTATGGCATATCGAACACTGCATGGACACCAATTTCTTTATGCTTAATTTTGCTGAAATACATGAGGCTTGCTCACATCTCTTTTTAGTACTTTCCTCCAGATGGTCTTGTGGAACCACTTGTGCAGCTGCGCCCCGTTTCTTGTACAGCTGCTGTCACGCAGCACATCCTCCACCACATTTTAAAGTTCCAGCAAGTTGCACTTGGATGTTGGATGACAAGAACGTGAATCTAGTTTTGTGCTGGTCTTCTTGATAGCACCGAAGCACAGCAAGCCCTGTTCTGTGGCAAAAGTAGCTTTTGAAATAATGTTGTCCCTTTGGAGACTCTTCGAAGGGTAACTCAGGGAGGTATCCTGCTTGGTTTTGTGGGAGCTCTTTTCTCAACGGTGGTGAACATCTCGGGAGATGTTGTCAGCAAAGGCAGCCACTCCGCTCTCCAAGTCAGAAGGCAGGTGCAGCTGTGGTGGTGGCAGCAGAGACTGTGAAAGCCCTTCAGGGTTATTGAGAAAATGCTACCTGTGCAAAGGAAAACCCACTTGTAAAATCAGAGTGAAAGCATTCTTTTATTTCGGGAATAACTGAGCTCCTGCATGACATCCGGACTTGCTTAACTAATGCAGGTTTTCTTACGCTGCTTCTGGCTGCTGTGAAGTAGCAAAGAAAAATCCAAACACTTCCTCCTATTTTCACATGTATATTTACCAGTCTTTGCTAAGATTGCATGGCCCAGGTCCTGGTGCACATCTTTTTTCAGAACACAACCGAGCGGTAGGCAAACTGACTTCTATCATCAGGTCACTCCAGCATGGCTCATGTTTCATACGATCAGTTCACTGAGTAGCAAAAACTGTGGCACTTGAAGCAGAATGCAACTTTTGAAGAGTTGAAGGACTGCAGAATTTTGGTTTTCCAATACTGTGTTATATGTAGTCTAAAAAGTACATTTCCCAGGCGGAAACTGTATCTACAAGTTCTGAACCAGAAACTCTTTGGAATGAAAAGTTTAAATATTTGGCACAAAGTAAGTTTATACTAGTTTGCCTTTTAAGTTATGCTTTTGTACAAAACTGAAACAATAAATGCATCTTGTCAATTTTTATTTAAATATCTACTGCAGACATTTTTTCTGGATTCATGCATGTAAACATAATTGAAATTGGTCACACTGATCTGTTACTCTGTAAAGATGTGACAGGTTTGCCATTTGGGGCACCTGTTAGTTAAATAAGAAAAGATGAAACAAGTCCAGAATCCTTGTTAGCATCGAGACCAGGAGAGACTTGAGGAGAAGCTGCCAGCGTCACCTGAGGGGCTCTAAAAAGTGCTGTTTGAAAGTGATGAGAAGTTAGCTGCTCAGTGATGGCTGCCTGCGGTGCCTCAAGCACCTGGCTGGCTCTTTGTGGTAATAAAAGCAATGCTGCTCTGCACAGATTGGCAGGGAGGGAGTACAGGAAGGGAAGCCTGAGCTTTCCTGGATGTGTCTCCTGGATACTGCTTGGAACAGTCTGCCTTTGGCCTAGGAAGCCATTCCTGTTAAACGTATCCCAAGTGCGAGCCACCTGTCCTGTCCTGCGGGTGACTGCAACAGGTGACCACGGTGCTTTTGCATATGACATGCCATGGCAGACATGAGGGGCCAGAAAGAGAAAGACTCAAAAGCCTTTCTGAAAGCTCTGTATCTCCTCAGAGCTCTTCCAGATGGTGCTAAGGAGCTTTTCATTTAGGGAGGGGAAAAAGCCAGCCAACATGATGGAGACAAAAGATTCCCTTCGGCTACAGTGTGATGACAGCTTGTACAAACTTAACTTGCATCCTCTTCATCAGACAAAGTCTGGCTGGAGAGGGTCCCCATGAGTGTTGAAGTGCATTTCCCATGTTTCTTGCTGTGCCAGGAAGAGGAGCCACCCTACTAGCCAAAAAGCCACTAGCCGGTCCTTGCAGCCCCCTCTGTACATTTCTCCCCTGGTTCTGCTACCAGTCAATTTAACCATAACTCGCCTAAATACACCAGAAAAGCTCGTGATCAATGAGATTACACAATGCAGCACATACTGTTGCAAGCCTGTTTGAAAGCTGCAAGCAGTCAGGGGAGCAGTGTTTCCTTTGCAGGAGACTGCCACCTGCTACCTCTGACACCCCGTGACAGCAGCACCTTGCAGGGTGATGTGGGAAAGCCTTTCAATCCAAATAAAATCCAGTTGAATGTGCAGTCCTGCTGACCAGAAGCAAGCCTTTTCCTCCACCCCTGCCTGCTCTATTTCTTTAGTATTTATGACATAATTATCTTTTTTTTGCTTTTAAACATGATTTTCATTAGCCTTATAGTGAACCTCCCCTACAAAGGTGTTAATATGGCTTAAGAGAGGATCTGGAGTGAAATCCACCTGTGTACAAAGCCCTGCTGCACACCACATAAACTCCACGTTAAAATGGTTAACCTCTGGTCATGGAGTGTATGGTGAATATATGTGATCTGCAGGGAAGCTGAACATCACTGGCAGGACATCAGACAAACTGTCTGGCATGAGTTAAACTGGCAGAGCTCTGCACTGGTCGTTTGCTCAGTTTAAAATTATAGGAAATAAAAAGGGGTTGTGGTTTCTTAGGTATTTTTAATCCTTTTAAAAGTAAAAAAAAAAAAAGCTATCATCTGGTTGCTAGATGTAATCTCAGCAGTATTAATTGCAGATGTTCACTGGATTTCTGCAGTGGTAGCTGCAGAGGTTTATGGAGATAACTTGCAAGCACACTGCCTCTGGACTGAGGGAATTCCTATTCTCAGAAGGGGAATCTGTGGCAACTGTGTTTGAATAGCTGGTGTAAGTTCATTTCCCATAGCATAAAGCAAACTAATTCCTTTCAGCGGCTGAAACTTGTATTAAATCATACTGGTAGTTATTTTTTTCTTGCCACTGTTTTTATGTGGAGGGGTAATTTACTCCTGTTGGCACTAGTGGGAGTTGAGCAAAAGTTTGGTCTCCAGTTGTAAGATTACAAGCGTAGCTGTAACATCAATCTTACAGTATTAATACTTAACCATCACTGCTGTTTACCTTCTCATCCTTCCTTCCCTTGGGCAAGCAAATTGAACTCCAAGCAAAATTTAAATTTAAATAATTACTCAGAATTGGCTTCTTAAGCTATTTTCATTTTGGTTCAGTTAAGAGTACAAAGAGTACAAACTGCAGAAATGTTATGGGTTGAGTAACTCACCAACTGCGAGTAAAAAATGCTTTACAATTTTATTAGTGCAACCATGGTGATTGCTGTTAGACTAGTCTCACTTTTTGTCTCAGTATTTTGCAATAAAAAAGGTTAGGAGGCTGAGTCTTAAATCACTTGTTGGCCAGAAAAAGTAAATATGCTAATAGGTAAATAATAGGGGAAAGAAGAGCTTTCCTGTAAAGCTAGTAAGGCTAAAAGACTTTCAACAACCCATTTTTGTTATCAGGATGCAAAAAGCTGACCGTATAAAGACCGAGTTTTCACCTTGTGCTTGGTTTGTCTTGCCTCACTTTGAAATAGAGCACAAGCAGCAGAGTGCTTCTGTTCAGTTTCAGACCGAGTAGTTTCAGCACTAGACTCCTACTGTTTAGAATGTTCGTTGCTATGCAGAGTTTTTATTTAAACATTTCTAGTGTTTTCTAGAATGATGTTACTCTAGAGAAAGGTATTGTTCAGGTTTGATTTGTTTAGGGCTCTACTTCATGGGCTCTACTTCATAGGCTTTGCTCAGAGCCATCTTAGGACATAGGTATTTGAAGGTAAACTTTGAGAGTTCTATTTGAGTATTGGATTATTTTGCAAGTTCTGTTTCATATCAGTGACGTTATAGTGACCTTCTGGTCACTGCTTAGAAAGGCTCCTCCTGACTGTATGTGAAAGGATGACAGTTAAGGCCTCCCGTGGGATGGTTACAGTCCATTGTAGTATCTGTCTGTATTCAAAAGGCAATTAAAACATCTCCTGAGGACGATGTGAAATAATTAATTACACTAATTCATTAGCTCCCTCCTAAATCAGTAGCTGGAATTTTGAACTAGTTTCCTTTATGTACCAAATGCAGTCAGATCACATTGCAAAACAAGAATAAAAATTGAACTATAGCTATATTCAGACAGCTCTCTTAATGTTACAGTGGATGTGAAAGGGGCTGAGCTATGCTTCTTTTAATCTTCCCTCTTTAAGAAACAAACTTCTGAATATTGAAAATGGTATTTTGTTTTTCAGTTGTTTTGTTTTTGGAACTTTGAGAAACTTCTCACTCAGCCCCTACTAGAAGAAGCCTTGTATACTTAGAGGGCTTTTTGTAAGCACTTGGGAGGTGTATTGTTCCACTATTCTAACACAGTTTTGTGCCAACCTCAGTGTATTGTTCCACTATTCTAACACAGTTTTGTGCCAACCTCAGTGTAATCAGCTTTTAAATGTATAGACCTACAAAACTCCATGGGACTCTGCCCACCCTTGTTGTCAGCTGCCTTCCAAAGGCTGGCCAGCCATCCTCTCCTCTTTAACTGCACATAATCCTATAGTCACTGAGAGACAAGTGCTGACCACCTACGCTGACTGTAGCTATAGTATCAGAGTAAGATTTGGTTAGGTTTGTTTATTTCCTCATCGAGAATTAAACTGGTCTCCTTAGCAGCAAAAGCAGCTCTTTTCAGTCCCCAGATCCACCAGGATCACTGTTACTCTTAACATCTAGACTGTGAGCAGTCTAAGAAAAATAGTCACAAATGGGTTTTGGAAAAGAGTTGATTAGGTACCCACGGACAAAACATCTTTTGGTTTTGCAAAACTAGTAACGAGGCAGGGGATTTTTCCTGCAGTGTTTTTTATTGCCAGAATTTCTGAGCCCCTGTGGGCTGCTTCAGGCCATTGGCTGGAAGGGTGAGTAGCTCTTGGAGTAAGGCAGATGAGTGGTGATCCAGGAATCACTGCAGCACATGATTTATTACCTTGGCGAGGACTGTGCCTTGCACCGGTGGAGGTTTTATCAGACAGCCCTTGAACTGGTTTATGACAAAAGCTTGCTCATATCTGCATTGCCTGCTAGATGCAATACAAGCAGCTCGTGGCGTACTCACATTGACTATTCAGCACCTCTCATTTTAACTGAGAATTACAGTTTTTATGGTCAGACGTACTCCTCTAGCAGTATAAATCAGATCAAGATTGTGCTGAGACGTCGTATTTGATTGCCCTGCTGACTGCAGTAATTTTAAAATAGATTACTATATGAATAAGCTCTGAAGCCTCATAAATAATGCTAAGGAAGGAATGTAGCTGTTGGTGCTGTAATGATAAGATACGCTGGCTCCACACAGCAGTTAGAGCCTACGAAGTGCAACCATGGCATAGTGGCAGAGTGAAGACAAGACTGACAGAGTAGGGAAAGAAAAAGGACTACACTTTGCAAACAGAGAGCAGGACAGGGAGCTGTGCTGGCCACTGGGCATACAAAAGGGGCTACATTTTGCTTGAAAGTTAGGCTGGCACAATATGCCCTGGCAAAATGACTGTTCATCTTGAAATACGGGAGTTTTACTGCAACTGCAAGACATATTTTACCTAACTATTAGGCTTTGAAAATCCAAAGTGCCCAATCAGAAAACTTCTATATTGTTTTTTCTTGTTTTATTGGGTTTGGGTTTTTTGTGTGGTTTTTTGTGCTGTTTGTTTGGGTATTTTTAATTTGGGTTATTCTCGGGAAAATGAAAGCTTCTATGTCCTCTTTATTATTACTGTTCACCTAAATATTTTTGGTTTTACTAGCTGCATTTGGCAAGAGAAATAGCATCTGATAAGCGGTTAAATCATCACTACTGAAGATTACAGTAATTTTAAATGTGATGGGCAAAATCCTTAACATTTACAGGAATCAAAATGTAGATTTTGTTTGGGTTTTTTTGTTAGATGTTTGGGGGTTGTGTTACAGTTGTGTAAGAACCATTAATTTCCACAAAGAGAGGGGCTGATCCAATGTTTTCTAAAGCTTATTTAAGGTAATTGAATTATTCTCAATGATCTAGTGAGCTTTGGCCAAGCTGATGCGAGTCTTGACTCCATTCACACTCTAATGACATTGCCAGAAAAAATACAGTGTAAGAGGGTAGGAAGACTTCAGGCTCTGGTTCTCTACCTAAAAGCTGACCTGGTTCTTTATCTAAAAGCCAAGGCTATTGGAGATGTCAGTATAAAAGTCAAAAGAAGAATTCCTTACAGATTTTCCTTTTGGTAACTGAGGTGGTGAGAGTTTTATATAAATTTTAGGTCCTGACCACGAAGACAAATGGCCTGTTGGGCCATAATGGTTCAACAGTTCCATACAGCAGGACATTTTTCTGCAGTGAGTCTGCAGCACTCGGGAGGCTGCTTTTTATTATCAGCATTGCAGGGAGGAAGTAGAATTGTAAAAATATTAAGTGCATAAATCATCCTGGGAGGATGCTTTTCCATTTTGTGCTGGTTTTCCTTGGAATTACATAGCCATCAGGGCATCCATGAATTGGATAAGCAGGGCTGCTTTTTATATAACTGACTGGACATTTGTACTTGTACGGGCCGATAGAGTATGGAAGGGGAAAACTTTAGAGGAAAAGAAGGTAATGAGGGATGTAGTGTGGAATACTGGTACTCCCAGGTCAGCCGATGCTCTTGCCCTTGCTAGGCTACCGTGTGGGTTATTCACCACGTTTGAAAGTGCATATAGTTTTACAAGTTTTTGTAGTGGGGATGCAGGCATCCAGAATCTAACAGGTAAATAGGTGCATCTCCCTCGTTTTGGACAATTACTTGATATAATTTTATACCAAGTTCTTTGTTTTTAAAGAATTTTGGGCACTGAGAACACGGAGTGCATATTTATTTCTAAGCTTTAAGTAGAACACGTGGTGTATTTTTTAATCCTTTCCATACTTTTCAGTTAAGCATTCACAAAACTGTATATCAAATACAATACCAAGTTTTTTCTACCTTTCTACAAGCCAATTTAAGTTTCATCTGAATTTGGTATGTGTCTTTCACAAAACACTCCATGGGGAATATGTGCTTCAAGCATTAAGGTGGTGTATGTCCTTTGCTCCATTTACACTGCATTCCATTTCACTTCTTTGAGGCAGAGAGCGCAGATCCAAGAAGTGTTGAGTGTGTTAGAGGGGCACACAGTGTTTTTTGTTGTGCCTGGCTTCGAGGAATGTGCTATCATGTTTGACTGCTCACGGATTTACATAATTACCTACTCAGCTGAATACAGGACTGTCGTGTTGTATTTCCTGTTACTGAAAAACATTTGGGGAAAAGATTTTTCTGTGTATAATTTTATTTTCATACTGATCTCTATTTTGTTTAAGACCATGTTTCATCACAAAATCACTTAATTAAAATAAATCTTCTTACAAAATCTATTTTGGAAATCAACTCTTTTTATTATGTCTCTAAATATATTGTAACATCATTTTTTAAAGGAGTACCTCTTGAGATGTCCTCTGCCCCACAAGGAATGGCTAAATGGCAAGCTGCCACTTCTCCTCTGCATTATCATAGACTCTGTAGAATCTAATATTGAAGTGATATTTCTATTATTTTAAAACCTTTTTCTGGCAGGTAATTTCCTGTTATCTTGGTGCTAGAAGAAATGTAATGCAGGCTGACCTAAATCATCAGGGGAGCTGCTGTGGGAACAGAAAAGACTTTGAGACTTGAACGCTTTCAGACTCGGTTCCCTATCATCAGTCTTGATGTTAGGCTCATAAAAACATTTTCATCCAGGTCACTGATAACTGACGCCACGTATTGAGCAATGGCTCATGCTTCTCTCACTGTAAAGACTGGAGTTTGTATGAGGTTCGTGCTGGGTGACACTGAGGCAACTGTAGTAAGCAGTGACAGGGTGAAACAGAGAGATTTCTCTCCACTGCACTCAGGACCACCTTTGCTGCTCATTTCCTGAGTGTGAAGGTGCTGAGATTCCTGCAGAGATTTTGGCATGGGCAAGAAAAAGTCATATTTTTTTTAAAAATGATTTTTTGAATTAGCATGTAAAACATGGTACTTCTTTTAGGATGAGGGGGGTGTCTGCATTCCATGGTTACATCATGTCCAGAAGTGACTATGGCAGATATGGAGGAGATGGCATGCTGTTTCTGAGGGGCCTGTGGCAAAATGCCATTCTGTGCTTTGAATACTTCATGGGTTAGGTTGGCATTTGGTATTAGAGTGGTTTCTTCAGCTAACTGTGCTCTTGTAGATATCTGGGCCATGGGCAGTCCCTATAGGGCAGTGGTTTGCAGAGGTTCTGGGTAGTGTTGCTTATTTTATCCCCACAGGATGCGAGAAAAAACCATTCAGTGTCAGTACATAGAGGAGGAGCTCTCCACAGAGACATCGTGATCTGAGATCTGCGATCTGAGGTGTGCTGAAGAAGCACATTTTTCAGCTGGCCTGCTGCGCTGTACGGTGTTCTGGTGTGCCAACATCATGCTCTTCTGCCAAGCAAATGGCTGTGGCTACTTCACACAGCAACAGACATCCCCTCGGCAGGCAGATGTGCCAGTAGAGGCAACGTGTAGAAGACATGGATCTTTCCCCATGACTTTTGAACTTTAGGACACTGAAGATGGTCAGGTAAAGCTTTGTTTTGCACGTGGTGGTGCTTCCATAACTTTGTGCCACCGTATGGAATGAAGTTACTCTTTTGCCTCATGTTTTTTGAGGCCTTTTTTGGTGCTACAGGTCAGGGTCTTACCTTGTCAATGTCTTGTCAGAGCAGTTACCACAAACGAGCTGGAGAAGGCATCTCCAATATTCTCAGCATCCATCTATGTGCACCTGTCCCGAGTGCTAGCCATGCAGTTACCTGCTGAGAAGCACAGGTTGCTCTCTGTTCAGTCCAATTACCTCAGCCCTGTGACAGGTCTGAGTCTAAATCAACACTTCTAGAGGCAACTGAGCTTTTTCTACAAGGTTAGCTTCCTAAAACACCTGCTGCTGGTGAATGCGAGGTGTGCCTGACAGCTTGGCCAAATGGATAACTGGTCAACAAGGTTTTGATAGAAGTGCTCGAATAGTCCTTGCCATGAAAACCTCTAGACTGCATAAAGACAGTTTTGTAATGGATAGATAATTAGGGGAAGCAAGAGAAGATGCTAAGAATGGCAATTGTGAAGTTAACACCTCTGGGATAATTAAAAGAATATCAATCGATGACCAGATGTTTGCATTAGTAATGAGCGTGGTTCGCCTGATCCCGCCCTCCTGTGACCTCCAGCCTACCATTCCCCCTCCTCCACCCTTTGTTTGTCATTCTTTGTGGTGGTGCAAGTAAGATTCCAAAGTCCTCAGGGTGGAGTCTGCCAATTATACCCTTCTCTAAGTGCCATACGTATTTCTGTGGTGTTATGTAAACAGATTACCAAGACTACAATAACATGCGTGCCACGAAGCGTTTTTAGCATTTGTTCGATTTTCAGAACTTAAAGGGAGAGCAGAGAAAATCCTGGCCTTGAGAAGGATGGGTGAAGACACACAAACAGTGAAGGAGAAAACATAAGCACTGTCATTTGCTTCTTGGCACCACGTGCTATAATAACCTAAACCACCTTAATTGTAGTTGTCATTTAATTTTACTCCTGTGGATCATCTGGTATGTTTGGAATGCTACATGCTTTTCATACTGCACAAAGAAGGCTTCTCAACAAAACCCATTGTTTCTACACGTTGTATTTTTATTTGGCAGAGGTATTTGAAATGCACGAAGAAAGGGCAGAGTCTGGAAATCAGCGGAGACGGTGGATGGGAGAGAGTAGCAATTTTAGACTTTTTGTCAGAAATACCCACAGTTCAAAATGCTAAGAATCTAGATGGAAAGTCAGATGAGCAGGAGTTAGCTTGAAAACCAGCTCTCATTCTTGGTAGGTCTATCCTGTTGTGCCAGCCGTGTGCGAAGTCTGAAGGCTTCGGGAATGCTTTCCATGTTCTCAAACCATGGAGCTCATCTTCCTTCACACTACTTTAGCTCAGCTTCCTACAAGCACTGCTGTGACAGCACGGCTTAGATACTGTACTCACCACGCACATAGCAACTGCTCGTGTCCCTGGCAGTGCCACGGCATAACCAATTAACCCAGTAACGCTGCTGGTGCAATGCTGAAATGGAACTGGTAACTCTTAAGCTCCTATGCTATGTTACGATCACCGCCTTTGTGGCAAATCCATTCTAAACCAGATGTTTGAAAACTTCTAGGGCAGCTGGTTGGATTGCTTCACAGAGGAAATCAATTTGACAAACAAATTGCAGCTATTTTAGAACTCTTTCTAATTTCGACTTCTTTAGAAAGAATGCTTTAGGCTGTTTTATAGCCTCAAAAAGAGTCTTTGAAACCACAAGGCTTTTAACTTTTTTCCTCTGGGCTCCTTAAAGCAAGGGGTTCTGAAGACCCTGTTACCACTGATGTTTATGATAAAGGCACGGTCAGACAGGCTCTGCGTGAGGTGTCCTTGGAGAAGAGTACTGGAAGGTAGGTTCTGTTCCCGTTTGCACATGCATATGCAAATGTCAGTGAAAACTGGTATGCCAGTTTGTGTTTAACTGGCCCTAGCCAGTAACAGTCACCCAAGACTTTGCAGGAGGGCTCATTAACATGAAAAGCATCACAGTGCGCAGTCGCTGCTGGTAAGCGCACCCAGCTTGCGGGGTTTGTCGGGTCCCCAGATGCTCTAGACCAGAAGGAAAACGCTGCAGACTTGGCCCATCTCCCCGCCCTGCGGTGGGCGCCGGTGCGCAGCTGACCTCCGCACCCTCGGCCACCGTGCACCCTGCACTGCCTCAACCCTTCCCCTCTGTCCTTGCACTCCTGGGTGTAGCACACGCACCGATAACCCTCGTTGCACCGCTCCGATTAAACGCGGCCCTTTGACCAGGAGATGCTACGGGCGCATCTCGCCCAAACCGGCGGGACTCCGCGCCCCGCGTAGATGGCCCAAGCAAAATGGCTCCC
>VWZY01010536.1:189290-202474 GCA_013399075.1 Chloroceryle aenea | reverse complement strand
TTTAGTTTCCAGTTATTTGCTATGCCTTTTTATTTCTAGTGTCATTTTACTTACTTTTTGTGTCTTAGTTCTTAATGTTTTCCCTTTTATTTTGTAGAGGAAGGTGTGCTGTGGTTAGAAAATGTATAGCTAAATCCACAGGCCAAGAGTATGCAGCTAAGTTTTTAAAGAAAAGAAGAAGAGGGCAAGACTGCAAAGCAGAGATCCTTCATGAAGTTGCTGTACTTGAATTAATGAAATCTAATCCTCGCATAGTTAATCTCCATGAAGTCTATGAAACAGCAAATGAAATCATCTTAGTGTTGGAATAGTAAGTACACCTTCATCAGATGTTCCACATTTGTAGTTATAAATCTGTCAGTGTACTCTTTTTTTTATGCATGAGTTGCCTGAAACCAGAAGAACTGCAACAGTCTGTTGTATGCCTCATGTTACTATTTCATTATGATATACCAGAAAAGCCCCTAGAGGCTTATGAAGTGTGATTTATTTTCATGTAAATGCAAGAGTTAAATCAGTTGTTAATTTGGTTTTATATGTGTGGTCTTCCACAGCTAATGAGATACGTTGAACAATACAGAATAAGGCATACACCAAAACCTAGAATAGTTTTGTCCTCTAAATATTTTACAACTGACTATTTTTTTTCTAAAAGCTGTCAAAACCAAACAAAAATTATTCCTTCTTTTTTTTAATCCCATAGAAAATGCGTAGTACTTCAATGCATCTTAAATCATACCCAAAAAAAAGCAGCCACTGATACCAAGGCCATGTTCAGCTTCTCTGAAATCTGTGTACATGTTCGTGTTGTCCACTACTTAACGTTAATAGACTTATTTTGGTAGTGACGAAATTCAGGTTTGCTGAGCTGCAGTTCTGAGGCAGCCCTTGACCCTGAAGAGAAACTTCAGGCAGTTGGAGCAGGCTGAGTTATGATTTCAAGCACAGCACGAAAGGAAACAGGTGACACTGTGGCAAAGTGTAGAAGTGTAACTAATAAACCACACGCAGCATGGTTATTTCCATGCTTCCTTTGTGCTTTACTAATAGTTGGGGTTTCTGTAAATAAACAGCAGCCCTTTTCTGAGAAGGATGCTCTTGCGAGGTTGGGTAAAGACACAGAGCTTCTCAATTTTATCTTTGTTATTAGTGTGGAAGTGGTCGAGTTTAAAGTGACAGAGCTGGGTCCTTGTATTTCTGAATATTGTGTGGCTGCTGGAGTTCTGGAACATACTGCTCACTCACTGACTAGGCAACTGTATCCTTGATCAGCAGCAGCATGCTGGATTTTCTTTGTGGTACCTCTCTGATTTTCATTCTGCCATCGTAATGGCAGGACCTAGAGCAGCAGGTATGCAGTTCGGGCAGCTCCAGACATACTCTTCAGCAGCTATAGCTGGTCATTGCATTGTAGTTCTTGCATTAGATCACAGCCACATCACATAAAAAAATGATGATTTTTGCTTCCACGTTCAGAGAATAGGAAAATTGCTGCTGTTTTGACACTCCTGTACAGGAAAGCATGCTTTAGGGTACCAAACCATTAGGAGGTAGTCAGCCACAAAGTTGTGTTTCACTGTCTCAACTGCTGTTGCCAGCTATGAGGAAGGAAAAAGCATCATCAGAATCTTATTTTTTTTCTTTTTTGAAGTGCTTATATGATGNCCAGAAAAAGGGGAAAACAAGCAAACTGACAACAAAACACCAACCCAAAACAGACATCCACTCCAAAATTCCCCCCAGTATTCCCAGCCACTCTAAGGGTATTTATAGCACCTATTTATATAATATATATTCAGAAAGGTTTTTCTCACTTAAGCTTGAAAATTCAAACTTAATACATAAGTGTTCTTGAATGTGTTTCAGTGCTGCTGGAGGAGAAATATTTGACTTGTGTGTCCCAGATCTCGATGACAGAATTGGTGAAAGGGATATTGCAAGACTTATAAGACAAATACTTGAAGGACTTTGTTGCTTGCATGAAAACAATATTGTTCATCTTGATTTGAAGGTGAGGCTGCAGCAGACTTTTAATTTTAATACTTGATCTTCAATTTTATAATATTATGATAATCAGTCACTTGTTAAATGCCTAACAAAGTCGAGGAAAAAAAATATTGCATAATAGAAACTCGTTGGATTTGTTTGCAGCTTGTATTGTATTTTATTTATTCTAGCCTCAAAATATTTTGCTGAGCAGCACCAATCCTCTTGGTGATGTAAAGATTGTAGATTTTGGCATGTCTCGGAAGCTCGAGAATTCCAGTGAGCTGCGGCAGATCATGGGAACAACAGAGTATCTAGGTATGGAAGAGTCACTTCACAATTTCTGATGTGTGGTGCTGTGAAAACAGAAACAGTTCATGTGATATGCTTACCCAACTTACCAGTCTTCACTAGAGAGAGAGCAACAGGACAAGGCAACATGTTTTGAGCTGCTCTTTATTTAGTTGTGTGCATCTCCACCAAAAAAATACAAGCTAGCATTAATACCTGCATCTCTCCTTTCATGCTGTAGTATTTGTTGTGATGAAGACTGTTGAACCGACAGGAAATTCTGTCTGTTAAATTCTTCTGATTAGAATTAAAATACAAACATGGACAAAGGAATGTTCTTTGTATTGGAACTGCTATTTAGTATGGTGATTTAGCTGGATTAAGATACTCCTCTGGAAGGGAAAGATTGCCTTCAACACTCGTCCCTCTCTGAAGGGCAGGGTTCCTTAATGATGTGCCTACACTCAAAAGCACGTCAGTCTGTAGTAGATAGCTTGTTATCTGGCACGTGGTAACAGCCACTGCTCCTAAAAGTGACTCTGTCATCTGATTTTTGCAGTGTCAACATGCTGACAGCTTTATGCCTTACCCTTAAGCTACATATTTGAAAACCTCTAAAACTGTTATGTGCACACAGCTGATGAGAAAATACCTTGGGCTGTGGATAGAATAGGCTTTAGGCCAATATCGTGCCATTTTAGTGTGAACTGATCAGAAACATTGGTGTGTCTAATCAAACAGAAATAACTTTTTCCCCCACCCTTGTGGCTTGAAAATAAAAACTTGATTATTGAAACTGCATGTTTAGTCTCATAATAATGGTTGGCCAAACACTGCCAGAAGTACAGTGCATGATTTAAGGCCACTTGAGGAGTAAGTATATTTAGTAAAGTGTTTTTCTCCCCATCTCTTTCTCTAGCTCCAGAAATCTTAAACTATGATCCTATTACCACAGCTACAGATATGTGGTAGGTTGTATATTTTTATTCATTTTGTTTGGTAGCCGTGACCACTTAACAATCATGGGGCCAGCTCCAGACTAATGCAGTTTTATCTGGCTTCTGAGAATACGCTTCTTGTGGGGGGGGCTGACTAAAAACGGGAGAGTTGGGAGGGAAAGGGAGGCCTCAGGATAACTTGGGGTTTACAAGGGTCTGTTGCACAGCTAGTGGGGAACGCAGGTGGCTTTTGAACATGTGGAGTGAGAGGTATTAGTTCTAAAGGAACAGTAACAGTGATTGGATATCATATTTTAGGAATTAGTTATGCTTTCATGACATGCTTTGGGTATTTGTATAATTTTATTACACAAATTAGTACTTTAATGTCATACTTTTTAGAGCAATATCTTCAGGATGAGTCATAAAAAGAAACGAGTATCTTAAAATCCACAATTCTAAGTGTGCTTTTTTAACCTATTAATTCCATGAGCAGTGTTAGTTTAAAGGCTAGCATTGAGATGTTTCCTTAAAACCAGAAATATCTATATGCTCTTCTTGAGTGTCTCAATAATAAACATTCAGTTTTAAAAGTTGCTATGATCTAATTTATCCTCGGAAATTCTCACCTCATAATAATTAAATTAGTGAATTAGGTATTGGTGTTTGTCAATTGCTAAAAAATCTTTTAACCACTTACTATTTGTCTGCTTTTGTGGGAAGATGTAAAACCAAACTGCTGATGCTCTTCTCATAATGACAAACACAGCAGCTCTGTGTTTCCACACTGTAATGATTGCTGTGGTTTCATCTATCAGATCACTAAACATTTATGCATCAGGAAACCATCTAAAATTTATGATAAATCACAGGAGGTGTGGTACTTATGTCCAGAGGGAAAACATCTTGTCGGGAGGATACTGTAACACAGCTGGGATGTCAGTTGTACAGAAAGGATGCCTAAATATCAGTCCTTGATGCTTCAACCAGAACTTAGTGAAATATGTGTTATTTACATGCAAATTAGAAAGTGTATCTTTTTGCAGCTCTAGCGTCCCAAATTTCCCTATGTCTGAGAATGGGCTGTATAAAGTGATAGATTTCCTTTGAGCAATCTCAATGGGAAGAAAAGGGTATTTTGAAAGTAAGCAATTTTAAAAATCCCTTCACTGAGAGGTGTACGTAGCTTCCCTTGTGTGTGCGTGTGCACACATGCTCGAATCACACAAAGCTGAGATGTCACCTGATGTTCCTTTCTTCGAGTGTGTCATACCTCAGGAAATGTGATTTGCAATGCCAAAAATGTCAGAATATGTTGTGTAGCTGCCCAGCAGGATTATACATTGTGTTCTTGTCTCAGGAACATAGGTGTAATTTCATACATGCTACTGACACAAGAGTCTCCGTTTGTGGGAGCTGATAACCAGGAAACTTACCTTAATATATCTCAAGTTAATGTGGATTATTCAGAAGACACATTTTCATCAGTTTCACAACCTGCCAAAGACTTCATTCAAAAGCTTCTCATAAAAAATCCAGAGTAAGTAACAAACCTGTCTGTGCGAGAATCTCCTATTTAATAGTTGTGGAGCACTTGGAAAACTAGCATTGTAATCAGTTTTGTGCTTTGAGTTTATCTTCATTAAATATATACCGGATCACACTGTTACTTATAACTTAACCTTTTACTGCACTAGATACAGAGTCTGCACTTGCTGTACAGTGTTGAATCTGCATATTTTTGAACTGTTGCAGTAGTGAAAGAACCTCAAGGATCATCTGGTCCAACCTTTCTTGGGAAAAGCAGGGTCCACGCTATTAAATCCTAAAGAGGAAAAATCTATCCTCGGAGTCAGCTCTGCAAAGATACAGTTCTCTGACCAAAATATACTTGTGTGTTCTGGTAGTGTTAAGGACAGGTAGTGGGCTCTGTCACCTTTCCAGCAAATTCCGTGGAACTTAATGCAGAACATTAACTTAATTAGTACTATATTAGGTTATCCAAAGGCATGGTTTTGTAAGTATGTGGTTTCTTTGGTAGTAGCTGCGTTTTTGGAAGGATTGAGGCTACATGAATTGCAAGAGTTAATGGTGCAAAATGTCAGTTGATATCTGTCACTCTTTGAAAATCTATGGACTGAACATTCATTAGCCTCCCTAGCTGCAATGGTCTGTACAAAACAGGACTTCAAAAGCCTAAGCGTGTGTGTACACACAGACAATGTTGAAAACATTCCAAGGGCCCAGGAATACCAGCTGAGAAACACCTGTACCACCTTCTGCTGAAGAGTTTACCAGTTCTGACATTCAGCAGTAGGGGAAACAACGAAAATTTAAATGCATGTTGCCAATACTTTTAACTATGTCTAATGTATTTTGTAGCAGCTATGGTAATGGTGGAAAAAGGCAATATTAACTCTTTAGTGCTAATTTTGCTTAAGATTTCATAGCATGTCAGAGCTACTGTAATTACATTTTTAGTATTTATGAAATTAAGTCACTTGATCCTTTTCTCTTTCAAAGGGAAAGACCCACAGCAAAGGCCTGTCTTTCTCATTGGTGGTTGCAGCAAGGGGAGTTCATACTCTTGTGTAGCCCTGAAGAAACTTGTTGCCCTTCTCTGATGCCAGGACACACAACAAAATGCTCAGAAGAGTGGAATGTAAAACCCAGTTGTAATGGTACCTGTAGCAACAAGGAAGACAAAGAAAACATTCCAGAGGACAGCAGTACAGTTTCCAAACGCTTCCGTTTCGATGATTCATTGCAGCACCCCCAAGACTTCATGACAGACTTCGTATGTTAACGTGTAATAAAGACTTTTTTAAAGTGAATTTAGCATAATCTATTCCAGTGGTGAATATGAGATTATGGCCAGCCAATTCCTGCAGCATTGGCATACTGGAAATGCACTTTGATTCTTTTATGCTGGTGCTTTCTTTTCTGTCCGTTGCTGGCAATGGATATAACTCCTAAGAAACTGGGATTGCACCAATATAATGACTTATTTTTTTTTAAGAAGATATAATTAAATATTTTTGCACTTTCAAGATTTCTTCCAAAAATTATGCCAGAGTGAACAGACTAAAATCTGAAAATAAGTTTGTTTCCACTCCAAGCTCTGCCAAACCGTGGTTGAACACATGCATACTTTTATGACTAGCCTTAATAAGAAATGGGTCTGAGCAGGGAAACTGGTTCTAGTTCTCTTACTGGGCTTATCTGTGACTATTCTCATCACTTTAAATGGAAGCTAAAGTTGGATCATTAGTACTTCAGGAAATGTTTCTGCCTGATCGATCTGATCCTCTTAGAGATTAGACTGTGTACTCTGTGTGTGTTTCCTGGGTTGGATCTCTGCAGTGCCTGATGAGAAAATGGGTGGATTGTCAGTCCTTGTGCCAGTGCTCCTTTGCTTCTTACCAGTAAGTTACCTCTGAAGAGGATGAGAGTCCCATGCTGATGCGAATATGTGAGAATTTGTTAGTTTGCTTTCATCAAACTTCTGAAATTGTGCCACCTACCTGAATTGACTTATTCCTCATCTTCAAAATTAAAAAAAAAGCACACAAAAAACCTCCAAACCAGAAAGCCTCTTTATAGTTACAGTCACTGAATAAACTGAAAATAACCAGTTTTGCCAGCGGGGTTGCAATTAAAAGCTTTTCCGTATGCCCCTTTAATATACAAGTGCAGTGCAATTTTTTTGCCACTTATTATCCATAATAACTTAGCTTCACGCCTGCTCTGAGAAATGGACTGCAGTGTGTTAGTATTTAAAGACAGGCTACCTAATAATTGTTTTAAGCCTTTAAATTTGGGTGGTTTAGGGGGCTTGGTTATTTGTTTTGTTCTGTAACATCCCTTCCACTTCCTGTTTCTAGGCTCTGAGGAAATGAGGCTGATTTTTTGAGTCCAGTTTTGACTTGGAGCACATACGAGTTGTGCCTGATCAGCCTGAAACTGATACTGACAAGATAAAATCCTAATTGTAATACTGAGGCTGGAAGGTTGGGTTTTTTTTGTGTATGGAATGTATTAAAACTCTTATAAATATTTAGCAAATAAATGGCACTTTAAAATATTTTTGGGACTTTCAACTCCTCAGAGCTTGGACTTAATTGTCTTTGATTTTTGGTTTGGTTTCTATAATAAAATATCACAATCTGATAATCTTCAGGTGTGCCTGTGGGCTTGTCAGATTGAGGTTTTGGAACAATGTATGATTGAGACTGAAATACAATGAGTGGTCAAAGGTTGTATTTTATCTTTCTGCACACAAGGAAGGACAGATTGTTTCGGTTTTTTTTTTTACAGGCAGACTGCAGTGTAAGGTATGAACACAGTGTGAGGGGATACAGGACTGTTGTGTGACACTTGTGTTGACAAGTGAAAAGTCAGCTGAAGTGAGGCGTAAGGCGATCTTTCCAGGACATGAAGTAGTAAAAGTTTTCCAAGAGTTAATCTTGCGTGAAATGAGTAGCAGAGATATTCAGCACCTATGAAGCTCAGGTGCCTAGGTATAAATGAACCATACCAAGTCTCCTCTATGTATTCATTCTCATGTCAGTTTTTTTCAGTGATGCTGATAATATGTATAATTATAAAATGTGTTTGCTGGAGGCAGTTGTTGGATTGTGTTCAGGTACCTTTTACCCTTTCTTTTCAATGTCCTCGATGTTTCCCAGTTGGAGTCTTATCTAACCTTTTGCTTTTTCCAATAGCATGGAGTTCAATATCAACAGGGTATATTTAAAATGCAAAATATTTTTTACATATTTGGAAGCTAAAGTTCACATAGGATAAAGAAGAATGACAAAAAACTGTAACAGATAAAGGTAGAAAGGAATGTTTGTGAAATTGTCAGGTTAGAATTCTGTGGAAATAATTAATACTGAAGTGAAATTACAACTGGGAGGCTCGTGACAGTCTTTGTACACCAATATTCTGGTTTTTAACATCTGGAAAATAAAGCTGCCAGCACTTTATGACAAAGTTGTTATTTCTTAAGTTTTTTATCCTCGTACTGATGTTTACATTTCTTACCACTTTTGGAGCTAACTTATCTTTAAATAAATGAAAATTGGTCTTATCCAAGGAAATTTATTTGTCCTTTATAGGAGCTCTAAAATACACTTCGAATCAGATCTTGTTTAGATCGGTGCATTTGATTTATTTAAAAATAATACTGTGCAAGCAGAACTTCAATTGAATGTAAATACAAACATTGTAGACAAGCGTTAGCCCCTCTTGCTTCCTTCCATGTTACGGGGAATTACCAAGTGTAAATGAATGATGAGTTTCAAGATGATTCAAGTCATATTTCTATGCAGTTTTTAATATTAAAAAAAAAATAAACTGCCTTTTTTCAAAAAAAATGTCTGTGTTGATTTTTTCACAGATCAGAGAATGATGGAGTTGGAAAGGGTCTGCTGGAATCATGTTGTATTAACCTCCCTGCTCAACCAGGACTACCTCGACCTTGTTGGCCAGGGCCCTGTCCAAATGGCTTTTGAGTATCTCCAAGGAAGGAGATTCTACATCTCTGGGCAGCCTAGGGCAGTGCTCAGTCCTCCTCACAGTAGAAGTATTTCCTGATGTTCAGACAGAACCTCTATTGTTACAGTTTGTACCCATTCCCTTGTGTCCTGTCACTGGGTGCCACTGGTAAGAGCCTGGCTCAGTTTGCTTTGCACCCTCCCTTCAGATGCCTAGGTACCCTAAATTGAAATACATGCATTTGCATAGATAGAGCCACAAACCATCCAAACACACAAGGAGACACCTTTGTGTCCTGCTCTGCTGGCTTTCACAGTCTGTGACTGACTTGCACTAGGGCGGGTACATGGCCTGGGAAGGGGGGAATCGCATCAGCCTCGAGTGACAGCAGAACTGTGCCACTGCCAATCCACAATGAGTATAGGAATTTCCAGATGAGAACAATACCAAGCTGAATTGCTCAGTCACCTGCAAGTGCACGAGAGTATAAGGAAATTTCTTCATTAAAAGCAGGTACATGAAGAACAGCACAGAAACTCTGATTTGATTAGCTTGGGTAGTGTTAGCCCCAGTAAGTAAGGGCTAGACCATGGCATGAAGTATTTGAAGAACTGGTTGTTTCATGTGACAATGCTAGTTCTTGCTGCTTTCCCCACACAACAGGCAGCTAAATGATGATTCATGACCTGGTAATACCTGGGACAGAAGTGTTGCCTTCCAGTGAAATGTAAAATTCACCAGTGAGAGGGGTGTGAACAGAGGCTGTCTGTGACAAACACATTTGCATCCAGAGTCAGTCAGAGTACACCAACCACAAAGTATTTGTATTTCCTTTAGTGTTACCATAGTCTTGGCAGCAAATGAAGACTCCTCTTTCTTTTTCAAATTGGCACGCAGAGGTGCTCAAGCTTTTTTTAGTGTTGTTTTGGAGTAGCTGCGAAGATTAAATAGGCGCACAAGTTCTGGCCTGTAACCTGCTTTGTTTCTTTTGACACAGATCGGTTCTCTTCACTGTCTTGAAAAGTATTTTCCGTGTTTCAATAACGAAGGGATCATGTTGTAGATACTGTTGCACTGTTACCGTGGTGCCTGCTGTAAAACTATTTCCTTGATGGTCAGTAGTTTATTGTGGTATCAGCAGAAGACTCATATGACTAAACACACACTTCCTAGAGCACAGCATGTTTCTGAGAACTAGTTTTATAAGCAATATGTAATTAATCATCACTCTTGTCTTAGGGAAGAAAATACTATTTTAGTCCTGTCTTTAATTTGATTTTTGTGCCTTGATTATTTGATACTCAAGAGCTATGCATAACAAGACCTGACTTAGTAGTAAAATTTAAGAAAAAAAAATTTTTTTCAAGCAGTGAAATTTTCTAGTATTTCATAGGAATTACTTACTTCTTACTCATTACTTACAGTTGTTACTTGCAGTTTGGTATCACAAAAATACGGTATATAAGATAGACCTGATTTTGTCTTTAAAAACCAAAAACTTAACTGGAAAATGTATCCTTCCCCCTCCCCAATCTGTAATGCTTTGCCATTCCTGGTGAGTTGCAGTGTTAAATTAAGTATCTTTCTGAAATTACTACTGTGTGTAACTGCATTTTAAGTGCTGTCCAAAATGGAAGTCCTCTCTATGAACACAACAGTTTAAGTATCAACTCTTGATTTAAAAGTCTTAGTTAAAACTTGATTTTGATGACTAAAACTTTTCCTTTACAGAAGTCATTACCAAATTCTCCACTATTAGAAGCCTCTTTCAGAAAGTTCTGCTTGCTTCGTTAAAGGTCTTTACAATATGAGCTCAATTACTGCTGTAACCGCTGGAGTGAGTCAGGATTGCAGGTTTGAGAGATGTTCTGTAGGCATTTTGGAAGTTGTGATTCCACTGCATTCAAGCATCTTGTTCCATTTCATGCTAGTCAAGGGGTTTCAGCTTGTCATCTGAAACCTCTGGGGAGGAAGCAAACCCTTCCTGAAATTACCTTTAAAGCAATACTCAAATCTGAGAATTTTAATCTTTGTACACATGGGAATTGTGTTTGTTGTACTTTCAAACATTATTTATTTGCTCTAATCGAAACTTCCAAAGCATACCAGTAAGTACTTTGGTTAAAATTTAAAGGATCATTTTTTTTCCACATTATAAACAAATTATCTGTTCAGTAAAGTATTTCACTGTGGGAAAGACACTGAGATGCTGGAAGGTGTCCAGAGGAGATCTACCAAGCTCCTGAGGGTTTTAGAGAACAAGTCATATGAGGAGAGGCTGAGGGAGCTGGGCGTGTTTAGTTTGGAGAAGAGGAGGCTGAGGTGGGACCTCACTGCCCTCTACAGCTCCCTGAAATGAGGCTGTAGAGAGGTGGGGGTTGGCCTCTTCTCCTTAGCAACTACTGACAGAACCAGGGGCAATGGTCTGAAGTTGCAGCAGGGGAGGTTTAGATTGGGTATTAGGAAGAAATTTTTTACAGAGAGAGTGGTAAGGCCCTGGAACAGGCTGCCCAGGGAGGTGGTGGAGTCACCATCCCTGGAGGGGTTTAAGGAACGGGTAGGCCTGGTGCTTCAGGCTGTGCTCTGGTGGCAGGCACGTAGGGGGGTATTTTGTGGTTTTGAAGTTGTGTTTGATCAGGGTATTTAGGTGGGTTTTTTGTTATGGGTACGGTCGGACTCCATGATCTAGGAGGTCCTTTCCAACCATGAATATTCTGTGATTCTGTGATATTATTTTGACTCCATTTTTGTTAATTCTATGGAGTAAACACATTGCTATCCACTGTTTAATCCTTTTGCTTCTGTTTGAAGGGAAAAAGCAATGTAGTTGTGATTACTGGCACTACAGAATTCAACTGCAGCATCAAGGTGGAATAAACCCCCATCTCACTGAACCTTTCAGCAAATGAAAACTTAGTGGTAAAAATGTTACCTATGGCCTTTTTTCCTTCCTGTAATTAATTTTACTGCTTTAATGATCCCTTTGCTGCATTGATGCTCCAGTCTTTGTGAAACTTTTTATTGCATAACAATCTATGAACTCTACAATACCAAGTGCCTATGTTCTGGCGACTTGGGCTGGTAATGATGGATTATTTGGAATACTTTGCTCCATTTTTTATATTTCTTTCAGTACAGTTCTAAACCAGATGCTGAGGAATCCTCACTCTGTGTGTACTTCCTTCTTTCCCTTCATCCTTCCACCATTTTATTCTTTTAATCCTGTTTTAACTCTGAAGTTACATTGTTTTGTTAGGTACGACGATGGGATTTCAGATGAAAGTGAGGTGTTAATCAAACACAGGAAGGCAAAAAATTAGTTTTAAACCATTTGCTTTCTGCTGCATCCTCCTGTGGTATTGGAAATGCTGATTAAAATCAGCTGGTATTGTGCTCATGTAAATAAATGTGTTTAACTGGTCACTGCAGGAAAAAAGATGAAATGTGGGGAAAGAGCCTAGCCAGCAACATAGAAATTCTTAGTTCTCTGTAAGAAGAAAGTTCTTCTGATAATGAGAAATATTATATACATAAGAAGTGATTTTTCTCTTTAAAATTCCTAATAGTGGCATGTCTTTTCTCCTAGAAAGAGTGTAAGTATGTGTGCTATTTTCGGTTTCCCAACCAGATAAAGAAAAAACAGTCACTTGCCAGCAAAAGGCATCACAAGGCCCACCAGTGTGTGGCAATGTGTGCTGATTGTGCCTTCCCTAGGTAACAGTTCAACAATTCAGTAGTAAAGAACTAGCAAGCAACTCCCTCTGCATGTTTTCCAGACAGTCAGAGCCAGCACAGCACACAGCTTGTTTGAATCTCCCTAAGACATGTTGAGTATGAGGGTATTTCTCATTTCAAAATCAAAACCAGGTTTTGGTACTCTTTTAGAAAATGCACTGGGAATTCCAACTGATGTTGAACTTTCTACAGCTGGACAAAGCAAAAATACCCTGCTAGTTTCTTGCCTGTGGTATTTTAACAACGGGGGTTTTATGTTTAAAATGCGACACATTTAGAAGGCTCTGTGTTCAGAGAGTTGGTTACAGGCCGAATGGGTGCTCGTCGGTAGGGATTTTCCAGCAGGCTAACTCCACTGTAAACTGTACTGCCACCTTTCCACGTAACATAACAAACATAACAAACTTATCATCTCGCATTCACAAGCCACGGAGGCTGGTTCAGATCCCACTGAAATCCAAGCAAAGCCTTAGAACTCAGACCAGCCCCGCGGGTGGTTTGTTTACATTGGTCAAAGCATCAGCTCCACAGTGCAGGGAACACCCCTTGACTACCAGTGAAACTGACATGAGTTTGGGTTGGATTGTCTTGTATTTTGATTTGTATTTTCTTGTATTCTTTCATTTATTGATAGGGGTGGGAGGAGGTCGTTTAGAACCTGCGTCTGTTGCGCACAAGACGGCCTGACACATGATGGTGGCACCTGAAATAACCGCTGTTTGCCGTTGTGATTAA
>VWZY01010536.1:144875-189185 GCA_013399075.1 Chloroceryle aenea | reverse complement strand
AGCGCTCTTTCGCTGGAAGACCTTCGCCTGAAGAGAAGCCCTCGCCTTCACCTACGTTCCCCCTCAAGCAGCACCTGCCCGGACAGCAGGCAACGGCGCGTGATACGACGCAAGGCGCCCGAAACCGCNGAGGGGAAGTGCTCAGGGTGCGCCTGCGCTCTGCTCCAGCGCGCAGGGGCGGATCGGGAGAGCGCTGTCTTTCTTTTAAACCTTAAGTAATCAGCTTGAGTTAAGCTGCTTTTTATCCCTGGCACTCAGGGGATGCTGGCACTCAGCAGAGAGCTGGTGGTGCAGCCGCGTTTGCAGAGCTAGGCTGCAGTATCCTCTCCCATTGGCTTCAAATTGGGTGTCACTGGTACCCTCCAGAAAAATTAAACGGTGGTGTCTGTGCTGTGGTGAAGACAAATGCCAGTAGAAACCTGTAGCTATTAATGTGGTTTTAAATGACTGGCTATTAACTGATATTAATTTGTATTATTTCTCTGGTGGCCTGACTGGTTTGTAGTTGGTTAATGTAATTTTAAGGAAGAGTCTGCCCTTTAAAATTGTGTTTGCCTGTTACTAAGTCAATCCTGTTCTTTTAGCCTCTTTTGGGTTTGATGTCCTCGTTCACATTTCCTTTCCTCTAATGAAATGTGTGAGATTCTTTCACTGAAATAATTCAGTAACCTCCTTCAGTAAATTGAAAGTTGAAAGGGTTTTTTTTGGGTGTGTTTCTTCTTGAGGTGCATAGAATCCTCACTGTCCACTCTTTTTAGTGCATCTTATTGCCAGTAGTGAGTTTGCATTACAGTATTTTAAAATAATTGTCACTGTCTTCGGTGAAAATTGCATCGCTACTGAGGTTATCCCAACAGTTCAGAGGTGTAAGGTGTGGTGCTAAATTCTGTGGTTTTCATCACAAGAAAATCCAAACAAAACCATGTAATGTTTTATATGAAGACAAGGTATAGTCTTAGTCATGTTTTAGCCCTATTATTTGTAGGGATACCTGAGTTTCCATTATTTGTTCCTAACCAGGAGTCTTAAGACTCTGTACCTTGTCACTGAGAGAAATAGATAATACCCTTCAGGGATTTAGAACCATTTTCTCTTGTAGAAAAGATGGCTTTTTCCCCATCCATTCACACAGAATCACAGAATGGTTTGGGTTGGAAGGGACCCTTCAAGGTCATCTGGTCCAACCCCCTGCAGGGAGCAGGGACATCTGCAAGCAGAGCAGGATGCTCAGAACCCCAGCCAATCTCCCCTGGGATGGTGCCAGGGATGGGGCAGCCACCACCTTGCTGGGCAACCTGCGACAGGGTCTCTCAACCCTCAGTGTAAGAAATGCCTTCCTTCTCTCTAGCCTAAATCTCCCTCTTTTTGTTTAAAAACATCAGCCCTCGTCTTATCGCAACAGGCCCTGCTAAAAAGTCTGTCCCCATCTTTCCGACAGGCCCCTTGAAGGGCCTTTCAGAATGGAAAGCGTTTCATCATTCACCAATGGCGTGCATTTCAGTATTCTCCATCTGCTTGAGAATCTGGACTAGAGAAGCAATGAGCTTTTTCTTGTTTTGTGTTTTAAAAAAGTTGATTGAAGAATAGGAATCAAAAAATTGTTTATTTGTATTATTTCACGATACCTTTAATATATATGTTGGCAAAAGAGTAACATAAATGCTTCCCTGCTTAAGATTAATTTCTCGGAGCTGTGCTTTTTCAAGGCATTCGATAAAGTTGAATTCTCCGTGAAAATACTCTAAGGGAAGCAATATGAAATTGTACATGTAAAAGTTGTTACATAAGAAATGTAATCCAGCTACGAATCTGGTTTTACATAGAAACATAGAAATGCCTGGGTTGGAAGGGACCTCTAGAGGTCATCTGGCCCAGAGTTCTAATAGCAGCAGTAATTAAAGTGTGCAGTTGTGAATTTTTTTTATTCTTCCCCCCCAAGCCCAGTCCAACTGTCAAGGGGAAGTCAGCAAAGAGAGTGGAGCATTTACTACCGCAGTTGTCTCAGGTAGGTTTTTTTGGTAAGCTTTCTTTTTCAAATGTCTTGCAGCGTGGTTATGTAAAGAGCATGGCTGTCATTCAGATCCAGGCTGAGCTGTATACTCTATATTCTCTCTCTCTGCACTATCTAGGTATGTTATGTATGTATATGTTATCTGTATGTATATTTGACTGTAGTTTCCTTGATTTACTCATTAAAGAAGTCATGAAGTGTGTGTTAGTAGCAGCTACAACAAGCATAAAACTAGAATGTAAAATATTTATTCTAGGTGAGGTCTAAACCACTGTGGCATCAGACTTGTCCTTCATTCTATCTGAACAAAGAACAGGAAGATGATGAGTCAGATGGGTTTAATGTGAAAAATGAGTATTCCCCAGGTAAGGTTGACATTTTTGGTACTACTGAAAATAAACTTCTCAAAGATAAACATATACATGATAAATTTGACTTTTTTTTTCTTTTTTAAACTTCTTTTCAAAATCTATGTACTGCAAGGAGAATATTTTAGGACAAGATACAAGAAAAACAAGATACAGAATTCTAGAGATAATGCAGGTGCTGGGCCATCAACTTCTGCATTGCAGAGCAGCAGTCACCTGAACAAAAGACAACAATTCAGAAGGGCTCTCGTTGACATTATATTGTGAGTTTCCTTATCTTTGAATGATGTGTTTCTCCTTTTTGATAGATGAATCATGTTTTAAAATTAAATGATCTTAAGATTCTGCCAGTTGCAAAACAAAAGTATGTGTGAACATGGACTGTATCACCAACTTTAAAAACTGAGCCTTAGTAGGTAAAATACAAACTTGGTAAAATACACACTCATCATTATTTTTGAATCAGAATGTCTTGTGCTCACTGTAAAGTTTTTCCAGTTGCCTTTTTTTTGTTTGATCACAACTGACGTGTAGCTCAGATGGCTGTATATTATTTGTGACAGTAAAAAGTAGCTGAAGAATGTTGGTTTTTTTTTTTTTTTTTGTTGTCTCAGGCAGGAAGACCTTACTGAAGAACATTGTCCAGCTCTTGATGGAACCCAGCTTCCAAGAGTGGATTCATCTGCACCAATAGAGAAAGACATTTTGGTAGCTGAAGTCTGTTTTCTGGAGTAGTAAATGAAATATAGTGCCAGTCATTTATTGTGAATATTGTCAAGATGATTGACACAGTGACAGATGACTGCAAGAGACACATTCTTCCACTATTTTCATACAATATATTTATAGTGCTATGTCTGAAAATGGAACTTTAGGAATGTATGGATGATTCAAAGCATTGCAGTATGGAACAGTAGATGGAGGATAACCAATGTCAGGAAGTAAGAAACAAATCTTTTCTTTAGTTGCTGAAAGTGAGAATAACTTGTAAGCGAGGGTGTGCAGCTTTGGGCAGATAGAATCTATAAGACAATTCTCTTTGTGTTACCCTTATCTAAGGGCCAGGATGTTCTTCATTCTCATTCTGCTTTAAGGTACCTTGTATGACAAAATTCTATGCACAGTTTTGCGATTTGTGTGCATTTAAAACAGATTAAGTTCACTTTGGATTAAAATAGATTCATGTATTACTTCCTGACATTAGTAATCTTCCAGTTGATACTCCATTCTGAATTTCTTTGAATTTGGACTTATAAATTTTCCATCTGTTTCCTTTAATGCTCTGAGATTTTGATGCTCAGATTTCACATGCTTGTTTAAATTGTGGCATACAAGCAGGTTTGTGGTTATGCATTCAGATTCTGAGAACTGCATTAGCTGTATGTTGCATATCCCCACGAAACACTGCATGGATATATGGTCCAGCACTAGAGCTAATGGATAATAATGGCAGCACTGGAATAATGAGGTAGAGGAATATATAATGAAAAAATATTTTAGGAAAGGGTTGGTACTAGGACAGTGCAAAGGAGAGGCATCTCACCACAACTGTGGAACTGTAAAAGCAAAACAAAACCCCAAAGCCATGTTTCTATGAGTTATGCTCATTCTTCAGTGAAATTTTTGTTATTTACCTCTTGGACAGAAATCAAATGAGGCTTGTGCCACTATACCCTGATTTTCTAGCTCAGTATCTTTTTATTGTTATTTTACCCATGAGTGCTTGGCAGACCGATGAAGTTCTTTACATCAGATTTATGTATTAACATAAATCAGTATTTAGTACTAATTACATCTATATTTACTAAATAAGCCCATATCTCTAGCTAAACCTGTAGTAGCAGTGACTGTCTAGTAGTTAACTGATGCATAATCTTTCCTCCTGCAGAAATACTACTATTACATTCACCACGGAATTGATACAGTAAATGTGGCCCCGATGGATGAATCATGGCTAGACCACATCTTAGCTTTAATTCCACAACATCTGAAAGTATTTGATGGAAGTATACGTTCATTGACTGCTGAAGTGAAAGAAGACTATCTTATAAGTACACGAAAGGCTATAGGTACATTTCTAGGAGTTTACATGTATTCTGTATTCTAATTATGTATTCAGTATTCTAATGTTGGCTGCTGAGAGCTGTCAGTGTGGAATAGTTGTGTACAAGTGCTCTCCTGAATATTAGAGGCACATTGTGATAAAGACAATACTCAGATTTTCCTATCCTTAATCAAAGATGATGATAATCATTATTGTTGATGTTTCAACACTTTTTACAAACATTCTTTTATTTTATAAATCCCTACTTAATAGTATAGCTTTCTCCTAAGTTCCCTTTCATGTATATCTAGATAAAACTATTCATCCAGTGACTTGTGCATTTGGACGTTTTGGTTGAGACATTGAGGTGCTGGACATACAGCAAAGGTGGTGAAGGGCCTAGAGCACCAGTCTTATGAGGAGTGGCTGAGGAAACTGCAGTTGTTTAGTCTGGAGAAAAGAAGGCTCAGGGGAGACCTTACCTCTCTCTACAAATACCTGAAAGGAGTGTGTTCTCCCAAGTAAAAAAAAGGAGTTTGTTCTCCCAAGTAACAAGTGATAGGACAAGAGGAGATGGCTTCAGGATGCACCAGGGGAGGTCGAGGTTGGGTATTAGGAAAAATTTCTTCACCAAAAGGGGTCATCAAGCATTGGAACAGGTTGCCCAGGGAAGTGGTGGAGTTGCCATCCCTGGAGGTATTTAAAAGCTTTGTAGATGTTTTAGTGGTGACCTGGCAGTGCTGGGTTAACAGTTGGACTTGACATTAAGGGTCTGTTAAAACTGAAATGTTTCTCTGGTTTGATTCCTTTGCTAAGCCCTTTTTTTTTTCTTTTCTTTCCTTCAGTTGACTTTGTTTTCAGAGACACCAGGGAAAAAGATGAAGATAAGAAGAATGATTTTCTTCTACCTCATCATGCAGAGTAAGCAAGTACATTTATTCAAAAACACTGACCACAGAAGTGTCTGTAGAACAGTGTGGGTAGGGAACACTCTTAGTATCAGTAGCCAGTGTCAGCTGTAAATAAGACTTAGTTCTTAGTTATGTAAATTACCATAAGGATTTTACAGCATCTTTGAAAATACTCTGGAAAATGTGTCTCTCTTAAAAGGTTCTTTAAATTATTTTTGTTTAGCAGTTCTTAACTGGTAATAAATCTCATTTAAAGAAGCATTTCTTGAAGCAGGCCAAATGCTTGTGTATAAACTGTACTGTAATCAGTTGAACAATGTTGTGTTCGCAGATTTCACTGAAGCTCTGTCTCATTTGCAGTCTGTGACAGTTTGCCTCAATGCATACAGGTTTACGAGTGTAATAAATACAGATTCTGTTGTTCCTCAGAGCAGTTCAACAATATTTAGTATAAACAATGATAGGTGCCTAGCTTTTTGTGGCCAGGTTTTCCAGTATGTAACAACCTCCATACTGGAATGGAGAGATGTGGCCTTTGTTCAGAGTAATGGACTATCTGCAGTTTATTCACACTTGCCCTAAAAATTCTGCAATCTAGTGAAAGCAGGTATAATGCTACTCCAAGGATCATGTGACTGTCCAGTGTGGATCAGCCTACCTAGTATCAGCTTTTCTAAAAACACTTTAATTCTTCCTGAGATGTGAAAGTGAAGAGGTACCTTTTCATAGTTATAGCAGAAAACTGGTAAAATAACTCGTAGAGGAATAAAATTCTACAAATGCTGCAGAAACAGAATATTTGCAGCACTGTCAATCAGGCTCTCTGCTGGGGATGGCATTACTGAGTAACAGAAAAGGATTTGTTACAGTTTCTGGCCTGTTTTGGGGTAGGTGCTTTTAATTATCAAATGGTAGGCATTAGAATATAATACAATCTATATTCATATATAACACAATTTTTTTACAGATCTGATGTGATGAGCATAAAAAATAGATACTACTTATTGTAGAAAATTGCATATTAATTGACTCTAGTCAATTGGCATTGTATATGTGTAATGATTTTATTACATGCTAACTATAAGGGACTGTGAGTAGGTTACAGGTCTCTTAGGACTTGTCCAGTATTTCTCTCATATTATTTCTGTCCTTTATACAGCAGTCAGTTTGATATCTGAATAATGAGCAGAAAGCTAGATTGAATAATGAGCAGAAAGCTAGATTTATCTCCTCAGTTCTGTGATTTCAGGGATGTAAAATAATTATGTTAATGCACACATACCAATATTTTGTCTATTAGCACAGCTACATTCACCCTACTGTTTCTTGTTCGTATTGTGGTGGTTATTTTGTTGCTCATTTTGTGTGTGTCTATGTGTGTGGTGTTTGGTTTTGTTTGTTTGCTTGTTTTAATTTGTTTGTTTGTTTTTAAGAATACAAGTAGTGCCAAAGCCTTGGAACAAATCTTTCTTGTCCACATGCCGATACATGAAAGAAAATTTGCATGCAATAAATCCTGCAATGGTTGCTGTTCTGAATTTATGGGACACCTCTTTTAAGTAAGTGTTCTTTTCATGTCTGAGGTTTCAACTGCTCTGTGATTTCAGAATCTATATAGTGAAATAATGGATGGTGACATTTAAAATTGCCCTATGGAATTTGGGACTGCATGCTGATCATGGATATGATGGCTTGGTTTAAAAGCCATTATCCCAAATACATTTGTCTGTGTTCCCTCTAACGTCATGCTTTGAAAAGTTTCTGCCAAGTGTTCCTCTTTAGATGTCAAGCTTTCTTAACTGTATTACATGGAATGTTTTGCCATCTACAGTCCTTTGGTATCTAGGAAGTTTTAAGCATGAAGCTACAAGTGTAAGTTGAAATAGTGTAGCTACTTTATATTTGACTTTCTAGAAGGCTTGGGTGACGTGCCACCTGAACTGGGCAATTTCTGATTTTTAGGTTTTTGTTCAGTAGTGTTTGTTTGTTTCTTTGTTTTCTAGAGGCTGTTCTCTGACACTTTGATTAGAGACACTGTGTTCCTTGTACAGAAGAGCAAGCTTCCTGAACCTGACATGTTTGAAAACTAATTTATTTTTGGATATGACTTCCACTTTTTAAAATATTCTTTCTTGCTTTTAGTATAGTCCCTTAATCTCTATTTAACTGATGGGTTTGAAAGTACTTCCTTATTATCTGTTATTTATTACTTGAGTGATGATAAAAAGAGAATGAACTGGCCTGCACAGGCCAGGTGCTGTGACACATTGCAGGGACTGTTTGGGGTGGTTGTATTGTTATTTTCTTAATTTTTGTTATATCTGCTAAGTAGGAGACAAAATTCAGCCCATGTATTTTTACAAGACAAAACCTGAAAATTATTTTGAAGCTAGGTTTAAATGTTTTTTTTTTTATTTACCTTGCTTTATAATATTTATCCATCCAGTCCTATGAAGGAATGCTGTTTAACACATTTGGAATTTTTAATGGTTGATCCTACATATAAGGAGTAACATATTTGCAAGCTCTGATTCTGAAAATAATACTTATTATGCTCAAATGTTGTAAATACTACTTCAGTTTAAGAGCATGCATACACACAGTACTGCAGTGCTTGTAACTGGTTGTTCTGACACAATCAGAATTAAACAATCAAGCTTTATGTTGAGATGTGTAATAAGAAAAAAGTTTCTGATTCTTTTATTTCAATAAAATAAGATACAGTGCATATGCTCCTAAAATATTCACTTTATATTCTGTTTCAGAAATTTACGCCTTCTTGATACAAAAATATTCCACAATAAACAAGAAGCTGAGGAACTCTCTTTTTTCCAGAATGAAGTCATGATGGAAATTAGAAAAGCCAAAGTGATTCTGTATACTAAGTATGATCCAGTGTATCTATATTTTTTATGTTACAGGGATATCTTTAACTTCTTCTTCAGCTGTTTTTGAAACTCTGAGCTTTCTGGAGAGAGAAGGAATGACCTATTTGAATAAGACATATTAAAGAAAGAGACTCAGTGTTGTGAAATTCTTTTGAGGACTGTGAATGAAATCTGCTGTGTAAATCCTGATCATGTTATCATGATTTGTGCAGTTTTCTTAGTCTGAAATTTGTTGCGATGTATTTTGCACAGTTCTTAGAGAGACATTAACAGTGTATGTGTGCTTTAGTCTCCTACGACAAAAGCTTTTATTTTTTGGACTCATTTGTGCTGGATACATGAGAATGCAGTGTTGCTAGGATCTATAATTTATGACATTTTAGAACATAAACTGTGGGATAACTTTCTATGTAACAGACTTGCCCCATCCCTACATCATGTGGTGTCTCATTGGTAGGGAGATTAATCTATCATTTCAGTAACAGTATCTCTGTAGAACATCTATTCATGATTTTGGAATTTCATTTTGTATATTCTCAGTTTTGTAGTTGCTTCTGAGAGTGGAGGCATCTGAAAAAATGTGACATTAATTAGATCCATCGACATTAGAGACTTTGACTAAGATTTTCCAAAGTAAATTGTTTAGATACAGTAACATTTGTATATTCATTCTGAGTTACTTTAAAAGAAGAAAGGCAGTTTTCAAATAAAGCATCGGAAGTGCTAGGTCTTTTTTTGGATATTTCTGGCCATACTGTGTTGCTTGTATACATTTGATCTATCTTCAACCAGCAGTGCTTGATCTCTGCAGTTACATAGTACTGCATTTTTATTATTTCAGCTTTTAATTACTGTCAGGGCATCTATTGTCTCAAATACTCGGTTATTTCATGCTATTAATCATGAAGGTTTTTATTTCCATACTTGTCTGTAATTCTGTTACATATTGCCTTCAGTGTTTTCAGATGTATTTCTTTGTGTATTGCACCATCTTTTGACCGCATGTAATGTAAACATTTGTAGCAATTAACTTTAAAACAACAGGTTTATTAATGCTATTCACTTGAAAAACTTAAAAATACTGTCTTCTTTTCAGGTGGCTTCCAGAAGTGCAGAAAATTTTTTATCAAGGTATTAAACGAAATCAAGTACCCAGTGATGCCATCACCACGAAATGCGAGTCTTTCTTCATTAGTGCTGCCACTTTAATGACTCATCAACTGCAACATTTGCTTTTACATTCAATTCAAGACTTTACAGATTTAATTGTTCAGCCTGCAGTAAGTTGACATTCCTAATACTAGCAACATTGTTTATCTGTGTACATAACAATTTGTTTGCAAACTCACTCACATAATGTCTATTGTAGAGGTAAATATTTCTTGTTGATACTTGGTGTCTTGGAGTGCAACTGGATCTTGGTTCAACTTTTTCTTAATACATCCTCGCCAACAAATATACACAGAACTCTGGCTCCAGATAATATTGATGAAAAAAAGAGAATGTGAGGAAGTGATGAATCATGTTGTAGAAGCAGAATATGTATTTTTCATTCCTGCTTCTGAGTTAAGTGAGCTTTGATGTCTACGGTAGTATTTTGTTATTTTTAGTAATAACTATGTATTCTCTAATCTAATCCTTCCTAATGGTGATCCTATGCTACCTAGTAAGGCAATAGGCTTTCTCATGCTTCCTTTTCTGTAGTTAGAATATATTAGCAGATGTGGGAAAGTTAAGAGATGTTCGATCCAGATCAAAGATATGATGAAAATTCAAATTATGCCACCAAGGACAAAAGCCCATACAAATTTTCCTACTGGAATGCATGGGAATCCATACAGCAAATATAACCCTCATAATACTCACTTCAGCTTTTGTGGATCAGGTTCTTGTTTAGCAAACAGATTTGGATTTAACACTTTTTCTTTTTTTTAAAGTTCATAGCTTCATAGTAACTGCTCCAGGTGGTGAATACATGTAGGTCTGTACACCTAGTTTACATATCGCTACATTTGTGAGGACTACTGCTGTAAAGCTGCTATGCCTTAATCTGTGCAAATAGCTTTTATAGTAGTCTGTCGTGCAGAGGATGCCTCTTCTGTTTACTAAAAATAATGCTGCACTTCATTGTGATGAGTATCAGTTTATGTGAATTTTATCAGACATCCTTCCTACTTGCACAAGTATTTTTGTTAGAATTACGGCATGTCATTTACAATTAAAATCCTGATAATTCAAAATGCATGTGCTGGAGAAAGTGTTAATGATCCTTTGACTTGTGGTGCATGAGTTAGGTTAACTAAGATTAATTAATTTCTTTATTTTTTTCTTTTGATGTGTGTTAGAAATCAACCCAAGCCTACAAACACCCATGTTTGATCCTGAGGTTAATCCTTGAGGATGACAGTATTAAATTTGAACCTGACTTTAAGGACTATGAGGATGTATTACTGAATGCTTATACTGCTATGATTCAAGCTGTCAGTGATATACCAAGAGTTGAGACCATGTTATTTACTAAGAGGGTAAGAAATGACAATACCCCTGGGTTTTATTTTGGCATTATGTTTTTGCTACATTTAGTTCCTAGGTATTTTAATGAACAGCCCTGTTGTCAGAACTCACATAGTTATGTCAGAATGCTGTTTCAGGATGTTTTGGAGCAATTTGAAATAATCTTAATTTTATTACTAAAAGGCTTTATCATTGTTCTCTAAGCAAATAAAAAGCCAAGTATTGACTGTTTTCCCCTGAGTTATTTTTTGCAGCAGCTACTACAAAGGTGCTATGAACAAAATTAAATGTTAATTAATTTAAATGTTAGGTAGAACATTTGCAGATGACACCAAGCTAGGTGGGTGTGTTGATCTGCTGGAGGGTAGGGAAGCTTTACTGTGGGATCTAGACAGGTTAGATCAGTGAGCCAAGGTTAATTGTAAGAGGTTCAACAAAGCCAAGGGCCAGGTCCTGCACTTGGGTCAGAACAACCCCATGGCAGGCTACAAACTTGGAGATGTGTGGTTGGAAAGCTGCAAGTAGGAAAAGGACCTGGGAGTGTTGATCCATAGTCAACTAAATATCAGCAGTACACACAGGTAGCCAAGAAAGCCAGTGGCATCCTGGCCTGTATTAGAAACACTGTGGCCAGCAGGAATAGGGAGGTGGTTGTCTCCCTGTACTTGGCACTGGTGAGGCCACACCTTGAATACTGTGTTCAGTTCTGGGCGCCTCATATAAGAAGGACATGGAGGTACAGGAGCATGTCCAGAAAAGGGCAGCGAGGCTTGGAAGGGCCTAAAGCACAAGTCCTGTGAGGGGTGGCTGAGGGAGCTGGGTTTGTTTAGTTTGGAGAAGAGGAGGCTGAGGGAAGACTTTATCACTCTCCACAACTACCTGAAAGGAGGTTGGAGTGAGCAGGGGGACAGCCTCTTCTCCCTGGTGATGTGTGACAGGACCAGAGGGAATGGCTGCAAGCTGCATCAGGGGAGGTTTATGCTGGATAGTGGGAAACATTTCTTCAGTGAAAGGGTTCTCAAACATTGGAATGGTCTGCCCAGGGCAGTGGTGGAGTCGCCATCCCTGGAGACATTTGAATGGTGTGTGGACCTGGTGCTCAGGGGCAGGGTTTAGTGGTGAGCCTGCAGTGTTGGATTGAAGGATGGACTGGATGATCTTGAAGGTCTCTTCCAACCAAAGACATTCTGTGATTCTGTGAATTTTAAATAAAGCTAATAAGCCTGAACATATTTATTAATGTGCTTGAACACATTCTCAAGCAGAAACCTGAGTAGTATGCTATGCTTCATAAAAGCACTAATCAATAACCTGTGAAAAGACAAAATAAAGGAAGCATCTCAAGCATGTCTAAACACACGAGAGCAATGCTTTCGATCTTCTGAGGGGTTGCAGGGAAGTGTTTTCCATGCTTCTAATTTTACAGATTCATCAGTTGATAGAAAAATTGAACTTGTGCTTGTGGTTCAGGAAAAATAAAATCCATGTAGATTAAATTTAAAATTGTTGATGGAAATGTTTTGGGGGGATAAGAATGTGGGCTTCTGATTTTCTGAATTAAGCAGCTCTGCTTTCTTGCTTGTTGGAGGTAAAGATCCTTAAGCAAGGATTCAAAATAATTGGGGAGCAGAATGTAAATAACTGTATCTACAAAATTAGGTTTGTAATCAAACTTTAATTAGAAAGGTTTTAAAGTACACTTGGTTGACTTTTTTTTTCTATCCTGTTTATCTTCAATGACATATCTGAGCTACAGACATAACCGTAATTTGAAAATGTGTTGTTTTTTTTTTTGTGTGCTTTATTTTTGTTGTTTTGGTGTGGTTTTTTGTTCTGTTTGTTTTTTTTTTTTCCAAAGCCAAAAGGTGGCTCCTCATCAGCTGTCTTGAAGCCTGTTATCCTAGATGAGATCTTGGATGAACATAAGAAAAGGATCAGAGAAGAAATTATCAAAGAAAGTTCTGCACCTGTGGAACATCTCAGGCTGTATGATAAGTACAGCTTCCTGATAAACAAACAAGCTGAACAAGATATTGATCAATTTCTGGCAGAGGAACATACCTTTGAAGAAATGAAAAGGGAAATTTTTAAGTACCAGAAACTTGCTAAGGAAATAAAATATACTTCTAGGAAGGTAAATTTTAATAATATTCATAAAGAGATAAGGATATCATTTTAATGTTGATTTTGTACTAAGAATGTTGTTAATTAAAAGTGATGAAAATTAGCAATAGGTTAATTGAAGTGAATAATTTTTTTTTTTCCCCAGAAAATGAGTTTTTAAAAAGGTAACACTTCTGGGGTGTATTTGCCATACTTAATTAAGACAGTTATTTTTACTATAAATTGTCTTGGGACTTCTGAAGACATTCAGAGTATGCTCCTTGTATATGTGAAAAAATACAAGAAAGCGTGGGCCCAGCCACCTCCAAATTCCTTCCAAGCACCTAAACCAGATGGAGTATTATTAATGTAAAACACTTTTCTTCTTTTTTCTTTTCTTTTTTTTTTTTTTTTCTGTACCTGTAAGGATATTCTGTGTTGAATCTTTTATCCATCCACTATAAAAAAGAACCCAGAAGGCTAAAGTGATTTTCCTTAAGTTGCTTCTCACCTAGCATTCGGTGCAAACCTCAGTTCTGGAGAAACCAGTACTTAACAGGCCTGTTAGGAGGGCTTCTGTATGTGTGGAAATCAAGCTCATTTGCCCACCACTCAAAGAAAGCATTGGATTTGAAGACTTGTTGGGAGGCAGAGTCACTTTTTAATGCTGACGAATGTCACATGTGTTCACCAGTAAATCAAGATTATCACTTTTCAGATTTATCTCAAACTCTTTATTTTCACCAGACAGCATTCTGTGCTAATGCCAGTAGATGCTTTTCCTTTTGGAGGAAGTATGTTTTCTGTCATGGTAAAAAACAATAAAAGTAAGACATACAAGGTTCAGTGTGCATGTACAGAAGAACAGTCATTTGCAAGTATAGATTTATCTTTCCCCTTTTCTTTCTTTTTCTTCTTCACTTGCAAATATAAAAGCATTTTATGGTGTAACTCAATTCTTAGGTAAGATCCCTGATATTCTGCTTTAGCACAGTGAGAAAAAATAGGTAGAAGCTATTCAATATTCTGACAGCTGTTGTATTTGTATTTCAGAACCTCCGCCTGGGAATGTTTGAACTGCATTGTGATCAATTAATAAGTGCTTTGGTCCAGCGAGCAGAAAATATTTGTGAAAAAGTTACTTATAAAATATTCAAAGATCATCAAGAGATGAGTGTGAGGTAACTCTCAGTCTGAAAATGTGTATTGAAACATGCTTAATTTTGTTTGCGCTGTTGAGTTTTTTTAATCCTTAAAGGACGTGTTAATCTCATTTTTACAGTTACAAATGTATATGATTTATCCAAAGATTAAAAGAAAACATGCATTTCAAACTGGTTATTTTATATCTTTTTCAGACTATGTGATGAGTTTGAGAGAATATCAGAAAAAGCCCTTACTACTCCATTTAATACACAGGAGCTAATGGAACTTAAGGTACTTTCTTCTTTTTTATAAGTCCAAACAAGAAGTAGCTGCTCGTACTATTGCTCTGCTCTTAAGCAATTGTGTACATTTAGCCTGTACCCGGGGCTGTACTAAAGCCATTGTTCCATCACCTGGTGACCTCTCTCCACCCCGGAAGGGGGATTGAGACACATGGGTTGAAATGAAAACAGATTTAATGAAATAGGCAAACTAATACCAACAATACACCGTACAAAGTTTTACTCAGCCTGCAGTCTCAGTAAATGGGAAGGTAGTTCTTGGGAGCAGAATGATGAGTGAGCTCCTCCAGGGATGGTCATCCATGGGAGGAGGCCCTGTCCTCAGCAAACTTTCCCCATTATACTGTGATGTTTATGGTATAGGATGCACCTCCTGGCCAGCTTTGGGTCAGCTCTCCTGGCTTTTGCCCCTCCTTGCTTAAGCTCCTTTGGAGTATGTGATGGAAATAGTATTTATTTTTTTATCTGAAGAATGTGGGAAAAAAGTTAAGCTTTAGCAGTATTTAATATATAGATTGACACTGGTGCCCCTAGTCTCTGTGTCAGAGGGTCCTGTGTCACATATGTACATGAGGTGTCCAGGGGACAGAATGGGTGTTCCACTTTGTGGAAGGATTCAGAGTGGCACCCCCACTTGTTCATTTGCTTTCAGTGTATTACTATGAATTGCAGTTTGTATGCCCAGTGAAGTAGATTTAAGGATTACATTATCTATTTTTAACTAACCAAACACTTCCAAAATTGGCAAGTGGCTTAAAAAGATTTCCCTGAAGAAACTGCAGATTGAAGTTGATACTAATGATGCAAGTGTGAGTGATCAGCCAGAAAATGGCAGAGCTGACACATCTGCCCCTGGTACAAGCTCTTCATCATTCACACTGAGATAAAAACAATGGTGACCTAATCAGATCTGACAAGTTGGCCTACAAAATTGAAGATTATCAAGAAGAGCATTTGAAATACGAGTTTACATCCAGTGTCATTAGTGATGAAACTTGCCTGAAATGTTTATTGTGCTTTGAGATATTGAAATGAGAGTATGAAATCATAACACTTAGCAAGACATGTGAAAACTAAGCATCCAGGTCATCAAGAGAAACCTCTACAGTTATTTTCAATGAAGTTTCAAGTCATACAATACTTAATCCAAAATATATTCTCAACAGTAAACAAACTCTTTAATAAAATTAAAGATTTTTTGGAAAAGCTGTTCAAATGTAACCATGGATGGAGTGGCTTCTTTGACTGGAATTAAAAAGGATTGTGAAGTAAAGATACAGAAAGAGCACTACATGTGAAGTTCATTCACTGCATCATTCATAAGCATGCTATGTCAGCAAAGATACTGGAGCCAGAAGTGCCAAAAGTTCCACAGGATGTCATCTATGTGGTTAATTTTATAAACAAGATCTTTAAATAGTAGATTCTTCATAATTGTTTATATCAAGACAGAGGGTAACCATGAAAATCTTTTGTGCCATGCACAGGTTTGCTGGTTATCTTGTGGCAAGTACCTTTAAGAGTTGTTGATCTTAAGTATGAGTTATGAATTTTTCTTTTACAAACATCAAATGTTCCTAATTTTACCTACCTTTTCTGTGATGCCTAGTGGCTGCTAGGATGATATCTATCAGATATTTCTGGTTACATATGGGGCTTAGTCTGTCCTTCAAGGTAAGGTGATATCTTTGAGAATTAACTGCTTTTCAAGAAAATTGTGCTATGCAGAGAGCATTTTGCAAATGGATAGTTCAAAATGTTTTCATTGTTGATTTTTGTTCCTGAAAACTGTCTCCCTATAAAATCTCTGATTTCTCTACACTTTAAAAACTTGGAAACAAAATTTTCTGTTTAAAAATCTTCAAATAGTTTTTGAACGTTTGTGTTAAAAATGCAAACATTTCCAGTTAGTTTCAAGAACAGCTGAGTGATGAGAGAAGATGGATGTTTCTGAGATCAATTATGCAAAGGGTTTTGATGAAATTTGTGGGTGGGATCACGAGTTATTAAGTGCAGCTAGTGATGCAGTTCTTCCGTTTGGATCTTTGTATCTTTGAGGTTTGTTGTTTGGGGTTTTCTTTTTTTTAATCTATGTCAGCCATTAAAACAAAATATTGAAATAAATCAGTCTTAGAACAAGGTCTTTTGAATCTCTGAAGCTTCAAGTACTAAACCAGATTAATGAAGCATGTTTAGTCACATTGCTCATACTAACATTATTATTATTATTCATAATATTAGAGAAAGCAAAATTTTCTGTACAATTATTAAATGGAATAAAAGAGCAATCAGTGGCGAGTTGTATGAAATAATTTTGCCTTTCCATCCTTTGTTGAGTGACCATTTAAAATACAGCAAGTGTAAGGTTTGCAGTTTGCTAACTGTAAAATCCCATCTCCTCACAAACAGCACTTCTGTCATCACAACCCTGCTGTTTCTTTGCTGTATTCAGGCTCCAGTTCAGTGAAGCACTTGTATACACACTTGAAATGTAACATGTATTAGTCTTTTGCTGTTCAGTCCCTTCTAATAGTTCTTCCACCTCATTGCCGAAAAGATGTATCAGCCTTTGGGGTGTTCTTTTAATAACCATATAGGTCCATAGCAATGAGTATATTCTGAAGCACAGAAGGTGCTGTTAGAAGAGCAGAAGTAACAATTTACTAAACAATTTATCCTTACCTAAAAATGTTTCCAGTGATACCATGTTGTGTCATCATACTAAATTTTCTGTCTCCAGTGGATGGATATCAAGTAATGTTATACTACTGAGCAGTCCAGTTAATTTTAGAGTGCTTCAGTGTGGATTATTGTTTGAACTGTGTTGCTGTTCTGTTAAAGAGAGTACCCTACAAAATACTATGTGTATCTATGCAGTTTACTGCCAGTTCTTGAGATCTGAAAGAACCCTGTAACCTGTATTTTAATCATAATGAGCAGTACAGTGGCTGTCCTTACATTTTTATTGCTAGGGAAGACCTAATCTTACACTGGGCCCATGCAATGCTTCCCTTTCTGAAATGCATCCTTTTGTTTTACTAATTTTCTCTTGGTAGCACCACGCTTTCTTTCCCAAACCTGCAGCACTTACAACAGGCTGTCTAGATATCCTTCCAAACCTTTGTGCATACAGCTTCACCCATTCCTTGGAGTTTTGTTCAATAAAGTAGCTAGTAAGGCAGTTGTATTTACAAGTGGTAGGCTGTAAAAATGGCTAATCCTGTGCCATTTCAAATAAACACCTTTTCAAATAATTTATTTCTAATTTTACTGAATTTTCTTCTTTAAAAATAAGATTTTAAATGTTAAATACTTCATTAAAGTTAAGTAACTACTTGAAGTATCAACTACTTCAGACATTATTTTGGCCTTAAATTATGTATAAAATATGTTCCCTTTTAATTTCTGTTCTCAAGGCCTGTATACAGAAAATGGAAACATGTGACATGCTTGAACTGGAGCAGAAATTAGTGGATGCTGTAAATCGTGTTGCTTTCCTGATGGAATATGTCAAATTCTCACCAGCAGACATTCAACTGAACAGTAATGTTTGCCAGTGGTATGCACGAATGCCAGATATCTTTGAAGAGCACAGAAAAATAATTGAAGAAAAAACAGAACAATTTCAAGATGGTCTTAAGGTTTGGAATTACAATATTTTTTTAAATCCTTGAGCTACTGTTTCTGAATGGCATATAGGACGAATTATTGGATGGAATACCCTCTTTTATTTTCCCATATATCTAAAAAAGAAGTTTGAAGTAGTTGTTTTTATATTATTTTGGTATTAACAGCTTTCCACTACTACTTATTTATTTATTTGTTTGTTTTACATATCCATGACTACTGCAAGACAAGCCACATGTCACATTTTGCACACTTAAAGCTCTTTGGCTGCAGAACTTCCAGTGATGTTAATGGAAGTTGTCTGTTTGTGAAATAGTAAAATTCAGAGAGATCATTTAAGGACAAGTACCTGGCTTGATTTATGCACATGAACAGTCCCTTTGGAATTGATGGCAGTTTATGAAATGTCTCCAATAGCTCAAAAAAGCCCCTGCATTAATTTGTGAGTGTAATTCTCCTGTTAGGATAATCAATAAGGTAGCTTTATAACAGAAGTGCATCTTGATTCAGGTTTGGTTTATTTGGTTTTATTTTGAATCACTTATATATTACATGTATTTTACATCTGTTAGAATTTTTTGTTGTATTTCTTTGGCTTTTACAGTACAGTTTGTCATATTATGTAAACGATTAGGTCTCTCCACAAGTATTGCTAATTACTAAGCTGATGATCCATTACAGTTACTGCCTTGGTATAGCAATTTAATTTGGTTTCTTGTCCTCCTAGTCTCATCATCATTTTGTCTTGCATCATACGTATTTTGAGATGGTGAGCTTCTAGGTTTATGCAGTACAGTTAAAGAGCAGCTGGCAAGGGCTCCTGTGTTATAAATACATGTGCAGCGTGGACTCTGTTACGTTGAAATGTCTCACTGCTTATGGTTTGATGCTTGGTTTCAGACATTGACCACTACTAATAGTGAATGTAAAATATGTGTTGTGGAGTGGTTTATATGAGGAAAAAGCTATCCTTGACCTGTGTGGTTTTCAGATAAGAGGCACCTCTCTCTTGTGAAACTCTTTAGTCTCAGCTGACATTTGATTAATCCTATTATTCTATTTTAATTTGAGATATACTAGGCATTTGAAGTTAGCTTTCTATTATTTGCCTGCTGACATGTCCATCACAGAAAGCAGAATTTTTTTATGTCCAACTGTAGCCTGTGATATAGGACCCATACTCATGTCTATTAGCCCAGTTAAGTCCCTGCAGGTAGCAGTGGGATTCAGGGCAAATTCTGTCATTGGGGTGCAATAGATATGAAAATATGTTGGATGCCTTAGATTTTCTGCAAGAATAAAGTGTCCTACTATAGCACATCAGAATAGTTATTCCTTTTTAAGAAACTTATTGTGATTTTTGTAAATGAGTATATGCTTGCTTGATGTTTAATTAGATGCACTGTGAAAAATTTATTGAGGATCTGGAAAGCTACTCTAAGCAGGTTGAAGAACTTGGCACATTTGGAGATATTCAGGAAGTCAACATTTATTTGAAGAAAGCACAAGCATTAAAGACAAAATTGGATCTTGCTGCTGATAAGGTACAGATTATAGTCCAAACTAGTTCAATAGAATAAATAGTAAATCTTAATATTAGTGTTATCAGAATCAACAATTTTAGTAATACAGTTACTGAGATGTGGCAAAATAATCCTTAATTCAGATATGAAATATTTTTACATGATTTGGAATTTAAACTGCAAATTTATTGAGAACAGTAATTGGTCACTCTGTGGCCTTGAGTTAATGCAACAGCACTTTGCATAGTGAAAGAGTGGACTGAGTTTAGGTAGGTTTGCATAGAAAGTTTATGTTCTTGGAAGTGCAATTCCTGATGCTTCTTATTATCTCATGTCCTCCATGATAATGCAAATTATAGAGGAATGCCCAGGTTCCATTTTAAGCCCCTATTCCCCTATTGACAGGCATGAATGCTGAGCTGTTGCTGTTAAAGCCTGCTTTAGCTTCAGTTAATGGCAGCAATTACATAACAGTCTGGTTTAGTAACTCAAATCTTCATTTGAAGTTTACCAAAGAAACCAGAAAACCTCTCCAAACCCCGTGGTGAAGATGTGGTATTGTGGACAGACAGCTTGTCTGTATTTCAGACCTTATTTATTTCTCAACAGATTGATGTGATTAATTCAGAAGAGGAATTCTTTGGATGGCCAGTATCTCAGTATCCTCAGCTTAAAAACATCCGGAATACTCTTGCTCCGTATCTCCACCTCTATGATGTGACTGTTGAATTCAACAGGAAACACAAAGACTGGACAGAGGGATCATTTACAGAAGTGAATCCAGACAAAGTAGAGGCAGATGTAGGAAACTACTGGCATGGACTGTGTAAACTAGAAAAAGCCTTCCAGAATTCTTCAAATGCATTAGCAATAACAAGACAGGTTAAATCAAAAGTAGAGGAATTCAGATGCCACATTCCTCTAATCCAGGTGATTTGCAATCCTGGTTTGCAGAAAAGGCACTGGGAAGAGATGTCAAACATTGCTGGTTTACTACTGTCTCCTTCTGAAGATTCAAATGTCTTGTCATACATTAACTTGCATCTTGAACCATTTCTAGAGAAGTTTGAGACCATCAGTGAAATGGCCAGCAAAGAACATTCACTCGAGAAGGCTTTAATGAAAATGATTTCTGAATGGGATCAAATGGAGTTCACTCTTCTTGCCTATAGAAAAACAGGAACCCATATTTTGTCATCTGTAGAGGATATTCAGATGTTATTGGACGACCACATTGTCAAAACTCAGACTATGAGAGGATCTCCATTCATTAAGCATTATGAAACGAGAGTAAGGTAATTGTTTTTCTAAGAACAGGCCGTGAAGGAATGTTACCAAATAAACTTTTTCTGCTAAATCTAAAGCATAGGGACTTTAAATGCATTTTTTTTTTTTCCATTTTAATCCTCAATCAGTGAATTAATCTCATTTTAAAGGGTTAAAGCTTTTGTTCTGTATCAGCTACATGTCATTGAATCCCATAAACCTGATTTTTACTTTTACTTAACAACATGGTAAGTGCATTGGAGAGGTTGACAACCCTTTTTAAACTGCTCTGGTACTTCAGGTACCAGATGCATCACATCATTGCCTTCACTTTACCAGATAAAACCTCTCTGTGGTATAGATGCAAAGTTGTAGAATAAGAGAATATAGTCTAAACTTTCTACCTAAATTGTAAAGCTATTTTAAAGCTAATTGTAAAACTTCTAGCTCTTCAACAATTAAAAATTTTAGGGCTTATGTAAGTGAGGTGAAGCTGAAAGCAAGACAATTGTCAGGGAAGTGATGAAAATTGTTGTTTGCTGTTTTTTCTAATGCAGAAAATAAATTCTAAAACTTAGAACTGCAATAAATAAATACATTTTAACTATTGTTACTTTGTAGGGAATGGGAACAAAAGTTGTTGTTGGTACAGGAGATCTTGGATGAATGGCTGAAGGTTCAGGCTACTTGGCTTTATTTGGAGCCAATTTTCAGCTCTCCTGACATCATGGCTCAGATGCCTGAGGAAGGTAGACAGTTCAGTACTGTGGTTAAGACATGGACAGACTTAATGAAATCAGTTTTTCAGGTAAGTGCTGCTGTCTTAAGAATATAGAGTGAATTTGTACTATGTACCCAAGGAAAAAAAATGCTTCTCATAACACAGTAATCTGGTTTCTGTTTCATTAAAATGATGATTGAAAAAAATTACTTTGCAGAACTGTTCCACACAGAATCATAGAACCATGGATTGGGAGGTGCCACTAGAGTTCAGTTAGTGTAACTTTTTATAACAGCAAACTTTTGCCAGCACTGCGTCAGGTCAGCCAGGTTTGTGGAGCCAAATTTCAAAAATCTTCAAGGACAGAGATTTCTTGCAGATTCCTGCCAAAGACTTCAGTGCTGTGGTGCCTTCCCAATAAAGATTTTTTTCCTAGTGTTCAAGCTAAGCCTGCCAAGTAAAGGTTTGTACCTGTTGCCCCTAGTTGCCCAACTGTCACTGCTGAGAAGTTGGCTCTGGTTTTGGTTTGTTTTTTTTTCCATTTGCCCTTCCTGTAGTTGCTGGCTACAGTTAAATTCTACCTTAATTTCCACTTTGCCAAGCTGAACAAGAATCCAGGTCTCCCAACGTCTTCTTACAGGCCACGTGCCATTCTGGTGAGTAAAACTGAGCAGCGTAGTAAAGTAAAACAAAGTAACATAGCAACAATGATCCTGGCACTGCAGGTCAATTGGCATGAATCAGTGAAACTTTCCACTGATTGTTCCTTTTGAAAACTGCTGTTTATTTGCAAATGGAATGGTAGAGATGCCTCTGTAACTTTACACTGCTTAGATATTTCACTTGCTTCAGATCTACTCTAAATCAGTACATAAGGCAGTTGTCAGACACCATCACTGCATGCATCTGGAAGTTCAAAATGTTACTGTCTTGTCAATCTGCTACTTACTTGATGCTTTCTGAAAGATAGTGTTATTAGGATCAAATCATGAGGTTATCTGAAGGCTCTTTACTGCAGAACTTTCTGTGTTCTCAGCCATGGACTGCATGATATGGGCTATATTTGCCAGCCTAACTGGATGCAGAACACTCCTACACTCTCCTCTGCTGAGTGCTGAGAGGGTAATAGCTTCTAGCAAGGAGTTGGTACTAGTAAGGGAAGATGTAGCATCTGAAAGTGGCACAGCAGATTCTTCAGCAGTTACATGATTGATGGTCTCAATGCATGCTCTACAAATCCTGCCCCTCAAGGAATAATCGCTTACCCTGTAGTTCTGGAAATCCTTTTATAGAATTCTAATGATTCTAATAATGATTTGAGAAAACTGAATTCATTCTGAAAAAGTTCACTAATATCAAGGATATTTCTAGTAGGACTTTTAATATTTTTTTTAACTGGGCTTGCTAAAATACTCAACAGACTTGAGAAGATTTATGAGATCCACAGATCCCCAGGGTAGGGACATCAGGCTACCGTTTGAAGGAAAAAAGTAGAAGCTTTGTTGTCAGCCATCTCATGTCTTTGCAGAACTTTCAGAGATCCATTATGTCACTAGGACAAATACCAAAATCTTCACTCAGTCTAGGAAGACACAAAATGTCTATATGTTACGTGCACAACATGTATACAAAAAGAAGCATTTGCTTCATTTCCTGGCAATTCAGCCTGATCTCTTTTAAAGTATTTTTTTCATTTTGTATTCTCTTTTAATTCTTTCCTTTTCTCTTTCCCCTTCCTTTTCCCTCCTCATTTTCACTCAAACCCATCCCCCACATCCTCCTCCTTTCTCTGTTTTTCTTCTGATTTAGAGTAAAACCAGGAAATTATCCCATAGAGCTGTGAAGTCAGTAATATTAATTTCATGGAAGAAAATGAAAAAGGACAAAAATTTCAGAATTTTCTTGAGTGTTACATTTGTGAACATTGTGTGACAATTGTTTTCTTTTGATAAAATCTTCTAGTTCAGATACTCTGTGCTAATCCAATACAAAGTATTTTCTTGAACAGGATATATGTTGTCACTGGGAGAAGAAAGAATGATTCTTTTTGTTTGTAGAGGAGAGTGTAAGTGCCAGAATATAAATTTAACAATCTCAAGTTAATTTTGGCTAAACAAGTAGGTATTGTTTTCCAAAAGATGGCAGTGTCTTTCCACAAATGCAATGCTTTGGTTTCATGTCTCAAAAGCATGCTCTTTCCCCAGTCTATGTCAGTGGTTTTTCTTAAAGCATAAAGCTGTCTTTAGTCTGTGCTGTTTTACTTTTATATGCCATTGTATTCTAAAATTGCTGTTTATTCTAAAATTCCTTTATTTGCTTATTTTCTCATCACAAATTTAAATAATCATATATTCTTTCCTCATTTAAAATATCTAATTTAGGCAATGCACATCAATGAGGGTTAAGTTACTTGGTGATTTAATTTCTACTTAGCATACATGGTTTTTTTAAGTGCAGGATATATAAGCTATTCAGTCTTTGTGAGGAAGAAAGAGAAATGTTTCTTACAGATGCCTTTTATACCTTCTGGACTTTGCACATCAGTCTAGCCTGTCTCTCATCTGTCTCTCACAACAATTCACCCATGCTTCTGCTCTGTGAGACTGCATTGTTCTGCAAACCCTATCAGGGACTTTTCTGAGCGGGCTATCTTGTATTTGTAATGGGCTCTGACAAAACTGCTCCTAGCAGAATAGTGTGGGTTCATCTTTGGTTTCTGCTGCCCATTGCTGGAGCATTCTTTGTTGTTACTGTCAGCAGTTCTTACAAGTAGATTGACTAGTCTTTCTTATGGTTGGATGGACCTGTGTCTTTTTTTTTACTTAAATCCCAGATATGTGTTCTATGCTATGTGATTACAGCTGCAAATTACTGGGCAGAACAGAGGGAACCTGAGGGTTGACTAACATTTTTAGCTAGCTCTTTTTCCATCTCACCTGTGGTCATTCTGGCTCCATTCAGATTCCAGGGAAATGCAGTCTGATTTAGATGGTATGGCAGAAACTGTGTGTTCCTAGACTTTAGGAAGTGATGGGGATTAATCACTCTCCATTTCCTTGCCAGGACTTTGTCATTATAGAGCATGTATTGCAACAGCAGTGGGTTTTAATCAGTCAATGGTTAAAAAGTCAGTTACTGTATTGGCACAGGCCTGAACTAGAACTGAACCAGAATAAATTCAGTCACAGATGAATCCAAGCTCATACTGGAACTAAGTAGAAGCTTTTGCTTAGTTTGACTTCCTAAGTCATAAATCTTCATATTTTCCTGCTTTTCAATGCGTGTCTCATTTTGCTCCCAAAACCCCACACTTTCTGAGCAAGATTAAAATTGTCATGATAATTAGTTTATAAATTGGTCATAAGGTGTATTAAATGCTAGAACCTGACCTTCAGACAACTGTATTTCTTTAAATTCTTAGCTCAGTAACATTTGGGTCTTGCAAAATCTTTTTTTATATTTATAATAATTGAGAACTTGCATGGTATGCAGTAGCTTTTCTAAGCTTCTACATTCATTTAATTTGAGAGGTTCATTTGGGAAGCACTTTATGTCTTAATATGTATTTTGTCATCTGCACAGTGTATAAATACAGTAAGGCTACTGTTTATCCAATAGTGCATCTTGACAGGTATTTTTCAAGTGCTATTAAAAAGAAATAAAAAATTGCTTTTTTATATTAAAACAACTATAGCTTTTCATGTTCGTGTGATGAATTGATCCTGTTTTGAAAATTATATTCAAAAGAAATAGTTTTGGAAAATTTACTTTAATGCAAACTGCATTCACTGTCCAGTGAAGCCTGGTGATGAAGACAGTAAAGCAAGTTGTAAACCTGGCAATGCTTTGAGTGAAGCAGTATTTGAACTATTCACTTTGCTTAAGACTTCCTGCAGTGCTCTGTGGTGATTTACTTGAGAAGGCACTAACATTTTTCTTTGGAATAATTGCTTTTCCAGGACAAACATGTGCTGTCAGTAGTAGTAATAGACAAGATGTTGGAAAAGCTGAGGAAGTGCAATGAATTTCTGGAGGTAATTCTTAAGGGACTCAATGACTACCTAGAGAAGAAGCGCCTGTTTTTTCCCAGATTCTTTTTTTTATCTAATGACGAACTCCTGGAGATTCTTTCAGAGACCAAAGATCCTACTCGGTATGGTAATGTTTAATAGATGTATTTGTAACTCGCAGTGCGTGCAGATGCTCTTCTTAGACTTATTCTCTGATCCCAGACCTCTCTCTTTTTTTCTCACTGACAGTTATGGTATTAAGTATCTACTTGTTTAGAATTTATGATAGAGGAATGCAAAATAATTTTGAATATGGGTAATACAATTCAGTTCTGTTTTCTAAACTAATAACCTTTCCATACACTGGCTTTCGGAAGAATCAGAAGTCCATGTAGTAATTAATAGCAAAATTAATGTTTCTTGACTTTTTTCCAGAAGAAAACTGAATGTCAAATGAGCCTGTATACCACTGACTTGAGTTTTATCCCTTTATGGGCAGCCCTAATTAAAGGTTTTCAGAATTTCTTTGCTGTGTTTTAACTCTCTCTGGGATTTTGACTACCAAACTTCATTCAGGATTAAAATGAAAAAAGTGGAATTACCCCTGCGAAGACTTCTGCAGAAGTGATCTTGATTAGCAATGTCACCTTTGCTATAAGCAGAGAAATGGGGTTTGATTCCCAACATGCAGACTTGATAGCGTGCAGTGACTGCAGGGCAAGGTTGTTCAAAAATAAGAATGAAAATGAAACATAAAATGCCAGTTCAGTCACAGAGTAATACTCATACAGTGCAATGAATAGGGCAATAGATCTTGTAAGGAAAAGAATATTAAAGGTTTTTTTAAAAAAACTTATTACAAGCTATTGTTATAAAGCTGTACTTGTTTGCTGCACTCATAATTCCTTAATACTTACTGTACTTTGTTGGGAAGGTATAAAGAATGGAATTCTGTGTACTCCATATGGGTTAGCTGGTAAAGAAAGAATACTTGTTTATCTTTATTAGTTTATATGTTACAGATACTCTATTATTTTACATCTTTAAACTGATCTTCAAAAAATATTGTGGTAAGCATCTTGCAGGGGGTAGTACACAAGAATTATTGTTGAGGATACATTTTTTTTTTACAAACTTAAAATTATCTTTTAAGTAAATTCAGTATTATATTTTTTTAAATACATATTCTTTGGTAGCATTGGTAAGAAAAAATTGTCAGAAGCTGCGTAACTGCATAACAATTTTTATTTATTTTTTTCCTAGAGTACAACCTCACTTAAAGAAGTGTTTTGAAGGAATTGCAAGAGTGGAATTTACTGATGGATTAGTTATTACACACATTAAAAGTAGTGAAGGAGAGACTGTGGAACTCATAGAGACAATCTCAACATCAGAAGCTAGAGGTCAGGTTGAAAAATGGCTGGTTGAACTGGAGGCAGTTATGTTGAAGTCTGTCCACAAGGTAACAAGTCCTAACTAATGTCATTCAGCATTGATTTCTTCAGTAAACATTAACATACACTGACATGACTTTTCATTCTTTGCACCTAGGATAAGCATCCAAACAATTAATTCAGTCTTTAAAGGTTATAATTTTTGTTTAGTTCTGGTGTCAATTTCTAAAAACTGATTTCATAACACACTCATAAAATCCTCTAAAATCCTTTACCATTAGATAGCAGAGTCAGAAAGGTTTGTGCAAAGGATTATTTTGCCAGAGATTGTCCTACATTTGACAGATTGCCCGTGGTTGGTTGTTTTTGAATGTTTGTCTTAATTATAAATACCTCAATCAAAGCCCTTAACTTTTCAGATTGCATCACTCTAGTCTTTACAGTATCTCATCATTTTATCATATGTTTAACCATCTCTGTCTTGTCTTTTGTGGTCCTTTTCAATGTCAAGTGAGGTAGATAAATGCACACGCGCTTTCCCTGACATTATCTTACAGTGCAACAGTTTAATGATTGTAGTGGCCTAGCAGTACAGAAGAAAGTGAGTAACCTGATTTGTCTGGTGTCTATCAGACATGGACAAACTGAGCTGCATGAATAAGAAATTATTAAGCAATGTTTGTCTGCATTTAGCCTTGAATACAGACCTTTTATAGCCGTCTAAACCAGGTAATATTTACATAGTTTTAATGACAATCCAGATAAGTTTTCCCCTCCCCTCATAGATGTTTGTTTGGTTTTTTAATTGATGCCATTGTGTGTATAGATTGTTAAAACCAAAAAGGCTTGGAACAGCAAAACAAATGGCAGGTTTTCACTCAGGCTGTTTACATTGCTTGTCTGAGGAGCCATCTAAATTTATTGATGAGTTTCTTGACAAGATGACTTTATTCTTGCCTGTGTTCTGTTAATGGCAGGAAAATAACCCGTTGGTATAGAACGGCAGCTTTCTTCCAGTGCAAGTTTTCATTTCATTTGGATTATCCTTCAGTGGCACTAGAACCAGATTAATCATTCTATTATTAGAAAATACACTTGAAGTCAGATATAAGTTTAAATAATATGATCTGCAAAATTAATAGCTCTGGGGTCTTAGTAGAATGAATAGATGAGAAAAAGATCAGTTTGGGATATTACTTCTAACTAAATTGTATTTGTACTTGTTTTGGGGTTTTCTTGGAGAAGGAGATAGAAAATTTTAAGTATCTGATTGCAAGAATAATTTTTGGAATTATTTAAAATGTGTTACAAAATCAGTTCTCAGAAATTTTGTGTGATTGTTGGTTTTTTTTAGCTTTGTTGAGACATTGGTTTGCAACAGGTCAGTATGTACAGAGCTGAATTTGATGCTGAATCTGGACCCTGACTTATTTTTTATTCTCAGTAATATAATCTAACAAATTAATTCTAAAGCTGAACTTTACCAGTTTTCACATTTTTTATTAGTGTTCTTTTTACTGCCTAGGTCATTGGGGATGCATTAGAAGCTTATCCAAAAACTCCACGTGTTAATTGGGTAAGAGAGTGGCCTGGACAAACAGTTCTTTGTGTATCTCAAACTTTCTGGACAATGCAAGTAGAGATGTCTATTAGAAATGGTCAAATGGTAAGAATATTTTAAATTTATTCATTTATGCTTAGTGCTTTTTTATGAAGATGGTCTAGGACTACTCTGTAACATTTTCTGCTTGCTCAGAAGTTAAGGCAATTGGTAATAATTGGTAATAATGACTTCTTTGAGCAGCTGCATTCTGACATACAGGGTAAAGAAGCTTCCGAGTGTCTTTGAAGAGGGAATTAAAGGGAGAAGAATGCATTATCTGCTAATACAAGGGGTAAATCTTGCAACATATCTGAAGATTTGAAAAGGATTTGAAAATATTTTGTTTTCCCTGTAATAAGGAGAGCCTCAGTTTCCTGGGGAAAGACAGACAATCAGTGACAACATGAGAGGCCAGATGAACTGTATTTTACCTGACGCACTTCAGTGTTTCCTGAGACACAATGCCAACATTGTTTAAATTGCTCATTCATGTTAAATACTTCACACACACACGTGCATGCACACACATGCTCCCATTCTGACAGTTTTTAGTGAATTGCTTCTAGCAAATAATTTTTGTTCATAAATCAAAGGTCAAAACTTCTTATTAAAACCAAATAATGAACTAAGATGCTGTATAAAACCAGGTGTTTCATAACAGCTGGTATCTCATGACTGCTGAGGCAAGCTTGGTGGCACGCAAGTGGGTTATTACCCCTAGGCTTGAGTGAGAGATTTCAGATTTTGTCCTGATGAGAATTTATAATGCAACACTGTGGAAATTGAACTGCTTTTGAGCTCTGTGTTTACTGCATTTTCCTTTTTTTTTAATGTGAAATATATAAAAAGATAAGGACTATTTTTTTGTGTTCCAGAAAGCAAATAGTGTATGCTGTTTTGTTTCTACATATGTATCATTGATGTTTGATGTACAGTTCTGTAAAAGTATAACTAAAAACCAAACAAAAAAAAAAACAAACCCCCCCCAAAAAACCCCAAACCAGCAAAGAAGAAACAAACAATCAAAGAAAAAACCAACCAACCAAACAAAAAATCCCCACAAAACCCCCTTTTGAGCTGCCCAAACCCAACTCTCCTTTAGAATATAGAGAAATAAAAGTAATACAAGAAAAATAATTTGCCTTAGACTTGACCTGCAACTTGTTAACTTTTAACATTTTTTGCAGGCACTGGAGGATTTTCTGGAACAGAATAAAAGACAGATTGAGGACATTGTCACCTTGGTGCGAGGACAGTTGTCTAAGCAAAATCGAGTGACTCTGGGAGCACTTGTGGTGCTTGATGTTCATGCTAGGGATGTTCTGGCATCTCTAGTAAGCAAGAAAGTGAAGGATGAGAGTGACTTTGAATGGCTAAGTCAGCTTAGGTACTACTGGGAGGTAAGTGATACCTCTCAATCCTGATAGCAGGTGATTTCTGTTCATAGTCTTTGAACGTCTGCTTGCTTGGTCACACAGAGGATGGTTACACTACTGTGAGAATGCCTGCTGATAAATGAGTACCTCTGACTGATATTTTTATGGATTGATAACAAGAATGGCCAGTAGCTAGATACAATCAGTTCTTAATGATTTTTTTTAAATGATTTTTTTTACCACTGCTGTGTCTCAATACATTTTCTGAATTTGAAGTGGGGAGGGGGGGATGGGGGTTGTGTGTGTTACAGACAAATTTTGTTCACTCAGACTGCATTTTGGTTTTCTGAATCTGCAGGATAGAGAAAGCCATAGGGATTATAATCGTCAGAGGATTTCATCTGATTTACTGTTAATATTTTTTTTGGTGCCTTACATTTATTGGAAAAATAAGTGTTGATACTGTCATTTGGTGGTAGGATGCAGTATTTACATTCATCAGGACAAGATTTCCCATACTCCAGAAGACGTTTCATGTGAAATTCTAAAAAAAGGTGTATGTAGAGATAATACATGGCTGTGTCAGTCATCAGATTGGCCATAACCACAGCTATTGGTCATGATCATTGGTCATTCTCTTCACCTTTTAGAAAGCATGTTAACTTTCTAAGTATCTACACAAGGCTGTTTTACTCTGCAGTATGGTTAGTAGGATCATTTTTTAGATGACAGAAAATGGTCTTCTTGTTCAATACTTTAGTATCTATTAATTGGCAATTTATTTTTGAATTAGCCACATTGCAACTTGTGTCTCAGAGTAGTCTGCCATGCAGATGTTTCTGACAGCATTGGGCCTGTTAAGGAACTTAAGAAATAGTATTTTTTAAAATAATTTATTTAATCTAGAAAATGAATTCCTTTTTTCTTAGGAAGGGCATCTACAAACAAAGATGATTAATGCTGGACTGAGGTATGGATACGAGTATCTTGGCAATACCCCTAGGCTGGTTATTACTCCACTCACGGACAGATGCTACAGGTAAAATGACAAGTTACTAAGTGTACTGTCTTAGCAAGAATTAATTTAGTTATTAGTATATTAATTGGTCCTGAGAATAGATGACACCAGAATTGTTGGGTGGTTTTTTTATGTTCTAACAGGCATAATTAGAATAAGATAAATTTATTTTGGTGGAATAGATTTAGACCTGTATGAATATTTAAATTTGTGATAAAATTAATCTTTTGTTACACTATAATTAATGATAAATTACAAGAGCACTTAGAAAGTGGAAAGTAAGATATTCTCTATTGTGAATTTCTAGTAACCTTTGTACATGACTGCACATTTCTGTGCTACAGCTGGCCAGAAGGAAAATGCAGACAAGAAACAAATTTTTAGATCTTAGAGGAGATGGAAAAACAACTTAAAAATTGGTACAACTTAAAAATTGGTACTTTTTTTTTTATTTTATTTTATTTCCAGAACCCTATTTGGTGCACTACACCTACACCTTGGAGGTGCTGCTGAAGGTCCTGCTGGGACTGGAAAAACAGAAACTACAAAAGATTTAGCAAAGGCTGTAGCTAAACAGTGTTTGGTTTTCAATTGTTCTGATGGATTGGATTACCTTGCATTGGGAAAATTTTTTAAGGTTTGAATAAATCTTGAGGGTGATAGATGTAATTATATTAAAGCCCTTTAATTGTTTTGTTACTTGAAGTGGTCTTAAGGTATTATAAATTTATCTTACTCCATTTCCAGGCTGCTCTGTAATGCTAGTATTGTACAGATAGGTCTTACTGTAAGTAAGAACCCTAACTGAGATATCCAAGTGGTTTTTATGTGCTCCGAAAATTAAATACACCATAATGATTTTATTTCCTTTAAACAGTCAACATTTCAATGAGTGCATTTTTAATGGCCAATTGCAGGTTTTAGGGGACTTGAGGTTTAATGTAAACTCTAAATAAGCTGGTGAGAGTTATTATATTAATCTAAACTCTAAATAAGCTGGTGAGAGTCATTATATTATACAAATCAAGCATATATTAATTTCAATATCAACCTGCATTGGAATGCTGTGATTTTTCTTCAAAATTCAGTGTTACAGAGGTTCACCAAAATAAGCTAAATTAAGAGATTTTATGTAGAATGATGAAAGCAAAATGCTGACTATGAAGGTAAAATATGCATTATTATCAAAAAATATTCTTTTTTTATTAGTTTGTACAGAGTTGTTTTTTTTTTAACTGCTGAGGTTTGCGGGTTTTTTAGAAGCAAAGAGTTTTTAAATCTCTGTAATTCTTTTTAAAACAAATTCTATCTTGAGTGATATTGTTTAGAAGTTAGTGCTCTGGATCATGGAAGAATTGTTTTGGTTAGCATGTCCAAGATCTGCAGGTACTCTGTATTTAGTCATGCATCTGACTCTTCCAGGGGTTATTGTCTTGTGGGGCATGGGCTTGCTTTGACGAATTCAACCGGATTGATTTGGAAGTACTCTCTGTGGTTGCTCAGCAGATTTTTACTATCCAAAGAGGTAACCTATTATTTTAATCATATTTTCGCTTAGATATGACAAAGGATAAAAATGCAACAAAACCTGCCCAGTGGTGAAATGAGGTTTGTTTTTTTTCTCCATAGGCATTAATTCAGGATCTGATTTAATAGTATTTGAAGGAACGGAACTGAAACTGAACCCTACATGTGCTGTCTTCATTACCATGAATCCTGGTTATGCTGGGCGTTCAGAGCTTCCTGATAATCTTAAGGTATTAGTATAACATTTGTCATTTTATTACTTTTAATAGCTTATACAGTAAGTAAAAAAGAAATCCTTTTTTGTCAAATGTAGGAATTCTTAAGAATATGTAATATTGGTTACCTTTAGGTTTTGATTACACTAGTGTAAAAAACATCTTCTCTGAGAAGAAAAAGAAATTAAAAAAGGATAATTAGACTGAAAATAAGAATAATGGCAATTTTAAAGTGTCAGGAAATGGTTGCTTAATTCAAAGTCAGGCTAAAGAAAAAGAACCTAACCCAAATTTTGTGTGTTTCTTGGCTAAGCACCTGAAATATCAAAAGGAATGTTTTATAGTGTAGAAGCAGTGAATAATAACACAGATTAAAAATGCTGAGTTTTATTAATTCCTGATTTTTTTTTCCTGATCTTTTGGTTTGATCTGAAGGTACTTGTGATGTTTTAATGTTAGACTTCTATTCTGTTTATTAAGAGTGCTCCATCCTCTCTTACCTTTTAAATACCTTTGTCCATGTCTATAGAAAGACAAGCAAATCTGAAACAGTATCTTCATAAATTAATAAAAATGTAGAAAAAAAACCCCCATCTTTTCAAATATTTCTCAGAACTATCTGGGAAGTTTATTCACTAACACATATTATGAACACAAGATTAAAAAGTACTACTTGTATAGATGAAAGAGGATAATTTAAAAAACTTCCATTAGAATATGAGAAGTTGCAAAAGCTTTGTCTGTTTGAAAGTGTTGTGCTGCTTGTTTGGTGGAACAATGGTAAAATTGAAGCATAGGCTGCAGGTAAGCGATGCTAGCAAGAGTCTGACGGCATCAGCTTATTTGTGGTAGGTAATCACAGTTCTCTGTTCCTTCTAGAGCCTGTGGTGCTTTGTGAGATTTTTGTTGGTAATCTTTGAGTGAAGACAACCTACAGCCACAAATTGCCACAACAAAGTATTTCTAAGCATTTATGCAAAGCCATTATATATATTTTAGTCATAGTTGCGGTAGTTAAGCTTCATTGTCTGTCACTGCATTAATGGAATAATGAAAAAGAAAATAATATTTTATGTAATTGTAGCAAAAAGCTGTATATAATAATGAGGTATTGTTTTTTTCTGATGTGTTTTCTTCATGTATCTGTTTAACAGGCTCTCTTTAGAACAGTAGCTATGATGGTTCCTGATTATGCCATGATTGCAGAGATTGTTCTGTATTCTTGCGGGTTTGTAACTGCTCGACCTCTATCCATAAAAATTGTAGCTACATATCGTCTGTGTTCAGAGCAGTTGTCTTCTCAGCACCATTATGACTATGGGATGAGAGCTGTGAAGTCAGTACTCACCGCTGCTGGCAACTTGAAGGTAAATGATTTTTTAAATTTTCATTGTCATCCAAGAATTTAGTAACACGTCTCCTTCATAACAGAAGGTACACGAGATAATTGGAAATAACTCTTTAAAATATCATCCTGTGATGCCTATGAAAATGAAAAGATTATGATGCATTAAGGGCATAAGCTGAGGATAGTTAAGGAGAGATGGAGCTACCAGGCCATTCCCTATGCCACTTGTCACTGAATGATGTGCCTATTGAGTGTGCTGATTATCGTTCAAGAATTGTAATTAAGTGCAGATTTGCTGTGTTTAGCATGTTGGCTACTGCTTTGCTCTGCTTTTCTTAAAAGGTTCAGATGCCTTTGGGTATCTGGACACTTTCCACTTAGACACTGGCCAGCTTTAGTTTGTTGTGTGTTTTTGGCTTGTGTTGTGGATGAATGCATACGTTTTACTAAGAAACTAAGTTGTTGTTTTATTAATTGTTATTTTTATTTAGGTAGACTAGTATAACTTATAATTCTCTTTCCTTCAATTTTTTTTGACCTACATTCCTACCATCACACAAAAAAATCTACAAACCTTAAAATGAGTAACTAAGCTATGTATTGTGCCAAAGGAGGCACGTATACTTTTTATTATTTATTTTTTTAATGTAACCTGGGAGAGAGATCTGTATGCAAGCTTAGAGAATTTCCAGTCTGCTGAAGGCAAAAGTTCTGCATCAAAGTAGGGAAGATTATCCAGAACCTATATTGTTTTCAGAGGACGTGAACCTACCAAAATAATAGCATAGATGCACAAAAGGAAATGGTCAGTAAAACAGGCAATTTTAACATCAGTTTCTTGAAACTAAAAATTAACTAACACTTTTTTAATATATATTTTTTAGCTGAAATATCCTCTTGAAGATGAAGAAGTTTTGCTCCTCAGATCCCTTACAGATGTCAACCTGCCTAAATTCTTGTCTCATGATATACCACTTTTTGAGGTAGAAAACATTCAGATTTTTAGTAATGTAAAGAACTTGCTAAAAATACTAGTTGTTAAAAATACCATGTGCAGGTTTATCAGATTGACCAAAGACTTTCTAGGTCTAACCTGTAATTATTTTAAAATGTAGTCTTAAGTGTTCCTTACTAGCAGTGAGCAGTAGCATTTGGATTTTCATTCAGAAAGGGCAAAACAGTAAATGACTAAGGGGTGCACATTCATTCTTGTCCTGAGTTGATCTCAGCATTGAACTAAGCTGGAGAAAATGATCTGTAACTTTCTCCCTGAGTTACAGGGTGCATTGACTGAATCCAAAACACAGGCATGTCCAACACAAATGTGAGCTTTAGGAAAAGTTTGCAGTCTTCCTCGGTATCTGTAAGTTTTCTGTGTCCTGTTAGAAAAAGAAGAAGGGATGTGTGCTGGTATATATAGATGTTTGGAAACTGAAAACATTGTCTTTCATTTTTAAACATTAGTAGAAAGATCTTCTTTGTTCAAAAAAAAAAGGTTTCTTCATATACAGCCTTGGGAATTTTGTGCAATTATACAGTTACAGCATCAAAAACTCTCACAAGTTGTTTTGGATGCTAATAGGTATATTTTAGCAGTCATGTTAGTTACAATTACATGTTCAGTGCATAATACTTTGCAATTTTGTAATGGAATAAAGTGAGGTCATTTCTATGAGAAAATATCCATGAGGGAGGAAAGAAAGTAAAATGGAAGCTCTTTCCTTCAGGAATTTTAAGAAAAAGCCTTTGAAATCTGAACAACAGAAAAGGTAATTGCCTTGCCCAAAGTTACATGAAAACATAATGAATTAGAAACTGAACATATGTCTCTGGACACTGTTACTCTAATATAATTAAAATTCTGCCCAAAATTACACACTTTTTCCTCCAAATGAATCATGAGCATGAAGGGAGATTTCATAACTTTTAAAACAGTGGAGATAAATTTAGAAAAGTTGTCTGGGAAAGTCGAAGCATCTTCACTAGTTGTTTCTCTTGGTTTTAGCCTTTAAGAATAGCAATGTTAAGAATTTAATGTATGCAAGTTAACTATATTTAAGAAGTAATACTGTCCTTTTTTCACTTTCCTACATAACAAGCGTGTGTTGATATAGAGGTGAAATGGCCTTGCTTGTACTACTATTTTGCTTGTTGGCATATCCCCAAAAATAGGAAAAAAAATCCAAGTTGAAACTAGGGAGTATCATATTATCAACTTGGAGAAGGCTAAGGAATGTAAGGCTAATAAATAGCATTTAAATATTTGATTACATCAGCATGGAACAGATACATGTTAGGAGGAAAACTGCTGTCAAATGATCACGATGCCACAATGTCAGTGTAATTAGCTGTCCATTGGGGAGGCATTGAAGCATCAGCACTACTTTAGGCCTGGAGTCTTTGGGAATGGTACTAATTGTAACTCTGTTCTGGAACAGAGTAGCTTTGTTTGAAATTCCTATCAGATACAGAAAGAATCATAAGATTTAACCTAAGCAGTAGCAATGCACTTTGAAATTTTAAATATATTTTTTAGGATTTGTTTCCATTTTTATTATGAGCAATATACATTTCTTCCCTCAATTTACATGTCAGACTTCAGAGAAATGGGAAACAACCATGTCCTCCTTTTGTTGGTTTTGCCTTGGCTGTGTGGATCTCCCATGTAGTGGGGTGCATCTTGTTTGAGATACACAGTAACTCTGTGTTAATGTAGGACCATGTAAATGATATATACTTTCTCTGTCTTGTTTTGCTCTAAAGTCTGCTTCTCTTTGTTTTGAATTATGTATGGGCCATACAGATTTCTGAAACTTGATTTTTAACACTTAAAAAAAGATTTTCCTTTAGTACTATCCTGTAGGATGTTGCATGGAGTCTTTGGGCCCTATTAATGGGTTTGTTCATAATATTGGTCCTGCTTTGGTGTCGAGAAGACATTTTTACCCAGCAGTACAACTTATGCTGCAATACCAGTTTATTTTAATATGACATTCCTCCATTGCCTTATATTTAGACTATAGAAAAAAGCATGTAGTAGCACAAGTTTATAAATTTAATTTAATTCTTCAACAAAAAAGTGTGGAGGAAAATTGCAGATTAATGATGAATGAAAATTTTACATCAAAGGTGTTTTAGCAAGAAAAGCTGCTCACCTTGAACACAGCTTGGTATTTCTACTTGGGAAATGTGGTTACTGTAATTGGAAAAACCCTGGTTCTTTATAGTCAATTGTAAAACATGCCTCCATAGCATGGAATGTTAAAAGTAGGTTTTAATATTGCTTACCAGACCAAACACTTGAAGGTCACAACGTGGTATGCTCATTAACATGTTAACAGTGGAAACCAAGGCACAAAGAAGAAGGAAACCAATGCACATAGTAACAGGAAAAATGCTCAACTATTGTGATTCTAAGTTCACCAATAATTGCTGTCATTATATTTTCTAAAGAATATGTTTTCTTTTGAATGTTGTTTTCTTTCAGTAATATTTGTTTTCAAAGTTGAATACTGTAGGTCTGTCTGATTGAAGATAGCCCAGAGATTCTTTCTCTCATTAGTTTATGTCTTCAGTTTATGCAATCTCATTCTTGTTTTGTTGTAAGCAAAACTGCAGGATCTTTGCTTTTAAATTTATATTTCCGTTATTTTACTTTTTTTTTCAGTTATTGGAGAAAAAAGGTAAATGCCTTCTCCACTTTCTAACTGTAAGTTTTACAAACTAGCATAATAAAAGCTAATGTTGCTCAGGAAAGGATGTGCTTATGTAGGTAATCACTTCTTTATGTGGCTAGGTAAACATGAAAAAGATACATCAAATATCTATCAGTAATAAATTAAAAGCCAGAATTTTGGCTCAGACAAAGCTGACATGAAGTTCATAATTATTTTGTTGTCATTAAAATACATATTAGTCTGCCTAGGGGTAACAACAGGTTGATTGCATTAATTTCAAACAAAATTACTGTGAAAATAAGTGCACTTATTTTCCAATTAATTGTTTGGATAGGGTATTACTTCTGATTTGTTTCCTGGCGTGAAGCTACCAAAAGCAGACTACAGTGACCTATTGGAAGCCATCAGAACAACCTGTGATGCTATGAATTTGCAAATGACTGATGCATTTACTATGAAGATCCTGCAGATCTATGAGATGATGATTGTTCGTCATGGCTTTATGATAGTTGGAGAGCCTTTTGGGGGAAAAACATCTGCTTATCAAGTTCTGGCAGGAGCACTGGGAGAAATATGTGAGAAGGTATCTAAACATATTTATAAATACTTCTAGAGAAAACTATTATCAAACAAATTTTATAAAGATATACTAGTATTTATTATGAATATAGAATTTACTTTAAGGAAATTAGAATTATAAGGAAAAGCTAAAGAATTTGACTGAGAAGCTGTACTTCCAAACTGATGTAAGATAGGTTGACAGAATTGTAAATATACCCATTTCATGTGTTTCTACACATGGTGTTTTCTCCAAATTCTTTCACTGAATTGGTCAAGGAGTGTATTAGCTACTTGAAATTTTATGATAAACTGTTCCTTCTGAAAGCTTTTTACTAGATTTCCAACTTATTCACAAGAGCTGACGAGGGCTTGACAGAGCTCTGAGCAACCTGCTCTAGTTGAGGATGTCCCTGCTCTCAGCAGGGGGGTGGGACCAGATGATGATTCATTTTAGAGCTATACCAAGCAATAGATCTGCTTCATAACTTAGTTTTGAAGACTTTCTGATAAGAATATAATAAACCCTTGTAAATCCAGAAACTAAATAGTTTCAAATTTTGATTATTTTTGAAATGAGAGTATTTTAATTTCTCAGTCAAATTTTGGATCTGTAGCAAATTCGAGATCTTTTATACTGAATAACTTCTCACCTGACATAGGAGAAGTGGATAATAATTGTTATCTGTGAAACATCTAAATAGTCCAGTAGGATAGCTACACCAAATCTTGCTCAAATTCAATCCATCAAACTATTTGTGTTTCTTACAGGATCTCTGGTTGCTGCCATTTGGGCTGTGGAGGCTTTTGCAGAATAATCTAATCATAGTTATTGTCTTTAGTATTCTGTGCTCTAAGGAATTCTAGACTTAGCCTAGTCTGATCTTCTAGAATGGAGTGTAAAAAAGTACAAAAAAGTACAAGACACTTTTGTAGCTGTTTCTGAAATTGTTTAGGATTTGAGACTCGAGAGATAACTGGATGTCATATTGTTCTGATTATTTATTAAAAGCTGTTACTTAGTTGCTTTCTATATTACAGGTCAAATTGTGAAGCTATTGCTTTAGGTGTATAGGAGAAATTCTGTTCCTGCCTGTTACTCCAATAAAACAATATTTAATGATTTGTTTTTCCTTTATAATTCTGTGAATCATTGTTCACTTCTTCCCATTTCTGTTTGTTACAGAAAAAAAAGTTATGTTGTAGAGTAAGAAATTTTTATCTGATGATTTTTTTCCTGTTAGCTCTGCCTCTTGGTCAAGTCTAGTGATTAACTGAATGGCCATCACAACTACCTGAGCTTTTTTTTCCCCCTGCCCCCATAAAACAACTGGTATCCACTTAACTGTTTATCTGTGGGAGGAAGGCAGTTGGAACAGTCATGAAATGATACTAAATTCTTCATTTCTCAGTTCAAGTTTATAAACAACAGAGGTGCTTTTGGAAGGAAAGAGGTTTTTTCTTAGTCAGGGACAGATGTTTCCTGTATTTTAAGGCTATTGTAAGCAAGTGTTCAAATGACTGTGGTTTGTCACTTTTGCTTGTAAGTCATTCCTGTAGACCAGTGGTTTTCAGCCACCTGACCTCTGATATGTGCAGTATTAAATGTCATACTCAGTCACAAGGAGAGAAGGAAAGAATCAGTTGAATTATCAAAAAGTAAAATTATATGTCTTTACATAGTTAAAAAAAAATATTAAAAAAACCAAAACAAAACACACAAACACACAAAACACTAAGAATCAAACCAACTTTGTAACCTCATTTTGACATGAACCCCAGAAATTTACCAAGGCAATCATGCTTATGCTTTAAAAAATGGGAAAAATGGGGTAGAGAGACAAAAGGGCTCTAAGTGTAAGAATAGAACTGGGGTCTCTAATGTACAGCTTACTAATGAAAAAAAAATAATCAATTTTCATTTATGAAGCCACTGTTCAGTATTAAAGTTAGACTTCCAACTACATATGATAAAGCTGGGATAATTGTCTTCAGACTCTTGTAAACTATCTTTCAAATGTGGCACGTGTAATGTCCTTCCTGATGTAAATTGATGAAATTTTAATAAAGATTTAAAACCACATAACTGTAAAATTTAAAATAAGTTAATAATAAATTGCATGCTTTGTGCTAACGGACTTTATTATTTTTGCATCTTCAGGGACTGATGGAAGAAAACAAAGTTCAGATCACTGTTTTAAATCCCAAATCCATAACAATGGGTCAGCTCTATGGACAATTTGATCCCGTGTCGCATGAATGGTCAGATGGCATCCTGGCAGTGAGCTTCAGAACGTTTGCTTCTTCCCAAGTAAGACCTTAACAGGCTTAGAGCATTTTGGGGAGTGGCTTTTCAATTTATACACTTAAGTTTTTAATTCCATGTTGGTTGCACAATCATTGTAGGATTCATAGCCTTATGTTAATGTAGAGAATGCAGTTTAGCTCAATAGCAGTATGCTGCATGCAAAGTTCTTTTTGGATACTGGTAATTAAGATTTGTTTTTCAGAAGTTCTTATGTAAAGATAAAGGTTTTGCTTGTTTGCATATTCGATAAATAAATTAATATTTAATCATTCTACTATATTGTCATTGCTTATTTTGTCTCATTATGGCCCAAATCTTTTTATGTATACAGGCATTTTGACATTTATTTTGAGTGTGGCTTATGGCTGACCTTCCATTAAAGTGCACTGAAATATATTCCCTGAGTATAAAAAAAGATGTATCTACCTAAAAAATACTTTACTTTTTTCTAGTGATTGTGCTATTGATTTCTTTGCCTCTATAAACTTAAATAAACTATAAACAGTATTTTGAAGTTCACCATCTCTAATAATATTTTCAGCACTGCACAACTGCTTTGTATTTTCCTGCAAGAAATATGATGAATACATATGATAATTTGTTTATATTCTAAAAGCCCAGACAAAATACATTTAGATATTACTGTATTTCTTAAATTAGTCTTACCGACTTTCATAGTAAGTGTGCAGTAGTTATTACTGGTGACTAGTATTAACAGTCTCCCTTTGGCATAAGTCAAAATTTATGAATATGGTGTGGTTTGACAGAGGCAATGGACTGCATTGCAAGTATGACTGAAAGAAACTAGTCAAAATATATTCACTTCATATAGTTAACTGCAATATATGCTTTAAAGTTACAAAACTAAACTGTGAATATAGATTGGCATTACAGAAATGGCTTGGGAATAGAACTCTCTAGTCTGAGTAGTTTCAATTATTGTTTGTGTCAAATATCTTTAGTTCTAAAGAGTTATTTTACTGTAATCACAATTAAAAAAAAATTGCAAATATTTGATTTAAAAATATTTTCTGCAAACTAGACTCCAGATAGAAAGTGGCTGGTTTTTGATGGACCAGTGGATGCAGTATGGATTGAGAATATGAATACTGTGCTTGATGATAATAAAAAGTTGTGCCTTACAAGTGGAGAGATCATCACAATGTCACAGCAAATGAGCCTTATTTTTGAACCAATGGATTTAGAAGTTGCTTCTCCTGCTACTGTAAGTACCTGTCTCTGAAAGATGGATTGCAGCTGTCTTTGATTATTGTGATATATGCTCTATTTTTTTAAAAAAGTATTAACCACTAATAGTAATTATACATTTTTATGTCTTTTGTATATGCTTAAAACAAAGAACATTGGATCTTGGTTTACCTGTTTACATTTTTCACAATCTCACAATATGATGCGAAAAAATACATATTTACATATTAACATATGTAATTAACATTACATATGTAGAAGACTCTGTAACTGTTCAGTATGTACCTCTTGGGAGGTACCTGACAAGGGAAAAAAAAAAGAGAAATCATTCATGTGCAAATCTTTAATCTCCCAGACAAATCCTGCTAATGCCTGCAGTCACTGTATTTCTGGCACCTGTCTGTATCTGTCACACTTTTTTTTTCTGATGTCACTTTGTCTAATGTAAAACTTTTCTCTTGAGTATCAATAGAGGCTCAGATAAACAGAACAAATTACCTGCATGGTTATACTGGGAAGGAATTTTTCCTTAAAAGTTATATAAAACAATTAAAAATTGTTAGGCACTCTTAATAGTCAGTTTATTATCTTTTGTGACCTTAATGTTGAGAAGTAATTCTGTTTTAGAGGGAAATCTGTCTGACATTATGTCTCCTGTTGGCCAAAGAAATAAATCTAGGTTTGAAACTTGTTTGTCTTGGGGCTCATAGTACCCCACAATACACTTTGTATTTCTAATACTACTGGATAACACTGAATGTTAAGTTCCTGTAAATAGGAGAAAACCATTGGAGATTGCATAAGATGTTATCTACCTGTTTGTTTCTTTATTTTTAGGTTTCAAGGTGTGGTATGATCTACATGGAGCCCCATTTGTTAGGCTGGAGACCATTAATGATGTCTTGGCTAAATACAATGCACTCAGGACTCAGCTCTGTGCATAAAGAATTTATAATAGGCCTGTTTGATAGAATGGTTCAGCTCTGTCTTGAGTTTATTAGGAAAAACACAAAGGTAGGATAGAGAACTTTTCTGAGAAACTAGAAATGTATGAATTGTTTTCACTTCCAAGTGCTAGAGGGATAAATAATTTTATTTGGACCATATGAATTTCTGTGTTTGTTTTTTTTTTAAATACAGCTGTTCAGATGAAGGCTGTGAGCAATGTTTCTGTATATTGTTTCAACATGCTTCTGAATGCATTTTAGACACATTTATGCTAGAGGGGTTTTTTATCTTTACCATGAGGCAACCTGCCCCTACAGCTAGCAGTCTCTCTGTTCAGGGAGTGAGGCACGGCTGCAACTGAGAGTATGTCTTCTTTCTTATTAGGAACTGTCTCCTACTTCAGATACAAACTTAATTCGGTCCCTAATGAACCTGATGGACTGCATGATGGATGAATTTGCTGATGAAGCCAAAGTTAAAGCTATGAATGACCATGACATTTTCTCTGGGCTCGAGGTAGGCAGATTGTTTAACATACAGAATAAAGAATTCTATTCAAGCCAGGCAGTAGTCAAATGGACTTCAGAAGGAGAAAAACCTGTATTTCATAATTAGAATACATATTTTGTAATGGCCACTGAGGAAAATACCATTCCCTTCTTTGTAATTGCTACATTGTTAAATTTGACATGTTTGTCTTGTTATAAATGTAATGAATTTTATATAAACCAGCCAAAATTGTGTATTATTCTCTAGTTTCTGGTATCTCAGTTTAGTATGAGTTAGCATTAATGCTATCTAAGGATTCCACTTCCAGGAAAACCCTGTTAGCAGACATAGTCATCACTGTATGAGAAAGGCCTTTGATTAACAAAACTGTATACACAAAATCACGTTGGTCCAGTTTAATTCTGTTCTGATTTTGGCAGATTTCTTTGATTCCAGTGAATAAGAACTTTGTAATATGCAGGAACTGAAGTTATGTTTTGGTTTTTTCCAACTTTAGGGTATTTTCTTGTTTTCACTGATATGGTCCATAGGAGCTAGCTGTAAAGGAGATGATCGACTGAAATTTGACAAAGTTGTGCGAGAAGTGCTGAATGGATCAATTAGTGAGGAGACAAGACAACAATACAACTTACTGAGCAGCATTGATCCCCAGCCTCCAAAAGCTTTCATAGTCCCATTTCCAGCAGAAGGAACAATTTATGATTATCGGTTTGTCAGAAAGGTGAGGATATCAAAGTAAGATGTGGACTTCCATTTTGGAGTAACCTTTTATGAATGCTATCAAATGTGTATTGTCATTTTAAATTTGGTTTTGCTGCTCTCTGCTTCTGTCACAGAATAGGCCAGACATGAATCCTGGCAAGCTCGTGATGCTCTAGTGTTGTGGCTGGGACTTGCAAGTACCAATTGCCTGTAGTGGCATAACACGTCTGCGGCAAATCTCAACCATTTTCTTGATTTCTTGCAAGATTATTGAATTTTGCTTTTCAGTCCTTTTCTTAGCTTGAGGAAGCACTTGATATAACTCTTTCATTAGTAGGCTACTTCTCTGCCTCTTCTCTCTCCCTTTTTCCTGGGATTAAGATGTGAATCCATGATGCATTTCTCCAAGCAGAGAATAAAATTTTATGCACTGGATCCGGCATGCTCCAGAGACTCAAAAATAAAATAAACATACCTCTTTTT
>VWZY01010536.1:59566-144852 GCA_013399075.1 Chloroceryle aenea | reverse complement strand
TTTTTCTTTTTTTTTTTTTTTCCTGTCATCCCTATAAAGTCCTGTTGCAGTACAATGAGAATGACTTTTGTCTGATTTCAGTTTGTGCATGATTTCTGCATCCTTACAGAGAAAGTAGCTGAGGTTTCAATCAGCAGTAAAGCCTTTGTGTCTTCTGATCATAAACCATAAAAACATATTCTCCCAGTAAAGGGTTTTTTTGTGTCTAGAGGTGGGAATATGACCCTTCTGAGAAAGACTTAAGGACAGAGCAATCTCTAGGAATTTCATGTAACTCTTATCTCAACAGAAATTTTTGGGGATGGGATAGAACATGCAGTTATTTCAGAGGTGTTTTTTGTTTGGTTGGGTTTCTTTGACATCTTTCAAGAGTCTTTTACTAGACTGATCTAAAAGATGAAGTTTTGCTGTGAAGCTAAAGCTCTAAAAAAGGAGTAACATTAATGTGCCCTCAAATTCCATAGTTGGAAGTATTTATTATGAATGAGAGTCTCTGAAAAGGGTGACTATGCTTTCTTTTTAGTTCTAGTGATTAATGTTATACATGATTTTTCAATTTTATTAGAAATTTATATGTATTACATATATAAATATATGTTTTTCCCATTATATAGATGAAATAAATGTACAGATATAAAAGGTAAGATAAAGTCTTTGTCTTTCAGTAGTGGCATGTTTCAGGCACAGACATACATTTCTTTTTAAGTACTCTGAAATTGAAAGCACTGCATTCTGAAACATATTAAATTATTTTTTTATTCCTTTTAAAAATTGGCTGTTAACCCCATCTGTTAAGTCATAGAATGCTGGTGTTTCTACTTCCATTGCTTCTATGCCTTTTTGTCCTGTTTGTTATAAATATATGCCTTTCCTATAAATTAAAATAGGGAGCAGGAATTTGGGAACCCTGGGTGGAAACACTGAAATCAGCTCCTCCTATACCTCAAGATATGAAGTTTAATGAAATAATTGTACCAACTCTGGATACTGTTCGATACATGGCACTGATGGAATTGTTGATAGTGCATCAAAAACCTGCTATATTTGTGGGGCCAACAGGAACTGGAAAAAGTACCTATATTACTGTAAGTACTTTTAATACTGACCTTAAACTTAGCTATAAAAGGGGTAAGATGAGGAATAATTCAGTTAAAATTTTTCTAAGAAGGAAAAATGAGACAAGAATTCTTGGATATTACAAAATGAAATTTTGGGCAACAAAAATTGTATTAGTGTTTCAAAAAGTAGTGGTTTGGTGGTTTTTTTCACCCTTCTTTTTTTTCTTCTCTCTTCTTTTTTTCTTCTCTGCACTTCCAGACTAAACTCTTAAGCATCATACATATATGTGCTGGAATAAGCTTCTAACAGAACCCACACAGGACTATTCAGTTTGGTTCCTGAATTGATTTACTTTGTACTGTGATAATAGATTTAGTTGAGTCTGTCTACACAAACACTGATACACAGGAGACTAAACTAATTAATTAGACATCAGTAAGGATTGCACAGAACAACAAGGAAAGTAATTAATATGTCCTAGAGTTAGAAGAAGCACAAATGTGTGCTGCTGTTATTGTGGAAACATTTAGTAGATAATCTTTTCTAGTCAGATGCTATTATGGCAGTTCCATGCACTGGAAAACAGGGAAGAACAAGAATTTTGTGGCTAAAAGAAATATAAAGGCAAAAAATTAATAACACTAAGAATTCATTATAGAAAAAACTATAGAAGGAAGGAATTGTGGCTAGTCAAGATCCTCCCAGGAGCTTTTCTTCCGATAACTAGTTATCTATATCTGGTCATCACAATGAAAAGCAGCTGCCCATTTCAAGAGAAACAACTTTTAAATCAAAACAGTGGTGTGCCCTGTTTTGCAGAATGCCTAATATTCTTTAACTCTTTACCCTCGTCTTTGAAAGGAAATTAAAAAGAAACAGAAATAATAATGATACACTTGTTTGACTTTAGGTTTTGTCAGTACACAATTTCTGTTATTTCTGAAACAAAATCTTGGCAAAATACTAATACTTGATGTAGTTTTAGGATTTTTTTTTAAGCTTGATATAATTTTCCTGTAGAAAAAAAAAAGTGGTTTTTTTCACTATATAAGCAGTTAATTGTTTCATTATGAGTAATTTTCTAGGAAGTATCAAAGTCAGGAATTTAAAGAAGTTCTGTTATATATTAGTATGCTGTTATCAGCCATCTTATCTAGACTGTTATTCTATTGTGTATTTCTATATATGACATACAATATATTGAAAAGACTGTTAAGGCAGTAAAATAGTGAGTTCAGAAGTCAATAATTCTACCTTATACCATAATTTGACATCTCTCATGCATTCATTATGGTAAAGTCCAATCTTGCCTCTATGGTCATTAGTCAGTTTTAAATTATTAATTTTTTTTAGAAAGAAAAGACTGTTCTATGTAGAGCCTCTCTTCCACTTGCAGAGCTTCAAAAGCTTGCTGTAAATTCAGAAAAAGGTCAGCTTTAGGGAATGGATTCTGCCCCTGTCAGACAGAAGTCCTCTGTCACAGTAGAGAAGTCACATCAGTCAAACTTATCTCAGGCAACTACATTGTTGTTGGTTTTCTGGAAAGCTGATTTGAATTCATGGATTCTGATTTGCAGAAGTGCTTTTTTTAAAAAAATTGAGTTGTTGTCACCTGAAATTAGATAACTAACTGGATAGAAGCTTGCCCATTACCTTTCCAAATCTTTGTGCTGGTGTGCACCATATTGAATATGATTTGAATTCTGAGCATTAAAGAGAAAACAAATCATTGACAGCTGTTTTTTAAGTTACCAGTGTGCTTTTTTGTGTTGAAAGAGACAGGATATTCTTAGTTCTGAGTGTGCATAATGACAATCAAAACATGTGGTAGTAAGTAATGAAAACATTTAATGTAAGTAATGACTGAGTACAACCAAATGCAATATATGTGTCAGAACTTGTGAAGTTCTGATCAAAGGGAATAACAGTCTTGTGAAAAGCATTGAAAATTCAGGTATTAGAATAAGAAATCAAGAGAAATGGTCCTATACTTTTTCTGACTAAAGGGATAAGTCAGATTTCATAATTGAAAGTAGAATTTATTATCTTTTTAAAATAATTGGGTAATAGTTCTTTTGGGATAGACAATTTCTTTTTTTTTTTTCATCATTAGTGACCAAGTGATACTTTGTCATGTGATCATTAAAATAGCAATATGGGTAATATAGAAAATTATTCTGATGGTCTAGGTTAAAAATTTTAGATACATTTTAATTCTTCAGAGAGATCTGACAGATGCTATGGGTTAAATCCTGATCCCATTAATCTTTCTGGGCAGCTATTAAAGCTTGACTGGCAATGGAACTGTGCCAATAGAATGTTCATGCTGTTGAGGTTCATTTACCAAAAATTTCCAAATCCAGCATTCCTTGCTGGGTTCCATCTAGATCAGAGGAAAGCTCTGTTTTGAAGACCAAAAGGTGATATGGCAAAGCCATTATTGCATTTTTAGCTAATGAGATTCTCCAAGTAAATCATAAGGGAGAAGGAAGAAGCTGTTCCTCTGAGCAGCTCAAAATTGATTTTGTTTTTTATCTCCAGTATGACTTTTTGTAAAGGATTTTGCTTCTGTTGATTACCCCAGTGCAATCAGCATGAAGCCTCTCTGTACAATCAGCCATTTTGCAGATGGAGCAAAACTTGAAAGTTACGTAAGCAGATAAAATAAATTTGCCTTCATGGCCTTGAATCTGTTATTTTTCCTGCCTTTTGTGTGATAGTCAATGACTTCACTGATATTTTTTAAGAATTATTTAACTTAGTTTTGGCTTTAAGTTACTTTTCTGAAATAATTTTGAAGAAAATAAATATGAAGACTGTTCATAATAGATGGTTCCTGGAATAGTGATGTCAGAAATATAATAAAGCAGAAGTAAACCATTTTTTTGTAGTGAAGAATATGACTGGTTTTTACCTCTCAGTTCATTTTTGGGGTGATAGTTAAGAATGTGATATTCCTTGGGAGTTCAGAACTGATGAAAAGAATAAAATAAATATGGCCATTAAGTCACACTGCTCTATAGTTTCCATAAATTGTCATTATTACATATCCACATGCTGGAAGGATGTCAGGATATCTTCCCCCTTATGTTTTTATTTGCCTGTGGGTAAGAAATGAAAGACCTGTTCAATCTTACTTGAAATGCTGATTTTCATCCAGATTTCCCCAGAGGTTAAATTGCAGCTAATATAAAGTACTTTTGGAAGGTAGTTGGCATTATAAAATAGCACCAGTCCTGATGGTAAAGCTTATCTTTAAATATTTTTGCAATCCCATTGAAAGGAAGTATTCCTGGAAACTTCAGAACTAGGCAAAACATTCAGACCTGGGGATACTTTTGCAAATTTGGATGTGGATTGGTCCAGGCAACTCTAATTAGTACTATGAAGCATTGTGTGTGCAAAATATTAACATACCAAATCCATATAATACACTGGGGAGAGTTTTATTAATTTCTTTTGAGAAAATGTGAGAATGTCTATATTGGAGTTAGAAATTTTTCTCTGCCTAATTAAGTTAGATTTGAATTATTCAAGAATATTTGTTTACCTGATGAAATATGTTTATTAGAGTTCTCTTAGAGAGAAATTACTATTCTGTCATTTTAAATGAAGTAAAAATGGTACAAAAATGTCTTTTTGATTCCTATTTGCTAAAGTGCTATAAAATTTGTTTATGCATATAATTTAACTTTCTGCTCTTCACAATACTTCTAGAATTTTCTTTTAAATAATTTAAACAAAGAAGTCTACAAGCCACTGCTCATTAACTTCTCAGCACAGACTACAGCAACTCAGACACAGAATATTATAATGTCTAAGCTGGATAAAAGGAGAAGAGGAATTTTTGGACCTCCTCTTGGGAAAAAAATGGTAACTGACATATTTCTCTATGTAAAGTGTTTAAAGGCAAACAAACATGTAAATACATTATTTTCTCAAATGATCATAACTGATACCAGGAAAGGATGCTGAAATTAAAATAAACTCAGAGTTCTAGTTGTGCTAATGCTGTTCTTCATGTTTATTTTGTGATAATATCCTTGAGATAAAAGTTCTGTAGGGTTAAGCTTGTTCTTGCTATGAAGTCATTGCTGAGAAATCAATGTTGAGCATGACAGTTAGACTAGCTGAATGCCAAGGTTCCTTCCAACCTGGATAGTTCAATGATTTTGGAAGTTTTAAAGGAGATTTGAAACATTTAGGTTGTTATCACTGATGCCTGAGAAACCCTTCAAGATCAAAGGATCCCTGAGTACTCAGAAGCTCAAGGATATTAAAGTAGACCTCTTTTTATCTTTTATCTTTTTTTTTTTCCCCTACAGTGAGCAAATCCTTTTCTCCTCTCTCTAGAAGAGTTGCAGTGAGACTAAAAATGGAAATCTATGGAGTTTCCATTAATTCTTTTTTTTTTCAACCCAGATTAAGGAAGAAACTTACTTTTAAGGAAATTTTTAAAATTACATTTAAAATGCAATTATAGATATGTATGATTTAATACTGGTACTTTTACAATGCCTATAGACTGTTTAGAGCAGCCTTGTTTTATCCTCATTTTCAGTATTTTCTAGCTTTTATTTGATAAATGTGTATGAAGAGCAGAATGTGTTAGTAGTTCCTTAAGGAAGGACTATTTACAGTTAGAGTGTTTTAAGGTCTTCCTCTGCTTCCCCCTTCAAGCTGTTCTTTTTCTATATTTTAGCCCGGTCTTAAAAATGTAAAGATGATTTTAAGGGATGAATTTTATCTTGATCTGTATTAGCCAAGAACACTTCAAACCATTTCAGTATGTTGCCCAAACTGCAGGGCTAAACAAAATACAAGGCCAATGATTCAATCTGTTTTCCTTTAGACCAAATTTCCCCTCTGCATCAGTTAGACAATGAGCAGAAAAGGGGATTAAATGCATAATTGTGTTTCTATATCTTGCATCAGTTGCATTAGGCTAGTTGCCTGAAGATGTTTCCTGATCAGCAGTGGCCTGTACTTTGGGAGCAGCAGTGCCAAAAAAGATGTAGTGTTTACTAGATTTAAAAACAGCAACACAGTTTCACTGAAGTTTGAGATTTTTGTGGATCTTGACTGCATCTTTTTTCTAAGAAAAGCCACATAAGTAGTACAGTAAGGTTTAAATAGCAAGTATTAGTTTACCATCTTTCCTGGAATGCACTGAAAAAGAAGATAAGCACAGTTTCCAGTGGCTTTAGAGTGGCACAGTTACTTAAGTTTGATTTTTATTTAGCTCAGCAGCAACTCCATTAAGACTTTAGTGCTGCTCTTTAACAAGATGTATTTCCGTGTATTAAAATGAAAATTAATGGGGGTCAATTGATCTGCAGTGTTTCAAGAATCAAGCAAAATGGTGGCATGTATTCAGTAAAACAAATAAGTGCAAAATCCTTTCTGTTTCTGTTTTCAGGTCGTATTTGTAGATGATGTTAATATGCCAGCACGAGAGGTCTACGGTGCTCAACCACCTATTGAATTGCTACGGCAGTGGTTAGATCACTGGAATTGGTATGACCTTAAAGACTGCTCAGTGATTAAGCTTGTAGATATTCAGATGGTGTGTGCAATGGGACCACCAGGTAGGAGATGTGTCTTATATGCTTTTTCCTGTTTGTTTGTTTTCCAAAGGCTGAATGCTTACTGATGCACAGTTTTACAGTTTGGGTCTTTAAATGGCAGGAAACATGAGCAGCAGTCATAGTAGAGGTGAGGAGCAGCAGAGAGACTACACAGTTGTGCCAGGAAGTAACATTGCTTTTCAGGGAGGCAAGAATATGTCTACAAAATCACTGTGAAATCCCTTTGGCCTAATCAGAGTCTCTGTTGGCCTCCAATTTTATTCTTCCTCAAAACCTTTCTGTACAGCACTGTGACATTCTTAAGCGGATAAATCTTACTTTATTTGGGAAAAAAAAAACCCAAAACATATGATATAAACAGGTCATTATATTATATTTCTGATAGACTGCATGCACACTGATTACATGAGCTATTTAGTTAAAAAAAAATTGGTTGTGGAATATTTTATCAGTTAAAATAAGGAAGTAATGGTTTTGTATGCAGTTGTGTTTACTTTTAAAGCAATCCAATTCCTTCAGTACAGAAGGAATCATATAACAGAATTTCTTTTCACAGAATTGTGACTATCAACTGCTCTGAAATTGGGGCAAATTTTCCAATAGCTGAGTTTGTTCCAGTACTCTTCTGGTTGAATGGTGACAAATGGACTGATCAAATGTACAAGATACAGTCATAACTATTTGTCTTCAAGCTGAAGGATTTATTTTAGTAGCTTTGTACAGGGAGCCACTTCTAGAACTCACAAAATTATGTTTTTTTTCCAATGTGTGGATTGTTTGGGGTTTTTTTAATACTAACAAGAAATCCATACAGGTATATAATGCTATTGAAGCAAATATAAATTTATTTAAAGAAGATTTAAAACTTTTTTGTTAAAGTTACGTTCAAAATTTTTATTAGGAAAGGATCATCTTTTGTGTAAAATTCATATTTGTATCCCAGGAGTTTGCATATTGCACATGTAAACTTCAAGAAGCATTGTAAACTGCTGTGTCTGAGGCATGACCTTACTTGGGGTAGAAGGAAGCAGGATGAATATCCAGCCCATTTAGCATAAACTACTGAGATTCCACAGCAGATACTGGTAATGCTACACATGGAAACACAGACAGCCACTGTTCTGCTTGCACTCAGGTGTCTGAATGTGAGACAGCTCCAGGCCAGGAGACTTAGAGTTTCACTGGTGCAGGGCCATGCCTGAGCTACAGTTTTAAAAGAATTTACTGTGCTAATCTGCTTGCCTTAGCTATGCTTCTGGTGTTAGGGATGGTAGATTGCCCACTTTTCAGCTATTTTTTTCTGATTTGATACTGTAAGGAGGTTGAACACTGCAGCAGCTTAACTCTGAATTCCAGACAGAAGGATCAAGTATCCAATACATTTCTGGTTTATGTCCCCTTACTTCCATACATAGCTTCATTGTCCAAATCAAGAACACGGGTTTGGGGTGTATAATAGGAGCTTCCTTTTATAACAGAAGCAGAGTTAAAATGGTGTCAAATCTCTCTCTCTATAACCTGATGATTTCAGTCTGTATTTTACACACTGTTGGTTACTGGAGAACAGATTGACACTGTTGCTCTCATAAGGTTTATAAAAGGTTTGGGACTTTTGAGTGTGAGCCTGATAGCTAAATCAAAGACGACTATTAGAAAATCTATATATTTTTGCCGTTCTATTTTAAATTTTGGGTTTAGTTATACTATTAATGCTTCTTTGTTATTAATGTAGGTGGTGGTCGAAACCCAGTAACACCACGATTCTTGCGACACTTCAATACAGTGACTATTAATGAGTTTGATGACCAATCCATGTACACAATTTTTTCTAGAATCTTAGACTGGCATCTAACAGTACAGTAAGTGGCCTCCATGTATTCGGAAAAGTCAAAGTCAGTGTTTAAAGTATGGTGCTAGGAAGTCTTTAAGATAAGTTTGTAGGACACTGCTGTTGAAAAGAAATTTTAATCTTTTATATCCTGTGCCTTTTGAGTTATTCATTAATCCACAGAAGTAGGGCTCATCTTAAAATACTCCAGTGGTAAAGTTCTTGTTCTGAAGTCTCAAACAGAGGTTTAGATTAGATGAGGCTTAGTTGGTTACCTATAAGTTAGTTAGAAATACCCCAGTCAGTTGAGATTCTTGTGTAATACAGTGTTCTTTGCTGTATAATAAATAAGAATAGAATTTGGTTAGTCATTACGCGAAGAATGAACTGGAAACTGCTCTTAAATTTCCTGTGGCTTGAGAAGGCTTACTCTTATTTTAGCATTTCACCACAGCATGTTTTTTAATTCCATTGTTAGGAATGGACTTCATCGTCCATTGTCTATCCATTCTGACAGCTAAGCCCCAGAAGATGCTTCTATCCTCTTTCCAGTCCAAGTTTGTGATTTGACTGCTTCTGACCCTTTGAGGGAGAGAAGTCCTAGAGGGCAGCAAGGACTATTTGACCTGGCATCCCTGTTGCTGCTGTTAGTCATAAAAGTGAGGTTCTCTAACATAGCCAGATTTGTCAGCATGTTCCACAGGTACTAGATTTGATTTGCAGAATTAATCTGCTAATTTGGTGAGAGAACTAAGATTTGTAAAACTACCTGTGAGGAAGTATAATCATAGAACTTGAAAATTAGCATGAGCTTCTAAGTAAAGCACTGTACATATACAAAATCATTTATTAATTCACATGCTAGTATGATGGCATTGTGGGAATCATTCTGTTCTTACCACCTTTTATGACTTGTCAGTTACAGCTTTCCATCACAATATGTAGAACTGACTCCACAAATTGTTAATGGAACAATGCATCTGTATAAAGAAGCTATGAAGAATTTGCTTCCTACCCCAGCCAAATCTCACTATTTGTTCAATCTTCGTGACTTTGCACGTGTTATTCAAGGGGTTTGCCTGTCAAGGCCTGAAACAACAGAATCTGCAGTAATTATAAAACGTCTCTGGATTCACGAGGTAACTTACCTAGTACTAAGAAAAGTTATTTATTATAAATAAGAAAAAGGTATGGATTTGTGTAATAATCTTTATGTAACTCCATAGTGGCTAGTAGCTGTGATTTGGTATCACACTCATGAGGAAGGATTTTGTATACCATATGGGCAGAGGAAATGAGACTTTTTTAAAAAGTACAAATCATATCTTAGTAGACAAGTTGATTGCTGATACCTTCACTTTCATATTATGTAGTCTCTGCTGCTTTGAATTCGTGCAGAGTTCTTTCCATTTCTTCTCTTCTTCCTAAACCAAAGTAACAGTGAGAACAGCAAACAGCAAGTAGTCCTGGATCCACTGAAAATTTTGTGTGATTTAAAGTTTGGTTTGATCTCTCCATTTTTTTTTATTNTTTTTTTTTTTTTTTTACTTCTGGGCTTCCTCTAGAAGAAATTCTTTATCTTACTGTCTTCAGCAAATGCCTTCTGCCTTTCCCTCATATTAGGGTAGATACCCTGAAAGAGCTCAAATGAAATATCTCTTTCAAAATGGAAAAAGCCCCCTTTGTAAGCCCCATATTTGTAATACCTGTTCACTGTGTGGGTTTTTGGTTTGCATTTTTGCTTGTTTGTTTGTTCTTTTCCCCTGGATTACAAGAAAGCAAAGTTGTTGCTAACTGTTCTTTATTAAATATTTAGCTATAGTTCATAGAATCAAATCAGTGTCAAGTGACCATGGAAGAGATGTTTGGTGATCATTCTAGTTCATTGTCCATCACATAAAGAAATGAACAGTAATTTAGAAGTGTTTTTTCTGAAAACTTCTTACAATTCCATAAGGATGAAGGATATTCAGACTTCCAGTCAATCTATTCATGATTGTCACTATAAGCATTTTCTATTTAAAATATGTAAAAATAATGTAGTAATGTAATAATAATGTCATAATATTTGTAAAGATGTATATGTGTGTGTTTATATGTATTTCTCTATGAAATTTCACTTTACTTAAGAAGTATTATGACTAAGCTCAACTGCTCAATTTTTTTCCTAAGTGTTTTGGGTTTTTCTAGGTGGGGAAGTTTAAACTGGTCTATATTTTGAAGACTTTTCCAGAATTTTACAAGATAAAACTTGTTTCAAATAAATATGAATTCAGGAACTATTAAAACAATTAAATTTTTATTATACAGGTTCTTAGAGTGTATTATGATCGCTTGGTGGATAATCCTGACCGGGCTTGGCTTGTTGGATTTATCCAAGAAGTAGTGAAAAATTACTTACATGAAGACTTCCATGAACTTTTCCAGAACCTGGACTTCAACAATGATGGCAGGGTGGACGAAGATGACTTACGTAGCTTAATGTTTTGTGACTTTCATGACCCTAAGAGAGAGGACACTACGTACAGGGAGATTAGCAATGTGGATCAATTGAGATTAGTTGTAGAGAGTCACCTTGAAGAGTTTAATAACATCAGCAAAAAGCCAATGCAGCTTGTCCTGTTCCGATTTGCTATAGAGCACATTTGTAGGATTTCTCGTATTCTGAAACAGCCTCGCAGCCATGCCCTCCTTGTGGGTGTGGGAGGTAGTGGTCGACAGTCTCTGACTCGATTAGCAGCCCATATGGCTGAATACAACCTTTTTCAGGTTGAGATAACTAAAAGTTATGGTTTCAACGAGTGGCACGAAGACTTAAAAGTCATACTAAAAAAATCTACTGAAGGGGAGACGCAGGGAGTTTTCTTGTTCACAGATACACAGATTAAACAGGAATCATTCCTAGAAGATATTAACAACTTACTAAATACAGGTGAAGTGCCAAACCTTTATGCAGTAGATGAAAAACAGGAAATTTGTGAACAAATGCATCAAGTAGATCGCCAACGGGATAGGACAAAACAAACAGATGGCAGCCCTATAGCTCTTTTTAACATGTTTGTTGATCGCTGTCGAGATCAGCTTCACGTTGTACTGGCAATGAGTCCCATTGGAGATGCTTTCCGTAATCGCCTTCGGAAATTTCCAGCTCTTGTCAACTGCTGCACACTAGACTGGTTTCAGGTAAACCCAAAACTTCTGTTGGGGTTGTTATTCTAATGGAGGTGCAATAAAAACATTGCTTCAACCCTTTTCATTGCAAGTATTTCTCTCTGGTCAAGTAAGCAGAGAAAAAGATCTTGAATTTTCTTAAGATCATGTTTTAAATCATTCACACCATTAGAAGTGTTTTGACTGTAATAAAGGCCATTATAGGGTGAATGCAAAATCATCAAGAAACTAACTAAATGAACCTAGCACTGTAGACATTGCAGGTTTCTATACTCAGTGTTTTCCTCTATTACCAGGACTACCAGAATCTCCACTGCCAAAAAAGTTTAAACCTGAAATGTCTGTCAACGATACAGACTTCTTTTGATGCAAAATGATAGATTTCCCACCCCTACCCAGAAATAAAATTATATTCTGACTGTTATGTGCAAAAGACTTTAGAACACGTAGGATGTAGATTTTAATCATATAAAGAATCTGAGGAACTTAAATTTCATCAAGTTTTAAAATACAGTACTGTATCTTTAACGGCTATTTTGAAGTGTAAGAGCAAAGACAGACACACATATGGACATACTGAAAATGCACAATTTTCCTTTTGGTAGCAGTATTTCTATTGCATGAAATAAGACAGTGGGTTTGAACTGAATCCTTATGTCGTTTGCTTCTTTTCAGTTCTGTTATTGTCTTGTTTGATGATCTTTTCATCAAGTCATTTCTCTGTGCCTCAGTAAATTTACCTATGAAATGGAGTAAAGATACTTTCTTGAAAAAAGTTTTGACATTTATGAGAAGTTCTGACAGAGTAAGGTATTGATTCATTTGTTTTAGATGTGGCCTGAAGATGCATTAGAAGCTGTTGCATCTCGCTTCTTGGAAGATGTGGAAATGTCAGAAGAAACTAGAAGTGGATGTATTGATATGTGCAAAAGCTTTCATACATCTACCATTGTTTTATCTGACTTGTATCATGCAGAGCTTCAAAGATGCAACTATGTTACACCTACTTCATACTTGGAATTGATCTCCACTTTTAAAAGTCTACTTAAAAAGAAGTGCACGTAAGAATTTATAATGTGACCTTCTCTAGAGGTGCTGAAGTTCACAAAAATGTTATTTTTTATCTCTTATAGCTAATCTGAACAGAACAAGTGAATTGGTTTTAGGTAATTTAAATTAGCAGTGGATGGATAAAATGTACTCTTACAACACAACAAGCTGAACAAAAGGTCTGACTTGTTACTCTTAAAATAGACAAGTATTAGACCAATTCTGACATCTCTGTTGCTATATGTTGATTATGTATATTATGCTAATTAGGGGTTCTCTGGGGAGGTGAAACTAGCTTCCAAGTTGCTAGGTGTCATTGACTTGGTATCAGGGTTCATCTATGCTGTGCCTGAATCACACAATCCCTGTGGTTGGAAAAGACCTTCATGATCATCAAGTCCAACCATTATCTAACTACTACACCCTGTCCTTGAGCCTGTGCAGAAAGGATCTCCATATGCATGGGCACATCTGTTCTTTTCTTATGGCCGGTGAGGGAAAGTTACTTTTTCTTTCCTCTTTTTCCCATTGATAAGACATTGTCATAACAATTAAGACAAGTACCTAATTGGATCAGTGGGCTGTGCGAAACACTGCATGCAGCAAGAAATTCCAGGAATAAAGCAGTACAGTTTTGAATGTAGAGATCAAATACCTCTGAAATTTTCTTGATTCTGACACTGTTGGCTGTCCTCAGAGCCATTAACATTCTGCTGCCAAAGGGATTTTCATGATTTTATTAATTGTATTTCAACCTCACCTCAACTAGTAATCTTCATGAGTGTATCCCCACCCTTCTCCTTTTCTTGTCTGCTACTACTGTGTCATCTTGATTTTGTCACTCTTGCCAGTAAAGAGGCAGAAAATTATTTATTTATCTGTAAGTAATTAGTTATTGTGTTATCTATATCCCAGTCTCTGAGTATACATGGTAGAATAGTTCAAGACTGTGGCTTAAGTTATCCCAGGTATGTTTACTACTTGCTGAGCAAATCAAAAAAGATCAGCATCTGATTATTCAGAGTAGTGAGAAATGTGCAGAATGGATCTCAATAAATGACCTGATAAAGTATTGATAAAATATCTTTATAATAAAGCACTATTTGTTTTCAGTAAGATGATGAAAAACAAAAGGAGATACGAAGTTGGCTTGGAGAAACTGAACTCTGCTTCCTCTCAAGTATCCCTGATGCAGACTGAGCTGGAGGCTCTGCAACCTCAGTTACGGGAAGCTAGCAAGCAAGTCGATGAGATGATGGACGTTATTCAAAAAGAATCTTTGGAAGTGGCCAAAACTGAAGAAGTGGTGAAAGCTGATGAAGCAGTGGCAAATGAGCAGGCTATGGCTGCAAAAGCCATCAAAGATGAATGCGATGCTGACTTAGCACAAGCCATGCCTTATTTAGAAAGTGCCCTGGCTGCCCTTGACACTCTCACTGCTCAGGTATGGCTGACTGAATATTTGCACACTGGAGAGGTATTCGTATAGACAAACCCATGGAATATCTGTCTTTTCAGAATTGACATTATACTTGGAGTTTCATAATTTAGAAACTTCTTGAAATCTTTCAGTTTTATAAAGCCTTTATTTTTCAGTGTAAAAGCTGTAACACTAAATATTTATGGACCATGAGAGCAAATATTATTCTAGACATTTAAAAAATCATAAACATATTTTGATGCAACAATCACAAAGTTAGAAAACATAGGCTTTTCACTTTCTTATTCAGAACCTACTGACCTGTCAACTAATATTTTATACCTGTTCTTTCAGAGTCTAGAAATTGAGGTTGAAATTCCGTGTCTCCCCATGTTAAGGGACCACTCTTCATAGGAGTATGAGAGTGGAGGCAACCACCTTTGGTTTTATGGATACTCAGGTTTCTTTGCCTAGATAATGTTTTGCTTATGGTGGGGTGCATGGAAGTTTCCCAGATTGTAAGTGAGGATGGACTACATGCTCCAACTATTTTTGCTGAAAACAAGATTTTCAGAACTTTCAAGGAAACCTTAGATTGCAAGCAGGTGGTTTGTTACGTACCTCTATTGTTTGGTATCAAAAGTTTTATATTCTGACATTGTCAAATCACTGATGTGCTTTGTGGAAATAGTAAATGGTTACTTACTCACTTCAAGGCAATTGCATTATACTTGTGAATACTTGTGAGAACAGGGCTTTGAAGGCTGATAAAATGATACTTCAGGCTGCTGTCAATGCTGAGTGTCTCCAAGATGGGTGTTCTATAATACAAGAAGAAAAATACGTAGTAGGAACTTCCAAGGGAAAAATAACTCAGAGGTTTTTTACTCAACTGGTAGTTAAATGGCATGATGAACACTAACCAAATCTGTGTACGTAGGAGAGCTTAGAGTACTTAGGACTTAATTTTGAATCACCCTTCACCACCGCTGATGGAAAGCAGAGCAGGACACAGTTTGCTTTGTTTGGAGAAACAGATCTATACATAATTTAGTACTGCTGAAATGAATATCTAAAGTCAAAAGGAACTGTGTTCCTTACATGGCTTATTGTTCATCAAGGATTAGGGAAAGTGTAACAATCTTAAGTGTTATTTTGCTGTTGACATCTATGTTTTGTAGCAATACACATACAGAGACACTGAAATTGTGAACTAGGAAAGTTAAAGCCTCTGGAAATCATGGTCTTCTGCTTTTAATCTGTTCCACTTTCCACATCTGTCATTACATAGATTTTCCTGGTGTTTACAAGTTAAACCTTGTTTTCCATCCAGCTCCCTATGGACATTGTTCTTTATCTTTTATGCAGTTAAAGATTGATTTTGATTTTTCTTACTGCAGTTACAGAATTTCTCTTATTGCCCTTCATATTGCTTTTAATTGGAGATGAGTTTGATTTTATCCTTTTAAATAATCTCTTAATCTGTTTACAACCTTTGGTTGTATTAAAGTAATTTGTATTTGTCCTTTATTTTTTTTTGCTGGAACAGCTAGCTAAATTTGATTTTTCTTCCTTTCCAAGGACTTCCTTCTCAGCTAGATTTCTGACTGCATCGAAATTCCCTGACTTTATTTACCTGCTCTTGTTTCCCCGCCTGAACATGTGTTGTTGCAGGTTTGGGTTTGGGGTTTTTTTTCTTTTTTTTTTTTTTCCCCATATGGTATTAGTTTGTTGGTTTTGTTTTGTTTTGTTTTGTTTTTAATGTATTTTTGATTATGTTTTGAACTACAGGAACCAGGAACTGTAGTTCACAGTTTCAAGGATATTTTTTTTTTTAATCCAGTCTTAATATATCTTTCTGTGTTTTTTTATTGACACAAATGAACATTCCCAGAACTCAAAAGATATCTCTTTCTATCCAAATCACCAAGGCTTTTGGCCTCAAAGAAACCATGGGCAAGCTGTCAAAATGGTACACTAGCAGGCAAAATAAAGATGAGAATCTATAAATCCTTTACTTTATGTGAGTATGTATTCTCTCAGAAAAGGTATTCAAAGGAACGTTTAAATTTCCATGTGGAGTTATTCATTGGGAAGAGTGAGAGAGATTCTTCTCCTTAAATCTTTAGTTTACAGACCTCTTGCTTAATTAGAAGTGCCTCATTCTTTTATGTTATTATTCTATATTTGCAGTTAAAACTTGGCTTATTCATTTCCTTCATTTCCTCTTCATTTCTTACACTGTCACTCATTCTTACACAATAGTTTTCTTCCTTTCAACTGCCCCCCTTCCCTCAGTAAGCTCACTCTGGGAGTGAGATTTTTTTGTCTCCTCTAAACTGATTGTTTCAGATACTTTTGTTCAGATGCCAGTGTTAATCTAAACTGAACAGTACCAAAAGAAAGGACTAGATAGAATGGAAAAAAAAAAATGGAAAAAAATTTTGCAAATAAAAAATGAGATATATATGTATTGACTGTGGAGGTTGTGCTATGCACTTGAGATCACAATATGTTTCAAATTCTCAAGTATGAAAAATGCAAATGTATATGGAAAAATATCTTGACATAGAACAGTTTATTGTTTCTATTATAATAGAAGAATTAATGCACCTATGTTTAATGCACCTATGTTCAGAGCTCTAAGGGTGTTGTTTTAATTATTATTTTAAGGATATTACAGTGGTTAAGTCCATGAAGAGTCCTCCTGCTGGTGTCAAGCTTGTAATGGAAGCTGTATGCATCCTTAAGGGCATCAAAGCAGATAGGATTCCAGATCCAACAGGTTCTGGAAAAAAAGTTGAAGATTTCTGGGGTCCTGCTAAGAGACTTCTGGGTGACATAAGGTTTCTGCAGTCTCTTCATGAATATGACAAGGATAACATTCCCCCAGCTTACATGGCTATCATAAGAAAACGGTATCTTACAAATCCTGAGTTCGTACCAGACAAGATTCGGAATGCGTCCACAGCAGCAGAGGGTCTGTGTAAATGGGTCATAGCCATGGAGTTTTATGATACGTAAGTATGTATAAACATTTTTAAAAGGTTAACATAAATTTGATTTAGGAGTTTAACACCAAAAGAGGTGTGAAATTACTTCTTACAAGAGGAAAACAAGCAGTCCTCAAGATTCATTCATGTAAGAAAGCTGATGTTAAGGTCTAGAGTCTGATTTTCAGTTCTGAATTCTTCTGATAAGGCATTGGAGCAACAGTCTCTTCAGTTATCAAATGAAGGTAACTTCCTTTTAGTGTGTTGCACAAAACCGAGGCATTATTGAAATGTCTTTGGAAATTTCTGGTAGTCATATCAAGCCCAAAGGAAATGTTTAGTTACACATTATATTTGATACACAGAAAAAGTGTGGTTACTTGTTATGATCTTTTCTAATTTGAAACGTCTGGCACTCACATTTAATAGTCAGTCAGCACCTGGAAGCTAAGGTCAACTTGCTATTTTTGAGTCATGATAGGTAGTGCATGCCTTTATTTGAGAGGCTATTTTGTTACTTGACTAAAAGATTAGTAAATGCATACTTGGTAGAATTCTTTATTTGAGAATAACTATTAACATTACAAGTAATGTTCTTTTGTAAAGAAAACCAATGTTTTCAGTTATATGTTATGTCCAGTAGTCTCCTCTCGAAAGTATAAATAGTGGAAAACAGATCATTGCATGTGAAAGGCTGTATAGTTTTTTTTTCGTTGATTTTGTGTACACTACACAGTTGGTTTGTTTGTGTACAGTGCCTGTGAATGTTAGTATATATCTGATTATTTGTGTGTTTCTAGTGGCACAAACCCATAATGGATTCTAAATTCAAATGGGAGACAGTTTGGAAGCATAACTCTTTGCTTTTAATCATTACCTGTTATTACAGAAAATTTTGCAGGAACTGCATAAATCAGTATCAGCACAGAAACAAATGATGCAAGTAAATCCAGTTGTCTTCAGATGTCATCAAATTATGAATCAAAACATTATATGAGCTACTAAGTTGCTGAGGTTTCCCTTCATCTTTCCTATGTTCATTTTTTTAATAGTGCCCTGGAGTAAGAGTGCATCTTCCAGGTGCTTATTTTATTCTTTGGCTTTATTTAGAATGACAAAAAATGTTGCACCAAAAAAGCTAAAGTTGAATGAAGCTGAAGGAAAATTAAAGATTGCTATGGATGGTCTAATAAAGAAACAAGCAGACCTGAAGGAGGTTCAAGATAAATTGGCTCTGCTCCAGCAGACACTGGAATCCAAGAAACAGGAGAAGGCTGACTTGGAAAATCAGGTATATGACACAAAAGATGAACTATTGTTCTACTGATACCCAGAAAAGTTACTGAAAATTTGCTGGTTTGTCAAATGGTATTTTTCCTTCTAACTGTCAATATGTTGAACAAGTTATCCTTTTAGATAACCATCTTTTATTTTGGTCTAATGGTCTTCAAGTTATAAATGAGCAAAGCATGGGGAACAAATGCTTTTAAGTAATAGAAAATTAAAGCACTTAACATGAGCTAGCAATGTGCACTGGCGGACCAAAAAGCCAGCTCTAACTTGAGCTGCATCAAAAGATGCATGGCCAGCAGGTCAGAGGAGGTGATTCTACTCTCTGCTCTTTTGAGACCCCACCTGGAGTAGTGTGTCCAGCTCTGGAGCCCCCAACACAAGAACGTGGATCTATTTGAAAGGGTCCAGAGGAGGCCAGTCCAGACAGAGGGCTGGATCACCTCTCCTGTGAGGACAGGCTGAGAGAGTTGGGGCTGTTCACCCTGGAGAAGAAAAGGTTCTGTGGAGACCATAAGGTCTGCTATAAAGCAGCCTTCCTACAAGAAAGCTGAAGAGGGACTGTTTCCAAGGGCATGTGGTGAGAGAACAAGGGGGAAACAGCTTTAAACTAGGGCAGGGTAGATTTAGATTAGACATGAGGAAAAAGTTCTTTACTGTGAGGCTGGTGAGACACTGGAACAAGTTGCCCAGAGAAGTTGTGGATGCCTCATCCCTGGAAGTTTCTAAGACCAGGCTGGATGAGTCTGAGCAGCCTGGTCTATTGGAAGGTGTCCTTGTGCATGGCAGGGGAGTTTCACCTAGATGATCTTTAAGGTCCCTTCCAAATCAAGCCATGCTAAGATAGGGTTCTGTGCCAATGTAGGTGCTATGAATTTACCAGTTGATATCCCTCTGCTACGTCCTCACTCATATCTGCTTTCTTGTGAGGAGACAAATTTTCAGTGATTGTACTAAGTGTTTAATTCATCTATTAACTTGCAAGTCAGTACATTAAAAGTTTTAACAGTTCATTTACACATTCTGTGCTAATGCAGTTTTGAGAAGGATTCTGGTAAACTGTTTCTGACTGCTAAATAGCTGCTATGTGTGCAGAAATATGCAGTGTTTTTAATTTGCAGTACATCACCTTGAGCCCTGTTTATAAAATCAGTATTGGAATTTGAAATGGTGTCTTAGTTCTTGTCTGCAGTTCAAGTCAGCAATCTGTGTGTTTCTTCTGCATCCTGATACAGTTTGGAAGTAGAAGGGAGGGAAAAATTACACTGTTTGTTACTGTGGTGTTAACTTGGCTGCTATGGTTACCAGAAGAGAGAGAGGCTTCTAGCAGCAGCATGAGTTGGCATCATGTTCCATCTATCTCATGGACAAGATTTGTCTCTGCTAGAAAGTAAAGAATTCTAACAGAGCTGGATTACATTCCTATTAAATATACATATATATTTTGGTTTTGTTGTTGTAAGATTACAGGCATGCCTGGAAAGCTAGCTCAGTTAAAAACTAGCAGTAGAAATGCACATTATGTACTCACAAGGGATTTTTTCTTTTTTTTTTTGTAGAAAAGCACATACCTACTTTCATGAGGCAGAGATATCTTTGAGGTTTTTTCTTTGTTTGTTTGTTTCTCTTATGACATGTAGATAATTTCCCTGTCTATTAATATTTTCCATGTTGCATGTTTTATACTGGTCTTCTTCCTCTATTTGAATGAAAATGTAATTGAATAGACTTTGCTTTGCTAGTGTAGAGGTAGTTCTTGTTCTTTAAACATTCCCATTATAAAAAGATGTTTTCTTTCTATTGATGAAGTTACTTAAGAAAACATCTGCACAGGAAAATAGTCATTGAATGCTATTAATATTTGTAAAATATCTTTGAAGTGATCATGTCATTTCATCACTACTTTCTTTTATTCTGAGGTTGACTTATGCAGAAAAAAACTACAACGAGCAGAACAATTGATTGGTGGCCTTGGGGGTGAGAAAACTCGCTGGCATGAGACTGCTTTGGAGCTGGGAAGGCAGTACATCAATTTGACTGGAGATATACTTATTTCATCAGGAATTGTGGCTTACCTAGGAGCCTTTACATCCAGCTACAGACAAGTAATGCTAATAGTGATTTTGTCCTCCTGTTTTGTAATAATCTAAATTTTATCCATTTTTCTTCTGATAGAAAGAACTTATAACTTCTAATTCCACTTGAATAGATTGCATAAGTGGAACTGAAACTGTTTTGTAGGATTTTGAGATTTGTTTATAGGACACTTGGGGGAAATGCTTCCTTCGTTCTACTGTAAAGTACTTATCGCTGTGCAAAGCATGGAGTCCTTTAGTTGCTTTTCTTCTAATTACCCTGCCTTTTAAAGTTATTGAACAATGTATTTCCTTTGTCCATTTTTCTTTAAATACCTTTGTACTGTTCTTTCAAACAGTTATTTTCTTCATAATGTCCATGTTGTGATGTTACTGTTTTATGGTGTATCTATAGCATAAACAAATAGCAGCTTTTAGAATTCTGAATGAAATAATTTTGGGAGAATGTTCTCTTTTGTGCTTATAATCTGCTTTGTTCTTAACATTGTCTGAGTACGTAGGGGAACTGTTGGTGAAACATCTGCTGAACTGAATTCTGGACAAGCAGATACAGGTGCAGATAATATTCATAAAAGGCAGAGACATCTGCATGATTATTCACTAAAAGTTAATTAATCTGAAAGGTTAAGTGCAATTTCATTCTATATACTGAATAGTTTCTTTCTTTGTGCAGTGGTAGGTATGGATTCCTGATTGCTGCTTCATGCTCTGGTGATTGTGCAGACACATTAGTTAGGTATCTCTTTGGGAGACTGTCGGATAGCATCATCATTTTTGGGCAGTTCCTCATTTCATCTGCTGCTATGTTGTTTGTGGTTTTTCCCCCTTGAGTTTTCATAAGAGAAAAAGTTATGGTATCTTTTGGAATATCAACTTTATCTTATGCAGATGGATGAATCCATCATTCACCACCTCTGTGAATGTCTCTAGCCCTTAGACCCTTTAACACTATGTTTCTAGGTTTTGTTGTTTGAGGCTTTGTCAGCTGATTTTTAGTTTACAATACCACAGCATATTTCTTTGACCTTTCATACAAGATTGTGCCTTTCATGTGAACATGCTATTTTTATTAGTTTTCCTTCTTTAGAAGCATTCTTCCTACTGGAATATGCTTTTTGGATTCCATATTTAAAGGTCTTTGCTATAATTAGGCACCATACAAACATTTAGTTTACACAACTGTAGTGAGCTACATGATACAGAGAATACTGAGAAGCAACTCTAAATGATTGTTAAGTTTGGTTAAGTCCTGACAAGTGCTCATTATATGTGTCCCGAGAGTTAAATAATGATTTGTTTTGTTTTGTTTCGTTAGACTGTTGAAATTTTTTTGAATGGACACAACTTCACTTAATATTTATTTTTTTCTTATCTAGATGCAAACTAAAGAGTGGGCTTTGCTTTGTAAAACAAAAGGCATTCCTTGTTCTGAAGATTTTTCCTTAACAAATACCCTGGGAGAACCAGTGGAGATCAGAGCTTGGAATATTGCTGGACTACCTTCTGATATGTTTTCTATTGAAAACGGCATCATTATCTCGTAAGTAAAAAAAAATGAAAATTTTAAAAAGCCAATGAATAATTTTCATTAAATAGCCTAATTCAACTTGCTTTTCATTTATTATTTTTACAGATGTTTTCTACTGTTTAAAACTCAGAGTTATAAAATTACCGTTATGCTTAAATTTAAAAGAATACCAATAATATTTTTTAACTTTTTAACTTTCTAAATCTGTGGGTTCACTCCCCTCCTTTTTAACTCCTATAGACTGCAATAATAATACCTTCCCCTCCTCCCCCTCCTTTTTTATTTTACAAACATGCTGCTTACTGGGTTTAGTTTAACAGAATTATTGTGTAAAACCTTGACATTTTGGAAGTGTTGGTTTGGCAGTGGTAAGCTTGGTCTTTATTTTGCTATGGCACAGTAACAATAGAACAAAAAAGGCCCATGTTTGTCTTCTACTGGAGGCAGTAAGAGACATGCAAAAATCTAGAATGGAGAGAATTTCTAGGCTCCTTTCCTATAGAGGATGATTCCAGAGATGGATCAGAGAGCTTTGAGTTTTGGTTTAGCGTAGGGGCCTCTTTAGTAAGCATTATGAATAGGGTACCACAAAGTCATCTTTGGACCCAGTCCAGCCCTCAAAGAAATTTGAACAAAGCCCCTAATTATTAAACTGTGAATTTGGATCAGAAACCTGATTACATCTTGGGAGTGCTGGAATTTACTAAACACTATTTATATTTAAAAGCTTGGCAGTTGCAGCTGTAGCTTCCTATTATAATATAGTTAGTATGACAACAGTCAGCACAAGTTGGAGAAAATTCTGATAAGGAAAGGATCTATTTTTCATTTTGAAATCCCCTTTTTGCTTTTACAGTTTTCCATTTTTAATTACCTTAAGCTACATCCAAATAAAATACTTTGACTTCATTTAATGATGACTGATCTAAAATATTTTTTTAATTCTGCATATTTAAAGATATTCTCCTATTTGGAAAGTGCAACAAATTCTGAAATCTCAGAATTCCTCATAGAGAGGAAATATATCTGATGATTCTCTTTTGTGTATAATGCATAAAAAAAATCTCAAAGATAATTTGTTGTTATGCTCAATATGGAAATGAAGTTATTGTTATTTTGTTCCTTCTAGTAGAATATATCTCCTAACCAACCAGGATCTGACTGGGCCCCTTTAGCCAGATTTTTAGGTCCACATTTATTTGGGAATTTTCACTTCTGCCTGATGATTGCTGTAACTGCAATTGACCATTAAAATGTGTCACTAGTCTTAGATATATTGGTAACATAACTACCTGTGGAAGAAAATACTGTAAAAGAATCTGTGAAGTAGTTTTACTAAGTCTGCCAACAATAAAATCCAGAAATTCTTTGTGTCCATTGCTGTTTAAGGATTAGAGATTAAAAGGTGGATACCTTTGAATCTGCTTGTACACTTCCCTTATACGAGTTCAAAAAGGTGTCTCTAGTGGAAAATTTTATTCATTTTTTACTTGAAAATGCTCACATAATGTGACTGTATTAAAGCTGTTCAAAGTTTTAAACCTTTTTTTTTGAAACTGCTTTAAAATTAAATGTGATTAACTTTCCAGGAAGTAAGAAGTCTTATTCTAAGTACTTTCTTTGAGAGAGGAAAATTACTTTTTGCAAACATAGAACTTTAACAATCATTTATCTCCTCTTAAATTCATCAAGGATTGTACCTGAGGATGTGCCTACTACAATGTCATACTAGTGCATTTTTGTTTTAATGCAAATGAGAATAAATTGTCTTTGGAAGTACTCTGAGGTAAACATTTGAAGAGCTTGTATTTAATTTCTCAATATTTGTATTTGTGCCTTCAGTAATGCAAGAAGATGGCCTTTGATGATAGATCCTCAGGGTCAAGCAAATAAATGGATAAAGAACATGGAAAAAGCCAATAATTTGCATATAATCAAACTCAGTGACCCTCAATTTGTTACAACTCTGGAAAACTGCATTCAGTTTGGCAGTCCCGGTAGGTTGACTACTGAAAGTGTAAATTCCTGGAAAACCTGGAGGGGGCACAATTAGCTAAAAAACCCCGAAACTCCCGTGGGTATCAAATGTTCTCAGAGTTAAGGAAAACAGAAATTTTTTTCTTGTTTTGAATCAAATTAGTACTATGGTAATTGAAGTCCTCACCCCAGGTAATAAGATACTACTTAGCACAATATATTTATAATAGTTTAATTTTTTATCTTTTAATTGTTTTATGAGGTTGTGGGGTTTTTTTGATTGGTTGGTTTTGCATGTTACAATTGTTTTATTTCTAACAAGTAATGTTTTTACTTGGCTTTTCAAAACTATAAATGCCAGATTGCTAGGCTGTGATCACTAATGATTTTTGTATTCTCTGTAGTATCTTTATTGTAATTAGTCTTCATAACCTTCAAATCAAAATAAAGAATTGAAACACATAGTTGCAAATCCAGCTATTTTTCAATGGCTAACTGGATTACAAATAAAGAAATGTGTTGTTTATTCTCCGTTATTTCTTTCTTGATTTTGACAATCTCATAAGCTTACAGTTAAAATTGAAGCACACGTAGTTACCCAAAATGATTTCTGTGGTGAGTGGCATTTAATTGGCTGTTATGTGCCCTTTTAGAAATGGTAGCCTTAAGCTGCTATTCCAAGCCACTGGCAGCAGTAATGGTGATAATATTTTAGCTGCATTTTTGCAAATTGATAAAATGTTGGGAAAAGAAATTAAAATGTACATTATTTTTCAAGCAGCTGAATGTGCTAAGAAGCATTAACCTTATCTCTAGATATGGCTCAATTAATATATTTGTTGTTTGCATACCGTAAATACACATTATACATATGTAATGTAAGTAACAGCCAACCAGTAATGGAAATTAGTCTTACTAATTCTTATTCTGTTTTGAAGTGCTACTGGAGAATATTGGAGAAGAACTTGATCCTATCCTAGAGCCACTTCTGCTCAAGCAGACATTTAAGCAGGCAGGGTCTATATGCATTTGCCTTGGAGACTCCACTATTGAGTATGCACCTGAATTCCGCTTTTATATTACAACTAAACTGAGAAATCCACATTATCTTCCTGAAACATCTGTTAAGGTGAGAGTTTGGAAAATGAATGTGTAACTCTGTTTTAATTTTAAAATAATTCCTTTGCTAAAACCAGGGAACAATTTCTGGAATTTGCTTATTCCTCCTTCTCTGCCAATATAGTTGTGGTTTTTTGGTTTGTTGTGGGGTTTCTTTGTTTGTTCTTTTGAGTTTTTTTTTTACACTGCTGGAAGACTGGTACCATCTTAGAAGTGTTGACATTTCTCATATCCAATACTTCACCTTGCAATACCATCATTCTTTCCTACTGTCAGGAATTTACTTATTGAATTTTATCTCCTTTCCCAGTCTGTATCTCCCAATGCTATTTAGTCACCTTTTATTATTATAAATACATTTACAAGTACTTAATATAATAGTCACCTCTACATTAGACTGTCACATTCACAATTTCTAGCTGTACTATACTTAAGGGATGGGAGTCTGAGCAATTCCTGGCATTGTACCTTATTTGTAACAGTTAGAAAAAACATTTACACATTTATATATTTGCTCATAGAATCATAGAATGTTTTAGGCTGGAAGGGACCTCTAGAGGCCATCTGGTCCAACCTCCCTACACAAGTAGGGACATCTCTGCCTAGGGTTGGTTGCTCAGAGCCCCATCAAGCCTGACCTTGAATGACTCCAGGGATGGGGTCTCCACCATCTCTCTGGGCAGCCAATTCCAGTGTCTATCATCCTCAGATTAAAGAATGTTTTTCTAATATCCAGTCTAAATCTGTCCTTTCCTAGCTTAAAACCATTGCTCCTTGTCCTGTCATTAGAAAACCTTTGGAATAGACCTTCCCCCACCTTCATGTAGGCCCCCTTCAGGTACTGTAAGGTCACAGTAAGATCCTCAGGAGGCCTCTTTTAATTCGTCCTGAAAAACCCCAGCTCCCTCAGCCTGTTTTCATATGAGAGCTGCCCCATTCCCCTGATCGTTTTGGTGGCCCTCCTCTGGACATGCTCCAACATGTCTACATCCTTCTTGTGCTGGGGGCTCCAGAACTGGATGCAGTACTCCAGTTGGGGTCTCACCAGGGCAGAGTAGAGGGGCAGAATCATTTGATAATGATACCTATTCTTAATTTTCTATGTTAGGATAAAGAAAAAAAAGGGTGTTTTCCTGCTTTAAAGAATAAAATTGGTGGGTTAGACTTTTTGAAGTTGCTTGGGAGATGTATTCCTCCTTTTATTTCTCATTATCTTTGAAGATTTGTTTATAGAAAAGTATTGCAAATTTACACTTTGTAACATAGGCTGTACTGAAACACAAAACCTTGAAATCAAAACTTTTCAACTAAAAAAAAATAAGTTCCAGTAAAATGTAACAGGAAGTTGCTTCAGCAATGAAGGACTACTGATGAAGGAAAAATGGACACAAATTAATGAAAGGGAGTAGCTTCTGTTCATTTCAATGAACATCCTATCACTGAGACCTTGATCTTTTATCAAAGAAGGTAATCAGCTGCATATTCAGAAAAAAACCCCATGAAATATGAAAGGAAGTAAACATCCAAAATATTTGCTCTTTGACTATATATGCATTTAAAGATTAATTTTTTTAACAGACAATTAAAATGTCATTGTTGCCAATCAACAGTCAATACAACCTTCTCTTTTTTTTTTTTTCTCAGAATATAAAACATCTAAAGATGAATCTTTTCTAGTTGGTTTCCATGTAGTCAGATGTAAATTGTGAATTGCTCTAGTGAGGAGCATTTTCTTCACGACATGGTTGGGTATACTCCTGGCTGCACCACACACTGCTGAGCTAGGTGACTAAGGTTGTTCACATCCAGGGAGCACCAAGGATTATTCAGGAGCTAACTAATGAAATGACTCCAGGGAAGATAGTTATGGATGTGGTTATCAGCTTGAAAAAGACTGTACTGAATTCTAATGTGACTTAAGTAGTGAAGTCTGCAGAGACATAGATCATGGATTACATGGATTTAGGCTACACACTATGTACTTGCAGTTATTAGCCCTTTGGGGTAGCTTTTTTCTCTTTCTAACACTATTAGTTAAATGTAGTAAGAAATGCTTAAAAAAAATCAGATCATTTTCAGCACTGCTGAGGGAAAGGTGACTTATTCATGTCCATAAAGAAATACCATTCTGTCATTCTGAATATGTAATGGGATGGGAATTCTTTTAAACAACTTTTTTTTCCTAGTTACTTGTTTTCTTATGAAAAAGAGAACACGATGCTTTCCTAATTCTAGGATACCAATATCCCTGCAATAATAACACCATAAATTGCAAGTGAAGAAAGCCATTAATGAGAAAAAAAAAGGCAATAGTAGTTTGAAGTGCAGCTCCAGCTTGTATGTTACCACTTACTTTATGAAAACAGCAGAAATTTTGTGTGTGACAAGTTTCTAAACACCGTAAAATGTGATCTGCCTGGTCCTTATGGTTTTGCAAAATAATGTACTAGCATTCTCTTTGCACTGGAATGTTCAGATGAAACAATTCTGGAAAACAAACAATACCAAATTTGTTTACAAAACCTGTATATGAAGTTGAATCTTTCATTCATAGAAATATTTTGCTCTTTTCTCTGTAAAGGCTGCTTGTTTCATACAGGTATAAATCCCTTTTGCATGTAAAAGTGTTTGTGTTATTTGGAGCTATCACTTGCAGCACTGATAGTCAAAGTCTCAGTGTAATTTTGAGGAACACAATTAAATTCTGTACATTCTTGTCATGTCCCTTTTATGGCTAACTTAGAAAGTTCATCCTGAAATTGGCTTTCCAACCCAATATCTAAAACCCTCAGCTGCAATTCATTTACCTTCTGGTTGAGCATATTATATGAACATGTTCTGCCTGAACAGATTATAGAAACCTCATCTTGTAAATGAGGAAGCATTTTAATTGTATCTGGCTATAACTTTTCTATCTTTCAAAATTATTTCTGCTAACAGGTAACATTACTGAACTTTATGATAACTTCAGAAGGAATGCAGGATCAGCTTCTTGGAATTGTAGTTGCAAGAGAAAGGCCAGATCTTGAAGAAGAAAAACAAGCCCTCATCCTTCAAGGGGCTGAGAATAAAAGGTATGAAGATAACTTCCTCTACTAGGGCTGGAAGTAGACTGCAGTTTAAGGAAATACAATAATGGGAAATAGATTTTGAAGACCTTTCTTTGGTTGATTTAACAGGAAATTCAAGACTGCTATTTTTGAGAGCCTGAATTTAGGCTTCTGTTTGGCTTTTAAGTGGACTTGGATGCATACTTTTACTCACTCTTTCTTCTTCTGATATAATTTCCTACTTCTGGGATTATTAGAAAGTGTTAAAGATCAGAATTAGAAGTTGCGTAATTGCGAGATGTAATGGTTGATCCTGTCCTCTTTTTTTATGCATCCCTTCCATGATGTTGGCATATGATTTGCTGTCCTCACAAATTTTGATTAGATTTTAAGGGCTGTGTTTTAGAAATGTTTTCATTTTGCACTGATAGTACATGACAAAGGGTATTTTTGCCCATGGGTCAAAGTATGAATTGTGCAGTGTTCAGAGCGGTTGGTCACTTCCTCCCTTTGCCATCCATGTTTAGCCTGCCAGTGATACATTTTTCAGAAATTTAAGGGAATGTTTAATAAGAAAAAAAGGCTTTGTTATCTAAGTCACATACCATGAATAGAATCTACACATTGTCTGTTTATACAGAAACTAACAGAGAAAAGCTGTGAATAATCTTGGATATTATTTTAGGCAGCTAAAAGAAATAGAAGACAAGATTTTAGAAGTTCTTTCAGCCTCAGAAGGAAATATTTTGGAGGATGAAACTGCTATCAATATACTGTCTTCTTCCAAAGTTCTGGCTAATGACATTTCTGAAAAGCAAGCTGTAGCTGAAGAGACAGAGAAGAAGATTGATGATACTCGTATGGGCTACCGTCCTATTGCTGTCCATTCCTCAGTCTTGTTTTTTTCTATTGCTGATCTGGGCAACATTGAGCCAATGTACCAGTATTCTCTCATGTGGTTTATTAACCTTTTCATCATGTCTATAGATAATTCAGAGCAATCAGAAGTTTTACAAAAAAGGTAAGAGTGATGATTCACCATTTGTAATTGGTGATGTCTTCATAGTTAGTCTAGAACGTTACTGCCATTTCTCCAAAGTGTAGTGTCATATATATGTCAAATATTTTCCTGGTAAATAATTTCTTCATAGGAACAAAGTGGTACAATGTATTACAATTGCAACATATTTCACTATTTCTATTTAGTAGTTGCTACCTCAAGTTGTGTATGAAATTATATGAATACCAGTTAAAAATGGTCAACTTGCTTTGATTTTATATTTCTTTTCACATAGTGACTTTGTATGTCTTCAAGAAACAGACAAGAAACTTTTTCACACAACTGGTGAGAGAGAATGAAGTCTTGTGACTGGGGCTCTTGGCCACAGAGTATGCAAGGCAGTAACTATTAACCCCGATATTTTTAAAACTCAGTTTGATTAATGTGCCACAATTAGGGTGTCCTTCTGACTTCCATCTTGTTTATGAGAACAGGAAAAATTGTGCAATCTTTAATGATTTTATTTTTTTATATGTGATGGATCTCCCTATTATGATCACATTAGGATTAATCAAAATATACACTTGACATGAATTTTCTATACAGAGATTATTTAAATAAAGGTTTTCAGTCTTGCATCACATCAGTGACTATATTCTACTTTACTGGCTTTATTTGATCTTCAAATCACAGAGCACTGCTTCTTTTACATAGCTACTTCCCTGTTTATCAAATGAACAGAGAATGGGAAACTACTCTCCCAATTTGTACATAGGCAATTTTTTGAGATTTTGACCCTGGGATTTATATTCATAACAAGTGTTTTGTTTTGTTGTTTCTGCCACTCCCACTTCTGAAAAGTGGACCTCTCTCTTACTCTGAAAATCATGTGTTACTAAGACATAATTGCACTTTATGCTGTTTTGCTCATGAACTGGTACATGCATTTCATGATTGCTTTGGGGTAATTGACCAGAGAGCTTATTAGAACAAGGATATCTATAATGGTTTGTAATAGATTTCTAAATTTCTTTAGTGTGATACTAATGGAAAGTTATTTTTTTTCCAACACCTCTAGGTTGAAGATTCTTAAGGATCATTTTACTTACTCACTTTATGTCAATGTCTGTCGCTCTCTCTTTGAAAAGGACAAGCTGCTCTTCTCTTTTTGTCTAACTGTGAATCTTCTGAAACATGAAAAATTGGTCAGTAATTAAAAATAATTTGCAGGTTGATATGAGAAATATAAAATACAGATACAAATTATCAGTAATAGGAACATACAGGAGAAGAACAGAAAAATAAGTTTATATATAATTATATTACTTATGCCTCAATTTTGTTGTGTTTAATTTTAATAAGCAATTTTAAGCATTAAAAAAATTATCTAGAATACAATAAATATATAAAGAACAGGTATGGCAAAACTGAGCTAGATGATACCAGTTACTCTAAGCATTACTTAAACCAAAGCCCAGCCTGTGTTATTCTCACAGTGGATACTGCAGACTTTTACTGCCATGTACTCTGAGTTTTAAGAGCATATAGAAAATTAATTGTAGCCATTGCTTTAAGAAACTTAGCTAAATGTAGATGTAAATGAAATGCTAAATGTGTTTATTTTTAAAATGTTTATTATATGCCTTTTTTCCTCAAAATCAAACATTTGTACCATCTGAATTTTATTAATTTCTAGTAATTCTTTACAACGTGTTTTGTTACAGGATTTTTAAAATTCCTAATGAAATACCCACATTTTAACCACATCATGGTCCTTAAGGTTGCTTGGAATTGTTTCATTCAGTGTAATATAGAAACACTTAGTGTTTTAGAAACTCTTGAAATTTTTATATTGGGGAATACATGGAATTCTTTGAAGAGCTGACAGTAATAATCATGGGACACCATTCTCCCATTCACAGGGACTTTGGTTTACAGATTCAAGCCAGCAAGGAAAACTTAAGATAGAGGAGCATTGAGAAAGGAATGAGACATAGAATAGATATTTCTGATATTTCTTTTTCATATTTTGACTTCCATTATAAGAAAAGGTTACATAATGCATGGTTTCCAGAAATGTGTCCAGTCTTTTTTCCTTCAATATTTTGGGATTTGAAGAATGTGTCTAAAAATCTAATCAACTGACATTGTTCATTCCCCAAGTTAGGCATGCAGATGAATCTTTAATTTGGCTCATTCCTAAAATTCATGTTCACTGAATACTTTGGAAGTAAGCTTTTAATAGGTGTATAGAAGCTTCTTCAACTAATACAGGAGTCGAGATAAATTTATTGCTATTGTGCATAATATACTAAACCTGTTAATTTTTATTTATTTAGTCCTGAGAGTAGTGTTTTTCATTGCAGATTAATGAGAATGAGTGGAAATTCCTGTTGACTGGTGGCATAGGTTTGGAGAATCCCTTTCCTAATCCATGTACCTGGCTTCCTTCAAAATCATGGGATGAAATTTGTCGACTGGAAGATTTGCCAGCCTTCACAAACTTTCGTAAGGACTTTACACAGCTGAAGGATGGATGGAAATTGGTATATGACAGCTTGGTACGTTAACATTCCTGATTACTTGCATTCATAAGATAATTAACTGTAAAAAAACTCAGTTAATTCCATGTAGAGAAATGTATAGGATTCAGGAGACGTGTGATTCCCTCTTCTCACAGTGACTTGATATATGCATTAAAGACTGACTTTGTCTTCAACTTCATAACTGTTGCCTTAGACTCTTTAAATTAATTTTACTCCACATTTGGGCATTTGCTTCATCTTTAATCTTACTATTAAATCATTTTGTTTTTATTATACTCCTCTCTTCTTCTGGTCAGATGACCCAGGACTTTTTACACTTATTTCAAAGAGGTTGTGAGATTTATTCATTGTATATATCAAGGATTTAGAAGTCTTTTCTATTTTAAAAAAAGGTTTTGAAATATACAGAGAGGAAAAGAATGGATTTTTGATTGGAAGCGCTCATAAGTGTATGATTAGAGACATTAAAGAAAACAAACAGCTGCAGTTTCCTCACTTGTCCAGACTTCAGGAGACAAGTGAATAGCAGAGATAAAGCTTTCCTTGGACATTTGCAAAAAGATACAGCAAGCTGAGGGGTTGACTTGTTGTTTGGGAGCTAGCTGCTGGGAAAATGAACACAGATATTACAGCATTTGAAAGAGAGATTAGGGGAAGGGACTACCTATGCACTTTGGGATTATAGCTTTAAGCAATGCCTAATATAAGTGAAAGGTGCTGACTTTCATAAGTAGAGAGTCAAGATGTGCATGATAGCTATGTGTGCATGCACACAGCCAAACAGAAGTGAATAGAAATTCCTTCATTCAAGTGGCATTCAATAAAGTGACATCTAGAGAACTGAGTTACCACTTAAGTGATAAAGAATCTAATAAGCAGAAATACTGAAGCAGGGACAGTTACTGAACCTGGAGTGGTAGATCAAAAGGAATGGCATTATCTATCACTGCTCTAATATAAAAGAGTTGCTATACATTTTACTCGTGTGAAAACATTTTTGTTACCTACCTTTAATACTATTACTTTCATGTGAATGCACCAGAATTTTCAAAAATGCTCGTTAATGGGTCTTAGGGAAGATTCCTTTTTTGGTAGCTGTATTTTTTTTTTTTTTTGATCACTAGTATCATTTATCCCCAGTAACCTGCAACCAAGCTCTGTCATGTCAGTGATGCACAAGTTCAAAGGGTGGGTTCATGCATGTGTGTTAAGGAGAGAGGGAACAAACTCAGTGGTGTTCGAGCCACTTTGTCATCAGCAACCATACACTGACTATTAATGTTTTTCAAAGGAGTTTGAGGTGCACTTTCCTCCTGCTTCTGTTGTAGATTGGGTTGCTTCCAAAAGTAGGGGAGATCTGACTTGAGCTGCCCCATTCAGGGGTTCTCTATTTTATCTAAAGTTACATGGTATATCTTGGAGTAGGGACTGAAACTCAGTTCTCCTCTAGCTGGCTGACTTAATTTCAAAGCCACCAATGAGTCTCTTCTCATGGAGAAGGGAAGAGTTTTTGGGTCAGGGGCACAGGTCAAAGGAGTCTTCAGTGCAACCTTCACTCCTCAGCATTTTCTAATTCACTCAGTGTTCTGCAAAGCTTAAATATCTTTAGCTAAACTAGTCAACTGTGTAGATGTCATTCTGAGGTACCTATTTTCATATGTATTAATATGAAAATAATGCAGAATTCTGGATTCCAGTCTGAACCCAAGTGCCCAGAAGCTGGGGAGGGAGGGAACCAGGCTTCAGATCCTTAGCAGAACATGAGCTCCATCATTATTTGATTTGCTAAATCAAAGTTACTGAGAATGAAGTTGGTGCAGGTCTGTCTGCATAGCTCTGTGCTCAGCCTGCTGCAGGCAAGGGCAAGCCTAAGAGGCTCACCAGCAGAGCTGTAATACCACTTTGCAGGAAGGCTTACCTAGCTAGCACTGTACCTCAGGCTAATAAGAAGTTAAGGTGCCACACAACAACTGCTGCTCCCAGTATGATAACTACAATAACAGTGTTAACAGCTGGATTCTTCACAGGACCTTTACAAACTAAGTTCTCTAGTGCATTGTTTGATTTAATTTTCTAACCTGTTTTCCTGTGCTCATTTTCTGCATTTAGATGCAACCTAACTCATTGTGTAATACTCTAATGTAATTATCATTGATTATAGGACTACCACTGTAATACTGAAAACTGACACCATAATTCAATTCTAACAGAAGGAGGGAGGTAAAGTACATTTGCAGGTTTCCTCCACCTCATTCCTTCTCCACCTTCTAAAGAAGAACTTTGTCTTTTTTTATTTAAACAGTTAAAAATTACTGTAACTTCTCTGCTATAAGAGAAGCTTCTTAGGTAAAGGTACTTAAACTGTGGGTTTGGGTGTTTAAGCTTTAGCATGTCAATCCTATTTCTGTAGATTAAGAAAAAATACTTCATAAAGAATGTTGAAATACATATGTTTTTAGGATCCCCAGCATGAGGATTTTCCTGCAGAGTGGCAGGACAGGTTGGGGGAGTTCCAAAGGATGCTTGTTATTCGCTGCCTGAGACCTGACAAAGTATGTATGAAACTTTCAACTCGTACAAAAAGGTCTGTCATTGTTAGAAACCAAAAGTATTTGCAAGTATGCATTTCAACTGTGGTGTCAACAGTCGTTCTACAGCAGCCTGTCAAAGGAAAATAGGAATTGATGAGATTTCAGATAAACAAGTGGGAAATTGATTGAGTTTAAAACAGAAGGGTAGACCTTTAGCTTTTGTTAAGTTTATAGACAGAAATCCCCAGAGCTCTTCCTCCTCAAGACTGTCTCACAAACCTCCTGACTCGGCTCTTTGCAGTACAGCTGCTCTTTCTTTTTGCTTATGTAACACTATCATAAATTGCATCCAATCTAGGAAGCTGAGTAAATGGTAAGCAGGAGCATAGATAATGTAGGTGCTTAAAGGTAGCAATTATCACAGACACACAAATCTATTTTGTTCTACAGAAAGTCTTTTGAAGCAGAACTCTTCTGATCTGAGTTGGTCTAGCTCTAAGGCTTGAGCATGGCACGGATCACAGGAGGTGCTTACAGTTGTGAATCTTTATTAAAAAAAGGCAATCTACTAAAAACCTAGAATATAAGTATTTTCTTCAACATTGTGGATGTATTCACAGGCTACTGAGATTACTATTATTCCACACCTAGCCCTAATGACAAAGCACACTGTGGAAGTCAGAATCTTGTATAAAAAGTTATGACATCTTCCAGAGAGCCTAAGAAAGGAATTCTCACACAACTGATCAAGTTTATATTAATCAGATAAAAATAAGACAATTTGTACCATACAAAGGGATGCTTTGCGTCAAGACTTCCCATTTCACTTCTCTAGGATTTTATTTGACTGGCAGTAGGAGCTCTCAAGATGTTGGGCAGATGGAGAAGCATGGAGTGGCAGTGGTGTATAGTGGTGCTTGGAGATGAAGTTGTCCACAAGACGCTGCCTGGTTGCAATGACTTCTTCTTCAAAAGATTTTATTATGCTTCTGCCAGTTTTGCACTTAAAGGAAAAGATGGAGACTTTCAATTCAGTTCAACTACATCCAAAACTTAGATCTTCAGAAACTCACTGACTTGCCACTAGCTGTAGCTTAGCAGTCTGCTTTTGGCTATGGTCATACTGCAGTATGGCTAGTACAGAGCAGTCTGGCAGATAGTTCATATGCATACCCCTGCTTGATTCAGAAACTCCTCCCCCAGCATTACCAGTAGGGCTCAGTTCAGTGATCACTTTTGGGTATGCCTATACTTTTTACTTCAAAGTGAATTATGAACCTACTGTCATCAGGTATAGTTTCAACAGGTAGCACTGTCAGCAAGGCAAAGATCTCATTTGTGTAAACCCATCCAGTAGGATGCAGAACCCTTACTGTGCCCTAATTCACTTAATTTTTACTATCCTTAGGATTATATCAAAGATCAGCTACTATTGATCAAGTAGTTGAAGCAGCTCAGCTGTGTGCTTTTGTACATGTCCCCACTGTGGCATTCATGAAATCCCAGAAGTGGGGAAGAGTAAAACCAGATAACAGCAAAACATTTTCAAACTTAGACTAATTTACATGTAAAACTGGACATCTGATGCAATGACTAGTCAAATTTGGGGTTTTTTGCATGTTTTTGATCCCTCCTGAGAAAGCAGAGCTGCTCATTGTAGAGCTTCTTGGATCCATTGATTGTTGCACCCAAGATTTTTTTTTTCCTACTGTAATGATTTGTTGGAAAAACATTTCTAAAGAAACAGGTTTTCCTTTTAAAGCTAGGCAGTAGACCACACTGAGAAGTTGGGTGCAGATTTCTTAGCCAATAAGCATGTAAATCATTAACTCTTAATATGTCATGTCCTAACCTGAAGCAATTGCTCCTCGCTGAGGCTTGGAAATCCTAGCAACGGAAGCTCTTGTTTATAGTCTGGCTTTTAATCTTATATTAAGATTATTTGGGTAACACTTACAAGGAAGGTTCTCAGCCGTGTCATCTCCAGCATGTAGTATTCCTCCATTGTCAGATCATCAAAGTGCTTTGTAAGGGATAAAAAGCCACAGCTGTGATGCTTGCTGTGTTCCTCCCTGCAACATAAACAAGAGGAGATATTAGACCCAGTAAAGTTATATTTCAAGGAATTAAGAAATCTGAACAGACAAGTCTCTTTGGTACCTCTATTGTCTATCAGTAGAAAAAATAATCATATAGAAAACATACAAAATATATTTTAGTGGATCTCATAAAAACTAGCTGAACTATTTCGAGGTTACTGGGTAAGATCAGCTTTCAGTAGGCTTCAGTTTTGTGAAGTGTTACAGACAAATTTGTAACTTTATAATAAGTAAAGGGATGCTGTCAAAGAACGTTGTTCCATCTGTGCTTACCACGGGTCATCATTGGGTTCCCAGCCCTCCAGTTCTATCAAGCAAAAGAAACATTTTGCCACAGCTGGTTCATTCGCACTCGGACAGTGGACAAAGCCCGCTTTTGCCATCTGCAGGTGACAGTTGAGAAGTTCAGACATCCAACACCCTGCTCACATTCACATCAGTCAACTGTTACTGAGAGCCTGCCAGCAACGCCTTTCCCCACAACCTCTGTCAGCTACAAAATAAAACTTAAGTGTAAGGACTGCAAGCAGTTAAATAAACAACTAGTGAAGGAATGAGGAGTAGGCTACAAGTAGGGAAGGGATTTCTGCATAGCTTTGGTTGTCTGCAGCTCTGATCTACTGAGTAAGGTTTAGTAGATGCCAGGCTACACAGGCATTTCAGTAGCAGTGCATGAGAGCTGCCATAGCCAGGTCTGTAGAGAATATTTTCAGAGGAAAAACAAACAAACAAAGGCAGCATAAGACCATTGACAGATAGAACCTTTAAGCATAAATTATGTGAGTAAAATTCTACATCTTTCAGGTCTCTGTTTTCCTGTTGCTTTGGAAACACATCTGGTCAGAACACTAAAAATTAAGTAAATTTCTTTCAGTTACCAAACTTCACACCTTCTCAGATAACTCTTGCAGTATGACTCATCTAACATCTGGCCTGGAAGCCTCACACATGTGCCAAAGTAGCAGTCAGGTAGATTTTTTTTTTTTAAAATTTTATTTTAAATATTCAAGTCAAAGCCGACATTGTTTTCTAAAATTTAAATTAATTCAATTTCTTAATTTTAAGTACTGGTTATTCTGCTACTTCATCTTTCCTGATGGATGCGTGCTTCTTTCTTCTGACACAGGCTTCTTTTTTAGAAATTAAAGTTTGCAATTAGAAAGGCTACATAATACAAGATATTAACTTTCAAGGGACAAAACCAAAGAAAGTAATCTATAAGTAATTCTGTAGCTGGATAACTGAACTGAACATGCAGAAGCCAGTTATCCTACAACGGTGTACAGAGGGAAGTTGAAGTAATCAACTTTTCATCTTCTTCAGGCTTAGAAGCAGCTCACAACTCTTCTTAGAACATGAATATACTTAATGGCTTCACATTCCAGCACAATATATAAAAAGGAAGGCATAATCAAAATACCAATTTTCAGACTTACATTCTCCGGCGTGCACTTGCAGTTCTTTGCAAAAGGCCAGTCTGTGAAGGTTTTTAAGCGGTTCTCATACTCATACATATCTTTAAAATCACTCAGAAGCTTGGAAGCCAAACTAAGCTCTTTCAAGAGCCTCTCCATCTCTAAAACCAGCAATGGTTATAGCCCAGAGCCTTTCTCCTGCTCTCAAATTTAAAGGGTTGTACTAATTGGCAACACATTGAACCTGTAAGGTAGGATTAAAAGGTAAAGTAAAAACCCAGGTGAGTTTATGAGGAGGACAATCAAGAAAGTTGAAGCTACTGGTGATCCCCCCCCGCCCCTTGTCACAGTTTGTGTACTCAGTCACACTCTATATTTACTACCTGAAAACACCTATGCTAATATAGTATAAAAATTATAAGTTTTATAGTTGAAGTCTCAAAAATGCAAGTTAAAAACTCTAGTTACGAATAGAGCAATTTCACATATGAGATAGAATCATTTAGGTTGAAAAAGACCTTTAAGATCATCGAGTCCCACCATTAACCCTACTCTACCAAATCCACTACTGAGCCATAGCCCCAAGCAGCACATCTATAAGGCTTTTAAACACATCCAGGGATGGTGACTCGACCACCTCCCTGGGCAGCCTGTTCCAGTGCCTGACAACCCTTGCAGTGAATTTTTTTTCCTGATCTCCAGTTCAAACCTCCCCTGGGGCAGCTCAAGGCCATTCCCTCTTGTTCTGTCACCAGTTACTTGTGAGAAGAGACCAGCACCAGGATGAATCACACAGAATAACAGAATGTTACAGGTTGGAGGGTACCTCGAAAGATCATCTAGTCCAACCCCCCTGCCAGAGCAGGCTCTCCAAAAGCATTTTTTCTGTGAGAGTTTACAGGAGCAAAGCATTAAGCTGTCATTTTATAAATTGTCTCTCCTTTTGGTACAGAGCCCAGTTAACTTCAGCAGGAAGTTAAACACCAGTGTCTACAAGACTTGCTGTACACAGCAGTTTTTCTAAGCCAAGATCTTAACACTTTTGAAAGGTGTTGTATTATGAGACTTGACTATTTAAATCTTCTCCATAATACAGACAAAGTACATGCAAGAAATAAACCCAACACATTAGTCTGTCCAGATGTGGGAACAGAAATGAGATTATGGATTATTTGCATAGAACTTCCAGTTTTGACCCTCTTAGAGCATATTTTTCCCTACATTTATGATGCTGAATGACTGATTTCTCTGGGGCTGTACTTGTATCTAATTTTATATGCAGGAATACTGCCTTTAAAAATGACATTAAAATGTTGAGAGCAATGTGTATAAATGCTTACACAGAAATAGGACACTATAAACCTGTTTTTCCTGGGCTTTTTCTTGGGTTTCTGGTTGTTTTGTTTTGTTTTGTTTTTAGATCATACCAATGGTACAGGAGTTTATCATTCACAACCTGGGCCGTCCATTTATTGAGCCACCTCCCTTTGATTTGTCAAAAGCATTTGCTGATAGTCATTCTTGTGCACCACTGATATTTATACTTTCTCCTGGTGATGACCCAATGGCAGCCCTCGTGAAGTTTGCTGATGACCAGGTATTGTAACGTCTCCAGACTCTTCTCATCTAGCTGCTGGTTGTGTGTGTGCACGCATGTGTGCATACTTGGTATAAAGCAAGGAACTTCTCTTTAACACACATCACTAGTTAATGCAAGTGGATCATTTAAACTTTAAAATGCTTTAAATGGTCACTGTAAGAAATCTTATGGTTGTCTTTTTTTTTTAATAAGCATTGTGTCTTCCATAATATTTAATTGCAAAACACTCTAGGAATATAGGACCCGTTGGCACCTCAGAATTCAAGTAAGGATTTTTGTTGGTGGTGACTGTCATTATTATGGCATTTAAAACAAAAATTCCACCCGCCTAAATCAGTCCTCACGTAGAAGAGTACTGTTGTAACACTAGAAAGTTGCTGCTTTCTGGTAAGATTGACTTCTTGCATATCCTGACTATTATGCTGTCAGAATTCTGTGCTGCTGAGAATGAGAGATGTACTTCAGGTCTCAAACCAGCAAGCTGCAAGTGTATCCTGGTTGCCTCCACCCTTCAAGAGCTGTTTTCAGGAGTATTTTGAACCAGTCAGAATGTTACAGTTCTGGATGAAATGGGTGTGCACTTGGAGCTTTTCACTAGAAGAGAGATAAGAGGTTTTAGTTAACTGGAAAGACACAAAAGAATATTTAAACTGTATTTTAAAACATACTGTACATTAAATATTTCAAGAATATATAGAGGTGTGAACTCTGGTAACAGAAGGTTTTGTGTATTTATGCAGTATTATTTGTACTTATAATATGCTTTCTATATGTAGGGGTACAGTGGTACAAAGCTCAGTTCTCTATCACTTGGTCAAGGCCAGGGCCCAATTGCCATGAAAATGATTGAGAAGGCAGTAAAGGAAGGAACATGGGTAGTTCTGCAAAACTGCCACCTAGCAAGTTCATGGATGCCAGTACTGGAAAGAGTCTGTGAGGTAAAAATAACTATTATCTTCTTATATGTACTTTTAAAGGCATGGCTGACCACAGGAGGTTGGAAGGGACCTCTAGAGATCGTCTAGTCCAACCCCCACCAAAGCAGGATTGCCCAGAGCACATTACACAGGATTGCATCCAGGCAATTCAGTCTCTGGAAGAGACTCCCCAACCTTCCTGGGCAGCCTGTTCCAGTGTTTTCTCACCCTCACAGGAAACCAGGGCAGAAGTTTTTCCTCACAGTTAGATGAAACGTTCTGTGTTCCAGCTTGTGCCTGCTGCCTCTTGTCCTGTCTCTGGGCATTACTGAGAGTCTGGCTCCATCCCCCTTGCACCCACCTATCCTTTAGATATTTATAGACCTTGATAATGTCTCCTCTCAGTCTTCTCTTCTCCAGGCTAAATAGTCCCAGCTCTCACAACCTTTCCTCATAAGAGAGGTGTCCTGTCCCCCAGTCACCTTTGTTTCCCTCCACTGGACTCTCTCCAGTCCAAATCCATACAGGTGACTGAAAAGCCAGTTTAGCCTGTTTTATGATGATTCCCATTATATGAGGGTAACCATCACATGTTGATTCTGTCTTTCCCTTCTGCCTGCCGGAGTAGCGAATACTCACTGACATGGTGAGCAGGGCACACTCCTTGAATACTAAATCCCAGCTGCTACAAACTCCTTCCTCAGGCCAAGAGCCCTCATCATCTGTCTATTGCTGCAGAAAAGCAGTACACTAAGAAATTTTATTCTTGAACAATTGCAGATTTCCAAAGAGGTACTAGTGTATATTTCTTTCTTTTTCCCCCCCTCTTAATAAGCTGGACACATTTCTGAGATATATATATATATATATATTTTACTACTAAGGTCCTTCCCAAAACAGCTGTATGAGATCAAGAGCAGTAAATGGGCAAAGAATACATTCCATTGCTCTTCTGGTACAGAGCTTGCACTCGATTTTGTTCATATATTCCAGAAGCATGCATTGAGAGAACAAATGTTAGTTCAGAAGCCTGAAGCTGTGAATAAAAATGCATCAGCTGTAGAAAAGAAGTTTCATTCTTAACTGTGACTTTTACTACAATCATGGATAAGCATCTAAGAAATTAAACTTTGAATTGGTGCATTTTCCCACTTAAAAACCCCATAAATTGCTTTACTAACAATTATTCTATTGTGTTTTCCACTTGCCTGTTTCTGTATCTGTTTTTCTGTAGGAGCTAAACCCTGATACAACACATCCAGACTTCCGAATGTGGCTCACCAGTTACCCATCTGCCACGTTCCCAGTGTCTGTCCTTCAGAATGGGGTGAAAATGACTAATGAAGCACCAAAGGGTTTACGGGCCAACATACTCCGTTCATACCTGATGGATCCCATATCTGACCCTGACTTCTTCAACAGCTGCAGAAAACCTGTTAGTAATGTTGTATAGTAACTTTGCACAGCAGTTAAAGCAGACCTTGGTGTAAGCTCTGGAGGAAAAGAAAAACAACCTCTCCCAAATCAAATCGTTGCCTTCCACTTCAGTGAAACTGGTTCTGATTACTGGCAGTAGTGAAGTAAATTCAATTTTTACATTATTGCTCATCTCCTACTTCTTCAGTTGAGGTTTAGTGGTGTGGCATTAATAATACAGCTCTCTAGCTTAAATAAACAACAACAAAAAAGTCTTTATTATTAGACAAATGTTTGCAAGTATATTTTACATTATTTTTACAGTATTTTTCTATAATTAATATTTTTCTTCTAAATTTTTTTTCTAAATGAGGTCATATACATTGCTACAACATTTCAGCTGAAAAACAAAAGAAAACTTCCCACCTCAGGTTTTTCTTTAAAGGCCTGAAATCTGTTGATAATGAGAGGGAGGGGGTGAGGAAGGCAGAAATACAGTGTGAATGTTTCACAGTACACTGGTGGAAAAAAAATAAAATCTTAGGTACAAGATCTCATACACGTAGTTGTATGTGCCATGTATTTATTACATATACATGGATATATAGCTTTAAAAATTAAAGTTCTTTAAGGATTCACACTGGTTTAAGAAAATACTTAGAACTGTTGCTTGTGACAGTTTGATGACCTTCTTCTGAAGGGCTTTGTGTAGCAAGAAAAAGCTGCCCCTGGCTCATAAACAGTGTGCTACCAGAGCAGGAGCTACTGGCTTTTGAGGGACTTGCTGTGTAGGTCCCGTGAGAAAACTGAAACAGTTTAAACCAGACATGAATTACTAATGGTGTTACGTTTGGGTTTAAGGCTGAGTTCAAGACCCTGCTGTATGGCCTCTGCTTCTTCCACGCTCTGGTGCAAGAAAGGAGGAATTTTGGGCCTTTGGGTTGGAACATTCCGTACGAGTTCAATGAGACCGACCTGCGCATCAGCGTGCAGCAGCTGCACATCTTCCTCGACCAGTATGAGGTACTGCAACCTCTCACAGAGGTCACTGGTCCTTGCTTGCACTGCCTAGGACTCCTAGGGCATCTCCCAGTGCAGGCTGAGTGCTGCCATGGCAACGGTTTAGTGGGGGTGCCGAACTGCAGACGCAGGGCTGTTTGGAGCAGCACCAAAGGAAGGTGGTGTTAAGTGGTTGGCGTACCATGAGCAGACTGTAGCTAATGGTGGGGGGGGGCACTTGCAAATGACAATGTAGAAATTCTGCCATGCAAAATAGAGCAGCCTTTGTTCCACAGAGTCACCTTATTCATTATCCTGCTTCTAAGCTGGGACTGTGGGTCCAGCTCTTGGTGCTGTTACTGCAAGCTGTAGAATATCGCACTAAAGCACTTAACTGCTAACTGTGATTTACAGGAGAATACCAGACCCTGGGCTGTTGCAGATTAATAACAACCTTATTCTACTTGTGCATATTTGGCAGATGATGTGTCCTTCTGTGTTTGCAGAGCTAGGCACTATTTCATCTTGAAAATTTGCTAGCAATACATGACACTCGCTATGTTCCTAAGCACCCAGTACAGCCAGAAGCTGGGCTGGGGGCAGGAGGGGGTTGCTATTCTCAAACCACTGTCAGGCTGCAGTGGTTTTTGTTATCAGTGTGGTTAAATTGTGAGTTGGCATGAAAAAGCAACTTCACAAAGGGATGTGTGTCCTTTCCTGTGGGAGAGTGAAGGCCAGGCTGGGGTGGGATGGGCGGTGTCCTGTATGACTAAAGCTTAGGAGTAAATGTAGTGCCCTGCAGGGAGGGAAGCATTTTTTATTCCCTGAAAGATATAACCTGTATGTAGTAAACAGATTTCTTGGCACTTTTGTTGACTGGTTTGCTTTATCCAGTTCTCAGTGTACCACCCATTCTTGCCCTGACTTCCTGTAAATAATTTTTCCTCAGAATTTGTTCCGTTCATGCACCTAAGAGGGGTCCAGCTTCTCCCAACCTCAAGCCTTTAAACGTGCCCTCCAGGGAAGTGCCAGCCTGCAGTTCAGATCACTGTTTCCTTTTTTCCAGGAGGTGCCATATGATGCTCTTCGCTACATGACCGGAGAATGTAATTATGGAGGCAGAGTCACCGATGACTGGGATCGGCGCACGCTCCGTAGTGTTCTAGACATGTTCTTCTCCTCGGAAATCCTTACCAATGCAGACTACACATTTGATCCAAGCGGCCTTTATTATGCTCCACCTGAAGGAGATGTGAGTATCTCAGAACAACAGAATTACCAACAGCTAATTTAATTATTTATTTATATTGACCTGGCTTTACTGACATTGCTATGCTTCCCTGGGCAGAGGGTTCCACTGCCTTTGTGAAGAAAGTTTTCCTAATATCCATCCTAAACCTTTCCTGGTTGCAACTTGAGGCCATTTCCTTCTTGTCCTATCACTACTGATGTGTAAGAACAGACTGACCCCCACCTCCCTACAACCTCCTTTCAGGGATCTGTAGCAAGAGGTTCCCCTGAGTCTCCTCTTTCCCAGGCTAAACAACCCCAGTTCACTCAGCTGCACCTCCTAAGACTTGTGCTTCAGGCCCTTCATCAGCTTCATTGCCCTTCTTTGGACACCCTCCAGAACCTCAATGCCCTTCTTGTAGTGAGGGGCCCAAAACTGGACCCAGTATTCCAGGTGTGCCCTCAGCAGTGCAAGTACAGGGGGGCAACCCCTTCTCTAGTCCTGAGGCTGACACTTGGGTTAAAAGTTGCTGCTGAAGCTGAAAGCATTATAAAATAGGCGTAAGAGCATTAGATGATCATATCTGCTGCAGATAGAAAAGATGTAGTAATCAGCTTAATTTATCACATAGGAGAGTTATGTTACACACCAGCAAAACATCTTCAGATACGTGGCAAGCAGTGAATGCAGAAAGGGCTGCAGCCCCTTGCAACAAAAGAAGTTCCAACGGCTGTCAGGAAATTTGTCAGAGAATTTAAGCAAAGCTAAATCTGATTTCAGGGTAAGAAGATGGACCAAAGGAATTTATCAGGCAGAGTCAGCCCTTGTATTTCCTTTTATGTCTTAATTTACACACTGTATTCATTGTTTTCTGAGACAGCTTGCAGCCTGTCACGTGCCACTTGGCTGTTTCTGCATCTCCTTTTAAGTCCAGAGTATTTTTTTTTTCCTGTTTTCAGTACCAAAGTTACATTGAGTATACGAAGACACTTCCACTGAATCCTTCCCCAGAGGTATTTGGAATGAATGCAAACGCTGATATTACCAAGGATCAGTCAGAGACACAAATGTTATTTGATAACATTCTTCTGACACAGGTATGTAAAATGTAAGAGTCACCCCCCCCATCTTACCATAACTATCTACTCATCCCTACATTAGGATGTTCAGATTTCTTTTTTTCCTGTACTTCATTGTGTTCATTACATTCTCCACTCTGGTGAAATTACTGTTCCACTTGAGACTCTTTTAAGGCTTTTCTTTGGTTTTGTGTATTTCCTGACTTGTCATCCTAAGGAACCATAGGTTCTGTGGTTGTATAGTCACTTTGCCTGTCTCCTCCTCCTCCTCCCAGCTCTTAACCATTTTCAGCTTAGCCAGTTTCAGTCCAGTTTGTCAGCCAGGTGCAATCTGGTTAGTACAGCTCCTACAAGCTTTGTGAGGAACACAGAGAGGTGAATACAGAGAGCAAGAGGGACGTGGAGGGACAGCGAACTTGGCAATGCTCTGGGCCAGCCATTGGTGCTGATGGGTACATCAGAGATGGAAGGAGAAAGGTTGGTTTACAGTGGAAACAGGATTTCGGCCAAAAAGATAAATACAATGAGAAGGATACAGCTCTGGAGGAAACCAGCTCTTGTTAGTTCTGCGCCAATACCTACAATAATACCTGTTCCCAAACAAATTTTCAGTCACAGGGAAAGAGTATTGGAATGGTAGTGGTCTTTTAAACAGTGCCTTTGTAACAGCTCTGTTTACCTGCACTGTGACTATTGACTCTTCCTAAGTCCTCTTGCTCAAAATAAATCCAAACTTTTGCCTCTCTCTAGGCATGGGCATCTGGTGGTGGTAGAAAATCCACCGATGAAATTGTTCGTGACGTCACAGGTGACATCCTGAGCAAGCTTCCGCCCAACTTCGACACCGAAGCAGCGATGAAGAGATACCCAACCACGTACACTCAAAGCATGAATACTGTCCTCGTCCAAGAGATGGGACGCTTTAACCTCTTACTGCAGACAATTCGGGACTCCTGTGTCAACATCCAGAAAGCAATAAAGGTGAGCTGAAGATAACCTCTGAAGGCGTGTGCCTAGAGCCCAGAATAAAACCTCTGAGCTGTCAGTGCAAGCACCTTAGAGACCTGACCCTGAGGTCTAATTCAGGTCAGTCAAACACTTGAAGGAATCCACATTCCAAACTGATTTATTGCTAGGAGTACAATGTACTATTGGGCTGACTGCAGAGAAGCCAAACCAGGAAGTGTTTACAAATCTGGTAGCAAATAGGACAAGCAGTAACTGTTCACATCTGTTCTTCTGCCTCACTGGCATGAAAGACTGAAGCACCTCACACAATTTCTTACAGATTGAAAGCAGATATCCTCAAAATCTCCAGCGGTAAATTACTGCCAGTGAGGGCTCCAGTTAAGACATAGCACTCTAAAATCGATGTTTCTTTTTTGGTAGCATGCGCAAAATACAGGGGGCAGGAAAAAAAAGGCAGGCGGTCAGTTTGGGTAGTTTTTATTTATGCTGTTATGCTTAAGGGCATTTAAAACTCCCAAAACAAACAAAAAAAACACCCACAAACACCACTCCTCTCCTGGTTAAAGCCAAACTACAAGCTGAAAAGTCTGCAGCAGTGTTGCAAGAGTTTTAGGAAACTTGAAATAACAATGAAAATGAACATTTACAGTTAGTAGAACTCCACAGGGCTCTAGGAAGACCATGCTTGAGGAAGGATGGTGAGGGAGAATCTCCCAGTGGGGGCAGTTTTCTCCAGAAGAGGCGATGATCTTTTCCCTGATCAGTCTGGTGACTGGTTACCAGACAGGACAGAAGGCTGCAGTAACTTCTGTCGAGATCCATTCCATACATTATTCCTGTTTCCAGTATTGCTCTGTCTCATCTGGAAGTTGGTAACACCTGTTGGACAGAGCACCATGGTGATTTGTAAGTGTTAAAGCAAGTCTGGCAAAACAGTGACCATCCTCCTTTCCACCATTTCTTTCAGGGGCTCGTGGTGATGTCCGCCGAACTGGAAGAAGTGGTGAACAGCATTCTCAAAGGCAAAATTCCAGGACCATGGATGAGTAAGTCTTACCCAAGCCTCAAGCCTCTGGGCAGTTATGTGACTGACTTCCTCAGCAGGCTGAAGTTCTTACAGGTAAGCGCATCGCATCTCCACAGATTTGTTCAGTGCTGCTTTTTTTTTCTGCCTGTTGATTTCAGGTGACATCTCCACTACTGCACACACACACGGGCATGACCTCCACTGAATGCCTGGCAAGTAAAGGTCATTTGTGTATCTGTTTCATACGTAGAGTCGTTTGCTCATCACAGCATCTAACAGTGTATGCCATTTTGCTGCACACCCTCCACTCAGAAAGGGAGCTGCTGTGTATCAGAACTACTGTGTGACAGAACTGGCCTTTGGAATGAAGTTACAAAAGGCCTGGTAAACTGCATACAGCTCTGGAGGGCATCGTGAAGTTAATTACACTAGAACTTAGGAAAATACTACTGCCTTTCTTTTCAGTGAGCAGACTTAGTGAAACAACACCGAGCTTTCACTGAGAACACTGGAGAAGAAACCTAGATGAGTTAGGGAGGATCAGTGGGGCTCCTTCACCTCTCAGAGCACATGTGCCCCAAGATTGCTTTAAATGAGTAATATCCAGCTTCTCAGCACCGTTCTGTGGCTTAGTATTCTTGATTAACCGAGGAAAACCAATCTCAAAGGAGATTGCCTACTCCCAAGTAGTAAAGAGCTAGTAACAAAAAATGTAAATGAATTAAGAAAACTTTAAAAACAAATGAATAAAAAGAAGCACCCAGCTTTAGGTTAAGAAGGGCATTCACAAAATCTGCCTTCCCAGAGAAGTCTTTTATGTTTCTGGACACGAGTCACCCACTCAGCACACCTCCTTCCATCAGTGACAAGGCTGGGAGCAGTGTGTGTCACCAGTAGCACAATCCAAGACAGAAACTAAACTTGTACAAGTGGGAAACTGCCAGGAGCTATGAGAGTGTTTGCTTTATTGCAACTGGTTGAGTTGTCATTGTAATGCCCCGCAGCGGGTCATCGTAACCGAGTGTTTTCAGACACGGTTCAGAACTGGTGTCTGTAACAGAGCTTGCCTGTGTTGCTGTAACCAGACCCAGTTAACCTGGTGGGTTAAAATAATGTTTTTGCACAGGCCTCCACAGTGTAAGTTCTTAGAGAAAACCAAAACAAATGCCAACACACACCACCACACCCCCACCCCCAAAATACCCTCCCCGCCCCACAAGTCAATAATAGTTTTATTAGGCCACATATCCCCCTCAAGAAGTCACCCCTCCTCATCTTCATCCTGTTTTTTTTTTGACTGAGGGTGTGTTGATGGTTGGTTTCTGGGATTTTTACTTGTTTGGTTGGGTTTTTTGCTTGTTTGTTTTGTTTGGTTTTTTTTTTAACAGAAGCTAGTGACATTTTCTAAAAAAAGAGGTGGCCAAAGTTGCAGTGCTGTCAGAAAAGAGAAGGTTGATCCTGGATTCACAAAGGGAGAAATTGCTTCTGCTGGCTTTGCTTTCCTACAGACAAAAATAAATAAAAGGCAGTTTTCTCTTTTCTCTTCCTGTTTCTTTTGCTCCCGCAGCTGTGGTATGAAAATGGACCTCCACCGGTCTTCTGGATTTCAGGATTCTTCTTCACTCAGGCATTCTTAACAGGGGCCCAGCAGAACTATGCCCGGAAATACACCATTCCGATTGACCTACTGGAATTTGACTACGAAGTGCTGGAAGATAAGGAATATGAAGTTGCTCCTGAAGATGGTAAGTAAACGTGTGACACAACCGTCTGCCATTGCTGATGTATTCAGAAGATTAACGTTCATTTACAGACTCAAAGTTATGCAGTTAGTGAATTCAGCTGGAAAACATCCACAAGTGCACTGCTCCCTGTGAGATGCACGGAAACTGAAGAGAGGGAAGAGTCTGTAAATCCTTAAGAAGGGCTCAGTTAGTCACCTCCTAGGTTAGCATGCAGATAGAACATCACCAGAGGACACTCCTCACCCCAGACTTGCAACATATAAAACTTTAAAGTGACATCTGCCCTGCCTGTTCCTTTTTACTTTCTTCCATGAGCATGTTTGCCTGGAGATGCAGATTTTCCCAAGCCCCAGAAAGCCAAACGTAGTACAGAAGGTGGCCATGCTCCTTTATTCCTGGACAAAATATCTTAGGGGTATGAGCACAGAGTGCAACATCCCCCCCTCTCAGAGGGGAAAAGCTCTATTTTTTTATCTAGCCCCTTAAAAAGGGACAGATTAAACCCAATTAATACTCTCTTTAATACTTTTTTGTGGATGAGTTTGAGTTGTGGAAAAAAGAAGGGCTTGGCAGGTTGCCTGGGAGAGCCACCTCTGGTCAGTTTAAAGTCATTTTCTTTTGGGGCACTTTTTTTTTGTTTGGTTGTTTTCTTCTTTTTTTTTTTTTTTTGACAAGTTCCAGTTTTTGACAAGTTCAGTCCACAGAGCAAGAAGTGCAACTTTGAAAAAATAAAACCCGTTGCTGTAACTTACTTTTTCTTCTGGAGAACTGATGAAGTGACAGCTGTTCCTAGGTCCTGTCGTTGTGACATCTCAAAGTAAAGATATTTATGTTTATTAGACATTTAGAGAGGTTTTGATCATCTTGCTGTTACCCCTTCAATGAGCCACGTTAGAAAGGCAAGAGCACATGGCCATTTGAAACATGAGCAATGGCACAAGATGAAGACTGACTAAAGGTAGACTGTTTCTATGGCCAGGTCTGGAAACATTAAAGCTGGCGAGATGCAGAACATAGAATGACCACCATAAAAACAGCGCCCTGTACTGTGCAGTAACGTTTAAGCTCTGTCAGCTCGATGTTGGGAAGAGGCTGGATGCACTGCAGTGTTGGGCGACATAACTTTATAACACACTGACAGAAGTGCAGTCACAAAAAACTGTAACCAAGCTTGTGTTCGAGCTGTCTGATCATGGCTGGGAACACACAGGAGTGGCAGGACAATGCGCTGCCGCGGCTGCTGCTCTCAGCTAGAAGACGTTTTCAGGCTCTGCGTAATACGGGATCTTTTCCAACCTCTTCAGGGGTCTACGTTCAGGGGTTGTTCCTGGATGGCGCGTGCTGGGACAGGCAAGCTAAGAAGCTGGGAGAATCTCATCCCAAAATCCTCTACGATGCAGTGCCTGTGGTCAGTATCTTTCACTTGGTGATGTTTTCTACTATTATATACCAATAAATGCTGTAGAATTAATACTCTTAAGTTTATGTCTTGAAGGAAGCAAGAGGGTAATTCCTAAAAAATAATATAATTCAACAGAAATGTTTTGTGTTGACACTGAAATTGCCTGAGAGGAGCTGAGGATCCTCTGCTAATAATGACAGTGACAGAAGGTAGGTGTTCATTTTAGGAGAGGAAGTGGTCTGCTAGGAAAGAGGAAAGAAGAAACCCGGGGTCACCCGTTAAAAAGCCACCAAACCAAAAACCCAGCAATGCCATAATACCTTGGCCAAGCCAAGCCTGTTCCCTCTGTCCATCTGCCACCCTCCCCCCCTTTTGTTTTGGTTTCTTTTTTGCTATGGATGATTTCATATGCTAAAGGATGATTTCATACAGATGTGGCTAAAGCCGTGTAAGAGAGCGGACATTCCCCAGCGACCCAGTTACCTGGCCCCCGTGTACAAGACCAGCGAGAGAAGAGGGGTCCTCTCAACCACAGGCCACTCCACCAACTTTGTGATGGCAGTGACCCTCCCTTCAGACAAGCCGCCAGAACACTGGATCAGACGAGGTGTGGCATTATTATGTCAGCTGAACTCGTAAGTGTGTCCCTGCATTTCCCAGATCGCTTACAAGGGATGCATGCCACGTTAAAAGAGAAGTAAAAATAAGTTTGTTTTCAATGTGGCATTTGTGCCCGCCTTGAAATTTGAAAGAAAAAGGTGCACAATAAAACCTTATAAAAGCCAACAAAAGTATCTGCTCCTTGAATAATTTTATTTTCTGAAGGCTTCTTATTATTCAGAGGGAACATACATAAAATGAACACAACACTGCTGACGATGAACAAAACAGCATTTGATCATTTCTAGCTTTATAAATTTTTTAAAAATGATTGAGTTGTAACAAAAGGACTGATAGCTCAGCAAGTCATCTTATTGGACCATAATCACATTTTAAACCACGGAACTCAATGAGGAGGGGAAGGAAAAACCAAAAATTCAAAACCTAAAATCACACTGCGCCTAGCAACTACAATATTTTCTAAGTATAATCACAGCGGATCGAGTGCAATGTGATCTACATCAAAAATTTATATGGGATGTCACACAGTGACAGCATTGTAATATACAAGTAACATTGACGCCCTCCAACAAATACGAGTAAAATGAGACTCGGGATTCAAGCAGAATGGAATGTTGAAGCCAAGTAGAAATGTAGTGGAATTCAGATTGTCTGTAACATGACTCAAAAAGCTTACATCAGAATAGTTTTGAATTCAATACTGGTGGAAACGTAGAGAAGAAGTCGCAGCTGTTACGCTGCTCTTCGTAACTTGTAATAAATACTAGAAAATAAAAGGAAACAACCCCTGTTTAATGAAAAATACAGCACCTGCCTTCAAGGACCGTGTTTTTCCCTTATCTGACGATGGTCTCGGAAGGAAGTTCACTATTTTCCTATAGAGGCAGTGTATTCAGCTATAACCATATTCCAACTAATACAAAAGTAAATATACTACCCGAAACACAGAAATCTTCACTTGAAAAGAATTAAAAGCAATAAACTTTAAAAAATTATTTAACAAAGTATCAGTTCAACCACATAATGACCCCCTTATACTTGACAGAATTAACAGAAAAGGAAAGCTAAGGGTCAGTTTAATACAGAAGAAACATAGGGGTTTTAACAGATCCTCAGAAGGTGTCCAGTGAGTTAAGTCTCTCTTTAAACAAAGTGTTACTCCGTGATCTAACATGGGTGCTATGAAAAAAAGTCACCCAGGATCCTTACACTGCTGAAATACAGCCCTCTGAAGCTGGTAACAGTGTGTTCGCTAATTAGGGTCCAGCAGTAAACATGTTTAAAGAAGAAAGAAAGAAAGAAAACCTGAGTTCAGCACATCCAGCGGCTGCGTGCCTGAACTCTGGGGTTTTGGCTTCTTCACTGAAGAAACCGCGCCCTGCTTGGAAACGGACCCTTAATACTGATCTTTAGACTGCATTAGGAAGAAATACTGGCAAAAACCAACCCATCTCTTTGAATACACGAGCTGCTCTCGGTAAAAACTACATTGACCAATGAAGCTCCGAAAAGTAAAGGGCCACAGGAAACACACTAACTTGAAATGGAATGAAGATACCAACTGGCTCTCGTTAAAGGCGTTAGGATCAGTGTTCTCAGCAGCTACACTGGCACCAAGCAGACCGAAACCGAACGTAGGGCACGTAGTCAAGGTACGCCTTTTACCTGGCATACACGTGAAAGACGACAAACCATATGCTTTAGAAAAGGCTACTACAAGGCTTAGGACTGGTACTACAGACTCGGCTCGCACTCCTCACAAACACACAATTGTTTTAAGGAGGTGCGTACGAGAACTAACTCAGGTCTGGCAATATAAAGCGTATCCGCACGATCCAATCCAGGCCAGCTGATCCCAGCAAGGTGAGGCCCAGATTTTCAGTCTATCTGTCCAAATTACACATGCCACGGATCTATCACATCTGCTTCTTAATAATCTATTTTAAATACCAAAATTGTAAAAAAATAGCATAGAAATTAACTCCTTTATGCTGGAAGTAGAAATCTTCTTACATACTCTGCTGCCAGAAGTGGCTGGTGCTACAATGTCCGGTTATCGAGGCATTGTAGGAACTGATTTTGATCTGATATTACAGTATTGTCAATAACCTACCAGTACTACACACACAGAGCTTAACTTAACCTTTCTGCCCAGGGTCAGTAACTAGCATCTTGCACTTTGAATTGTTTTCACACAAAGAGGAGAAAACAGTCCAAAATTGTTATAAAAGAAAAATTCCCCTATGGTTTCTTCGTTAAAACAGTTTGCACAAATTCACAGCCACAATTCTTCAGTAGTTTATGCTGCAAGTGGCGCACAAGACATGTTTAGCATCTGTAAAAAAGAACCAGAAAGAGCTCAAGAACTCCGACATCAGGGCTTTCCCTGCGCTAACACTAACTCTCTACTGCATTTTGCCTTTTCCTACTAATATCAAGGAACAAACATCAAATAAATCTCAAGTCGGGAAAAACCTCATCGAAACTGATCCTCACCAGAACACAGCACTCTGCAGCGCGGATCGCACCGGGAGAACTTTGTAAGGACAGAGAGCAGCTTAACGGGGACTCGATTTAAACAGTTTGGGGGTTCTTTATCAACATTTAAACCAGCACCGTGCTTTCCAGTCACGCGCTGTTGCAAGATTTAATACTTGAAGTCACCACTTTGCAGAAGAATCAGCACAGAACAAATACAGACAGGCAGACATGCATGTCCCTGTGTGTCCATACACATATGCACGCACACCTGTAGATCTCTCTCTCTACAGACCTACGCACAGTTACAGAGGACTCCCTAAGAGTGATGTGGCACTGAAAGCTTACTCGGGTCCATTGCGGAGGTGTGAATTTCAGCTGCGTTCTGTTCAGATGTACTCATGAAATGGTATTTTCCCCTATTAGTAGATGGATCACTCACTGCACTTCTAGCAAGCAGTGCTTCCTGTACAGGACACTGAACTTGGCATTTCTCTCTCATATTTAGTATTTCCCTTGGAAGATGCGTTGGGCAATCCCGTCTGGTTTGAATTAGAAAAGAAGCAGAAGTTAATCTACACAGAAAGTCATGTTGGGTGCTTGTGTAAGTAGAGCCACTGCTCTTCCTCTGAGCAGCGCGCGTACAGCGAAGACTCAAAGCCATACAGTAACAGTATTGTAACCACAGTGATTACCAGAACTGGGTCAAAACTGGATGTCGAGCACAATTTTATCTTCATAGAGGGCAATCACCAGCATGATGGCAAATCCGAGAAGCAGGCCTAGGTTCTGAAGAATGAACTGCCCCACAGGACAATAACCGTGCTCTTCGTTATCCCCATCTCCATGAAGCATTTCTGGAAGCTAAAAGGAAAAACAATTTAGAAAGTTATTTACCCCTACTCCATTTATACATGGACAAGTCTACAAGATGCTATTGTCAAGAATAAATACACTAAGACATAGCTTAAACTATCCCTAATGCACACATTGGATGAAAACATCATGTCGTGTATTTACAAAACAAGCTAAAAATGCCTTTCCTTTTGGCTTTGTTTCCCCCTCCACCTGCTTATGTTTTTAATGGATCACACATCAGCGTTCCTCCAGAAAGGACTGGCCCAGCATTCTTCAGGTGCTGACCTTTTTGAGTTATATTACCTAATTAAAATTAAGTCATGCTCAAATAAACATAATAAGAAGATTTGACTATTTCTACAATAAGTACCTTGCTATAAAGATACCCTTCATAAGGTCTTTCCTGATTAACTTAGCCATTCATTTGTCATGTTACATGCTTACACATATTCATGTACATGTCCCTCTAAAATACAGGAATAAAAGCTACAAGTAATTGGAGAGAAGTTATAGTCTGCCTGAGGAGAAGATTAACAGCTGTGAGGTAGCTTGCCTTGCTTTTTTATGTCTGCACTAGGAAAGAATAGTTTGTGAATGCAGTAAAGGAGATCCAGGGGGCCAGTCCCAATCTAAACCCTTGTTAAATAAAGCTGTAACTAGGTTGGAGGTTCTAGTCTAATTGGTTAAAAGTTTAATACGAGATCTGTCCTTAAAACCCAGGGGAGTGACACATCCTTTTCTCTGCATACTGAAGCAGGAATTGCTTTACAAAACACCCCCAAGCCAAAAAATGATGGCATCGTGACTGGGCAAGGGAGAGACAAGAAGTGAGAAGAGCTGGCTTAAAGGCAGCTCTGAAACTGCTCAGGATCGCAATCGGGATCAAATATGGGCCGATACCACATGCACAGGTGCATCACTGCCTGAGGGAGCCGGACCTACAGCATCCACACACTAAACATGATGTACCTTGAAGCAGGTACATTTATCCCACCAGATTTTTTTCTAAAGCCAATCACCCCAAGAGCTGCGTGTTAGCAGCTGCTCAAGCAAAGGGTTCGACTAAGCTTGCCAGACTGTCACACCACAAACAGGAACAGGTTCTCCACCTTCAAATATACAAAGATTACACTCTAGTGACTCTTACCATGTCAACCAGCGCCACGTAGAGGAACATGCCCGCTGTGATGGCGAAGATCCACAGGGTGATGTTGTTGGCATACTGCCCCACCGCTGTGCCTATCAGCATCCCTATGTAAGCCATCATGGCAGACAGGAGGTTGTACACGATAGCTTGCTTTACTGTCATACCCGCTTTGAGCAGCACAGCAAAGTCACCTGCAATGGAGACAGAACGCAGGGGGTTAGTGCCAGTGCTTCTCAGGAAAGCTAAGTAGGTAAGTGAGCCTACATTTGCTATCCCACCAACTCAGGGCATTGCTGGAGTGAAAACGCTGCTACAGCGGCTCGAAGGAGGACTGGGCAACAGGATATGGCAACTCTCAGAAGAACAGTATTTGTGTGAAGCAATCCCTTGATTAAAATGTGATTTAAAGGTGCCTGTTCATCATGCTGACTGTCAGAAGAGGTAAACGTAGGAGTCTAAATACATCTGCACATTTTGATCAATACTGCTGAAAACTGACCTTGGTGTTTACACCTCACTCTGCAAATTCAAGAGGAGGATAACAAGGTATTAGTCCCACAGAAGGTGACAATGGCTTTGAGAAATGCAGCACGAGGAAAAGGAAGAGTTACATTCAGCACATCCATACTGCATCAGCCTTCTGGTTTAAGACGTGCCTGGCTGACCTGTTTTGAACTCAGGACAACTCTGTTAAAATTGCTGACAGAGGCAGACAGTCTGTAAAGGTTCATCTGAATGTTCACCTTGTGATCAGCTTTGGTAGTGTTACTCCCTTCAAACTGACCTCTCGTGAATAAGGGGAGTGGAAGATGATACACAGTTGTAACAGCTATTAATACAAGCTTCTAACATCAGATATGCTAGAAATTAATTGCTCAAGGTAGAATCAAAATCTCAAATCAAAACAAAATATGTGCAGTGAATGACTAATTTCTTCTACAAGGTTAATTGTGTTATCCTGATAGCTGTAAGCACACCAATATATTCCACAATCCTTTATATACTGCAGAAGCTGTACATACAGCACTGCTGTCAAACCATGAACATCTGCTCTGCTAGTTCCATTTGTGCCCAATACTTACCTCACACTTAGCACCTGCCTGTGGAAAACACTTCCCCTCACCACCTCTAAGGGTTTTGGAAGTACTTGTTTTACCTGACTTTTGGCCATTCAGAGCCAGCATCTCACCAATCTCCACTTCCCCAGAACAATCCCCACTGTCAGTCCAGGCTGGGGGAGGAGGTGACAGGGAGCAGCCCTGCAGAAAAGGCCTTGGGGGTGCTGGTGGAGGAGAAGCTGGACATGAGCAGCCAGGGTGTGCTTGCAGCCCAGAAAGCCAATTCCATCTNCCTGCTCTCAGCAGGGCGTTGGACCAGATCACCCCTGGAGGTCCCTTCCAGCCCAGACATTGCTATGATTCTATGATCAAGCAAGCTAGCTGTGAGTACACACACAGCTTAACACAGCACAATTTCACATCAGTGGTAAAAGGAAGACAACTCCTCTCTCTAGCTGCTCTTTTGTACATCTTGAGATGCACAAAAGTTTCATGCAGTGTGTGCTGTGACAGGACGAGGGGCAATGGATTCAAGCTGGAGCACAGGGAGTTCTACCTCAACGTGAGGAAGAACTTCTTTCCTGTGAGGGTCACAGAGCACTGGAACAGACTCCCCGGAGAGGTTGTGGAGTCTCCTTCACTGGAGACTTTCAAGACCCACCTGGGTGCATTTCTCAGTGATCTACCCTAGTTTGGTCCTGCTCTGGCAGGGGTGTTGGACTCGATCTTCGGAGGTCTGTTCCAACCCCCAACATTCTGTGATTCTACGCCAACAGCTTTCACCATGATTAGAAAGCTTCAACTAGAGGAAAGAATCAGTGGCACTGGCAGCAACGCCTATGGGCTTTACCCCGAGTAGTCGTCCACTCCTACTGGACTCAGCAACAACTGGTACAAAGCATCTTCTGAAGATCTCTACAAAGAGGTTTGTTCATGTAACATGTTTGCTTTTGTAACTCAACATAGTGGAAGACAACGCCACATGGGAGCAGTGCGACACTCTCGCTACAAAATGTAAACTGCATGCTCCTAAGGACATTGCAAAAACATCCTCAGAAGCTTCTCAGAACTGCTCTAACCAGATACCTGCCACCAGAACCCTGTACTAATGTTCTCCCTGTGGACTCCAGCACTGCTCCATTCCTCTCCAAAGTTCCGTCCACCCTTGCACCATCAGCACTGCATTATGCTTATCAGGCGAGTATCACAACAGGTAAATGTTTTGTACAGATGAAGAGTCTGAACACATTGAGCCTATAGAATTGTTAGTTACCTAATTCATGGGGAAGCTCATGACAGAATACTGCTATAGATGTACTAATTCCTCCTGTCAGTCCAGCACTAAAAGCTGCTCCTAGAGAAAAGAAAAAAAATATAAATTAAAGTGGTATTTTACGATTTTCAGTACAAAAATTGAGTTAACATCCTTTCCAGAGACTTTCCTGTCTGTCAGAATGCACTCTCCAATATCTCTCCATCCTGTCTGTGTCCCCTCTGTGTATCAACTGAAAATACTGGAGGTGTCCTGGATGTGCATTACCCCTGCCTACGTTACTCCTCATGTTTATCTGAAAGACAGATCCTAGCCAAGGAGAACAGAAGAGGAAAGCTGGGACATAAGGGCAACAGGCTAACAAATAGCACCACTTTTACATTTCCAGGAGCTTTAAAGTACATCAGGGCAGCTAAGAAGGCACATGAACAACAGTCTAGTGCCCTCCTTTCCAGCTTGGATACCCAGGGTAGTATTTAACCTGTAACCTCTCCATTTCCTTCACGCTTGTCTGTAGGGCGTACATCAGCAATGCTAATAAGACAGAACGGCGAAATAATGACAAAAACTTCTGCAGAAACCTCTTCAGTAACTTCTGTGTAAGCTCATTTAATTCAATCAGCTGCAAGTTCATACCTTAAATAATTCTGAGATGGGAAAACTGGTGTTAAATTTCTGTGCTGTATCAGAGGCGAGCACAAGAAGAGCCTGCAGTGAGCAGTGAAACAGGCAAAATAAGAAGACACAATCTGAAGACAGAGAGGAAATTTTACTTTCCTCTGAACTCCTCGTAACCTGATGTATTAAAAAGATGACCACGCTATTCTGAACTCTACGTTTCACCAAAGAATAAGCTGTGTGGGCTTGACACAGGACTATTTAGAAAGGGAGTTTCATTACAGTGGAGTTCTCAACAGATGGCGTAGTGATCCTTTTTGGCCTTAGAAGCCACTGTCTAAAGGTCTTGCCTGTTTGATATGAGAATGAAGCAAAAGTTAATTTTTATGGAGTTTAATTACTTGAGAAAGTGTTTGGAGAAGAGTGGAGAAACTGTGCCAGATTCCATTTTTAGCTCCAGAGCCTAGTAAGTAGCTTATCCCCCATCCTTCAAAACAGGTATATCCTTTCTGCTGGTATCTGCTAGTAGTTCAGAATCCTGTGTACAATTAGCAGCTACCTTAGTAAAAAATTAGAAGTATGCACTTCAGTACTCTCAGCACCATTTTGACTTGTATGAAATGAATTCAAATTAATGTGTTTCCCAGTCCAAATAACATCTAGAGGTTTATGTCAATATAAGTTGATTTAATGAATCTAATAAAATCTGTTTGGTACTTCAATTCCTTCTACATTTGGCTAGAAATAAACCTATACTGACCATAAGCCAAACCAATACTTTGCTCAAACAAAAATGAAATTATCCTAAGTAGTACCTTTTAAAAGTTATTATTTCAGTAGCCTGACTCATAGTGCATTTATTATTTACAAGTATGGCATAATTATTTCTATGAATAATAGTAGAAATAGTAGCATTATTATAAATAAACAGCATTAGAAATAAGACTGAAGGCATTTACTTATTATTTGGAGGCAAATCCTGAGATCTAAACAACAAATGTGCCTTTCACCTGCTCCGCAGCTGATGAGAGTTGTCTGCACCTGTCTTTATTTGGCAGAGATTGCTACTGCCGCTCTCAGTACGGTAATCTTGGTGGAACGGTCACAAAATATTAAAGAGGAGGCTAGCACACCTGATGGCCTTTTAATCTCTGCTCTGAAGGAGATTAGACAATGCCAGTAACCACAGGAGCTAAGTGGGAACCTTACCTGGAATCACTGTTAAGCAAAATATTACTAAAATTATGAAAAGTAAGAGGAAACTGTCGAGAAATACTCGGTGCTTTTGCTTACCGATTGCTAAGCCATCACTAAAGTTGTGAATGCCATCTCCCATAATTACCATCCAAGCAATATTAGCTATCCCAGTATCTTTCAGGTCTTTTCCAGAATGACAGTGGCCATGGGAATGATGGGAATGTTTGTGATGCCAGTGGTGACTGTGTTTTCTAGCTATCATTTTATCTTCGCCGTGGCTGTCGTACTCTGAATCGTGAAGCTCGTGTTCTTGAGCAGTGCGTGAGACGTCATTGTGGGAATGGTGCATGTTGTTGTCCTCTTCTACAGACAAGAAGGTTTTGGGAGGGGATTCCAGCTGCCCATCTAAATCAGTCAGTTCAGTTTCATTGAGTCGATCTTCAGACAAAACTGAGTCGTCTGCTCCTACATTGCAGCCAGTTGGGAGAGAGATGGCATTAATTCTTATAGAAAATATCACCAGCAACTACTGCTGCTAAGAATTTAACTGCTTTGAAAAAGAAAAGCAAAAAAGTACTTTAGCACATCCCAATCTAGTAACTTTGTTGTCAACATTCAGGAAAAAAAAAAAGAAAATCTCTCAGTGCCCCAGGTTTTCACTCGTGCACATACAAGTACAACATACAGTATGTACTCTGTGTTATTAAGCAAAATTCCTCTGATGGTCAGCTAAAAGGAAATTAAGACATTTCAAATATACATAACACCATCCTCACAGCTGAAAGTCTGTCTACATTCTACGTGAACGTCCCAAATGCCATGGTAAGTTGTTTGAGTGGAGCAGGCTACAGGCCTAGCAGTCCCTTCCACAAACCATTCCAATTAACAAAAGTGTCTCTGTCTAGGTATAGCCTATGAATTCTTCACCATCCAATGGCCTCAGCAGCCATGCAGGGAACAGCAAGAGAAGGTTATGAGGCAAAGCCCTTCCCTCACCCCTTCAGGAAGGGTGATAGGGCATTCCTTCTGGGTCCATCCCGTATGAGCATTCAGACTGTCACGAAGGAACAGCATGGAAAAGTTGATTTGGATACTGGAAGAATATTCTGAATCCTCAGCTGTGTTTATGAAAATAATTTTGTTTAGCCTTCTCGGCCAAACTGTATTGGTCAGAGGCTGGAATCTTCAAAGTGAAGCAGATATCCCTGTTCAGGTTGTGTGTGTTCATTTTTTGCCAGGGCTGAGCTAGTTAGGCACAGCTTAACCATAAAACACCCCAAAACCAAACACAAAAAGCCCCGGAGAACCACAGACACCCAAAACCTGACTGCTTCAGAAGTCTGAGAACCATTTATATGGTATAGTAGGAAGTGTTCAGAGTGCTCTCAGATCTAAGGAAAACAAAATTTAAAAAGATTTAATAGGGAAAGCCTATTAAGTCTTATTAACAGTGATTTGCATAATAGCAGCAAAACTGTACAAGAGGGTACATGCCATCTCTTTGAATCTCATAATCAGAGAAAACTCTGAAAATAAATGCCTACCTGCAAGGGGTTTGAGCTGAAGCCAGTCAGCATCTGGTCTATTATTTAATTTGTGATCAGAAAGTTTCCTTCCAATTGGTGATTCTTCAGACTGTTTCTTCTTGCACCATTTCTGCTTACTCTGCAAGAGGAAACAGATAACATCTGGTTTGGAAAAGGACATGGATGGAATTAAAAGAAAACCAAATGTTGTCCAGAAATCTCTTCAAAACAGACTAAGTTACTCTCTCTTAACATGTCTATCAGAAGTATGTGACTACAGGATGTTAATCTTTTCAAGGCTCAGCAACAACATCAACCCCAGTGGAAATTCTGCTGACCACGAATCTTGCTCACTCACACACCCAGACAGTTTTTCACTTCAGTTAGAGTACATTATGGCAAGGGCTGCTCTGACAGCCCAGAAACACATGGATGCAGAATTATTATATCAGCTTATTTTGTTCAAGAAAGCAAGCGTGCAGCAACAGCAGCTCCTCTCCCTTGTTCTTTTTATTAATACTCCTAAAACTTCCTTTTATTTTCCTTAAAGAAAAACTCGCTAATTTCCCAGCTGCAGCCCACCCAACAGAGAAGCCAGATTTGCCAAAGCAGCCAGGGGAGTTAATTATTTCACTGATCTCAAAGAAGATCTGCCCGAAGTGACAGTTTGTCTCTCTTTATCAGAAGATCTATGGGATGCCTCCTCTGACACAGAACATCCTTTCCTGCCTGCACAGCTGAGGCATCAAAACACAGAACTTGAAAATTTTCCACACTCACTTTGTGAGAAGCAGTTGTAGTTTCACCAAAGTGATTTTCTCCTCAAAGCTGAATGGTGGAGGCAAAAGTTAGAAGTGTATTTATGCTGAGTAAGTATGGGAGNAATTTCTGCCTGCTGTCACACTCCTCCTGAAGTACTCTCTTGCCTTTTACACCTCCGTGATGAACACAGGAAGGACACTCCCAGCCCCAAAAATTCAATCGTGCTCAGGGAAACAAGTTAAAATTTGACTGGCAATTTCTAGAAGGCAGGAGGTCTGCTAATTTTAGCATTTTCTCCTGTAGAAAAAGAGACTGCCTCCGTTGTTCTGGCACCCTTCACTAACAGTATACAGTTCAATTTCCTGTAAATTGTCTGCCTCTGTTACCAGTTCTTCCCTCCACTCCACTTTCCAAATTTTTGCAAAATTCACAGGGCTTTAGAGAAAGCTGTAAACTCTTTTACTGAGATCTACCTCTAAATACAGCTGGCCGAAAAGCTGCAGCCTCCCCATCAGATTTCTACTCTGTCTTCCAAAAGCACCCTGTTAAGAAAAGCACCATCTTTCACAAGAGGGTTTCCTCCCATAAAATCAAACAGAATGCAGATTAGCAGCACTCGGTCAAGTTCACACAGGCAAGTGCTCGACACTTGGAAGATAACTTCAGTTAATGTATTTTAAAATAGCATGCAATTTTAGTGCATACCTTTTGTTTATTATAATGCTTGTACATTCTTATGCAATGTTCAATGATGAATAAAACATAAATGCCTCCAAGTGCCACAAGGCCTTTCAGCACTGGATCATTTTCTTCTAGAAAGCCTTCTGTCCGTACTCCGTGTCCGTGGGCATGCCGATGAGAACGCTTGTGCTCATGAATATGACCTTGGCCATGGTGGTGACTGTGGTTGTGGCCTCCATGTGACTATCAGGAGAGAAAATAATGGCACACCATGACCTCGTGCAATCTGGAGACTGAAATGGTGCTGGGCTCAGATGAGAAAAATATATAACCTTGCAAGAAAAGTAGCATAAAAAGACTTGAAAATGTGGGTTGTGGGGTTTTGTGGTTTGGTTGGCTGAGGTTTTTTTTTGGTTGCTGTTTTCTGTTGGTTTTGTTTTAATGAAAACACAATTTACCATAGAAATTTTTCATTAGAATATTCATTACCCTAATCAAGAACAACAAGATTCCTCTGGAAAATTTTCAAGGAAGGAGTGGGAGATAATCTAGCTTCAGCTTTTTTCTGTCACAATGCTGAAGATGAGACTGACACAATGCTGAAAAGCTTTTAGGACTAACACTCGAAATGACACGGGGAATTCTCATTCCTGTACTCTTGTTAGTAACCACACCACAGGATGTTTTTAAACTATTACATTCAATTGCAACCTTAATTCTGATCTGAAATGTACACTTTCAAAAAAGAAAAGATAGAAGACCAATGATTGCTATTAAAATATATGCAGAGAAAGGCATGTAAAGATTTTTGCTAAAGGTTGAGGGTAACAAAATTTCAGAAAACACCTCCCCTTCTAAGAATTACAGGATACCAAACCAATTAAAAACTGCTTACCTGCTCAGCAACTCGGACAACTTCTTGATTGTGCGAGCTAAGCGGTTACTTTCTCCCCTAAAGCTGGCAACCAGGAAGGTTAATCCCCCTGAATCACTTTTAGGTGGTATTGATACGCAAGTATCAGTAGACAAGAGACAGTCATATGGCTAAATTTAGAATACTCTTTTTGGTGTTTTAAAATGTTAAACTGCAAAAACACAGCTACTCTTTTGTTAAGAAACACACATTTCCTTTCTTTTTGTTAACAGAACGTCTCGGGCACTGTTTCAGAACGTCCAGCCATAGTCAAGTCAAACTCCATCTGCATCAGGGAACATCTACTTGTTGATACTTGTCAGACATTTATTTAAAATTATATATTCTGTTACAGTTAAGAAAAAAAGGTAAGGAAAGAATACTTACATGTGGCAACAGATGGAGGAGTGCATCTCCACTCATTGTTCCTACAGCCAGAGCTACCAAGAAAGTTAGAAGAAATTTGAAGCACCATTGATTAATGATGGGAATCAAGATCACACCTAGCAAGGAAAGCAGGCTAATGACGGTGATAGAGATGATACCACAAAACCAGGCTGTGGGGAGAAATGAATACAGAAAGGTTATCAGAACAAGACTTGTAAAACTTTTAAGACTGATAAATGACTTTCGGCTATCTCTTAAGAAGGTGATTTTCCTTTACCCTAAGCTGTGTAATTAATTGTTCATTCTGAAGGTGCTGAAAAGCCTGTTGGCAGTGCTGAAATCCATGCCAAAAAATACACAGGTTTATTCACACTACAGTACAATATAGTGAAAGACATCAGAAGAAAATCAGCTAAAAAGAGCTCAGCAATCTTTCCTGATTCTAATTTCCAGGCATGCTGGAGCAAAAACATCAACTACTTAACTTACTAGGGGTTTATGAGCAGCAATTCATATTTAACATGGTTTTAACATGATTCTGATGCAAATTTTTATTGGAATTCCTCCTCCTTGTTGAAGTAACATCATCAGTTAGGCACCATTCTTTTCACCTGGTGCTTTGACACATATGTTTTTATTTATAACAAGTAAGAAGGACTCAACCTTTGAGATACAGCGTTTGATTTTGAAGTTCCTGTAAGAGCTTGAAGAGTTGAAACCAACTTGCTACCAATAAACCCCAGTATTTATTTTTTTCTGGGAACCTCTACATTACTGTCATTAGAAGAAAAATGATAATGGGATATGGTACACTCAACGTAATCCTGTTAATGAGGGAAGATGTGCACATTTCCGTGTTACATGGCAAAGGAGGAATTACTCAAGAAAGAGATCCCCTAAACAAAGAAACATGGCTCTTGCAGACAGCATCTCACCCTAATGTTTTCTCTCCTGCTTTTTCAAGTCTGAGACTAAGAATTAAAAAGTGTTGGGTTTTTTTTCTCCTCTCTCTGCTTCTCTATTACAAGACACTGCTGCTAGAACTGGTAGTGCTGCAGGCCCGGTCTGGTTCAACACCGACACTTAAAACATCTGCTGGTTTTGTTTTATTTTGGGATATAATTCCTAACAAAGTCTGTAGCTGTCATTCCACAAGAATGCAGGGAAGTAAACGATCCAATTCAAATAGTTTAAGAGCACATTGACCAGGAGAAACTGACTGGAAAAAGCCTCAGAAAGTATGTGGCATACACTGAAATGCACATTGACACCCAGAGAATGGGAGAGGTGGTAAAAAGCCCAAGCCTGAGGAACTGAAGAACAGAGGCTGGAAAATGGGAACACAAAAGTAGGTCTACAGGGAAAGCAGGACCTGTCGGCCAAAACAGGGCCACTGCACAGCTTTGATTCATCCCCAGAGCACTTCAGTCATGTACTCTGGATTAGCAGGCTCTGCTCAAAGCAGCAGCATACGTGGACCTGTAACTCAACACTGCGCCGGGCAGGCATGCACAAGTAGCCCAAGTAAAAATTACACAGCCATTTGGCAGGACACTGGATCTCCAATCTGGACACGGGCATTAGGATGTTAAGTGCCAGGTTAGATGACCAACAGCCTTACATGGAGAAAAATGGAAAGGAGATTATGCAAACTGACTTAAGTTTCATGTATCAGACCATGGATTTGGCAAGTGCACCTCGGAAGGGCTTACATACTTTTATGAAGGACACAGTATCTAAACATGGCACCATGACTGAGATGAGGCACATGGGAATTAGAACATGAAATCTGTGCATCTCGAAGATCTCAGTCATCAGCTTCTTGCTCTACCTAAACTCTTAAAAATGTTACGAAATCAAGACTATCAGCAAGAGGTTGCAGTCAAGTCGAGGTAAAAAAATCTATAACAACCCAAAGCTGTGTATGACCCCACAGGTACCTATATGGACAAACACTTCTTCCACAAAAAGGACTACTACAAAAGACTCGTGACAAAATTCTGATACAAAATTTTAGCACGAGACTTTGTTGAACTGTACTGTTCAAACCACCAAAATATTATGGAATTGCAACTAATATGCAATATCATGAAGACTGCAAGAGCTCTTTAGCTATAAAAGATCTTGGTGTGTAATACTGGATAAAGTTTGGTCGATGAGGTGAAGTTATTCTGCACTGGGTTATAAAATATGTCTATGGAAAAGCCAAGAGGGTGGTGATCGAACAGTTTCTTCAGTAAGGGACCTCTGCTCAAAGAGTGGGTAGCATACAGAAGACAGCTGGAGTTGTTCAGCTGTCTGGAAATGAAAACAGGCTAAAAGAGTAGCAAGGTAGGCTCCTTGGAAGGCTGAGAATGGTTTGCTATCTGGAAGCTTCAACAAGAAAGCCAGCTAACAGAAAGGCTCCACTGAAGCAAAGCCCTCCTGGGTTCAGGGCATGGGGAAGCTCCAGAGAACACCGGCATCTGCACAGGCAGATTTACAGGATCAATCTGATCTGAAATACTTTTAATCAACCCCTCTGATTGCCAGCTTTAAAATATTGCTGTTTGCTTGTATCACTTCTACTGGCCTGATTCAATTGTAGGGTGCACCCTTCCTTCTCAGTTGTTTAGGAGCCTTCAGTGATAACAACGTCACCTCTCCCAACAGGTACACTGTGAAAGCTCGGCTGTATCTACATGCCCTCGAAAATCCTCCATTAGCAGATGTTACAGAACTATTTGTAAGCTACAGGAAGAAAACCCAATAGGGCTTCTTAAGTTTTTTGGTCATCAGTTAAATTCCTTTGCTTTAGAAAGCTGCATTATCAGAACTCAGGGAAACCTTACAGGCTCGGATCAATCCGTAGAAGCTGCACTGGTCTATTGAGCTTTGTTGAGAGCTTTAATTAAAGCTAAAAAACACTCCAGAAAGCTAGTCTTTAAAAATGTTGGCATCCTCTTGGTTTTGGCAAGTATTTCTATCTACAAATGTTTACATCAGCTTGGGTAAGCACACATTTTCATTTTAATAGACTCCTACAGCCTGCTGCTGAAGTTACTCTGTGACTGATGCTTGTCCTACATCTCCCACAAGCCCTGTATACCAGTTAAGATTTCTTATTTTGTGATTCACTTCCTTACTCAAGAGGGAAAATGACATCATTCCATGACCTGAAGCCTTACTGCAGTTAATACAACAGTGTACGGGAAGTTGTTGTTAAGAATGATTTACCATTCTAATTAAGTTGACCAGTTTTAGAGGTTACTGTTTGTTTTCAGAGCCAGATCAATAAGTTAAAAAGCAATTTTGTACAATTCACTGGCAAATGTGTTATTTATACTCAAGATATCACATGTTAAGTGCTCACAATATGCTTCACTAATTTTGCAAATTCTCTTGAAATGTTAAAGGTCTTCAAGCTGAGTTATTCATCAACTCCCTTACTCATTGCAGAGAAAATGCATTCTTCCAAAACAAAGCACTCATCTGTAGAAACTTCCTAATTAAACTGGTTCAAAGCATGTGCAACATGATTCTGTTGTACACAGTTTCAACATTTTATCTGGCAGCAAATGCTTACAGCTACTCTAGCAATCCCATTGGGAAGAAGCGAGGGGTCCGCTCTTCTACTCCCCAAAACAATTTCCTCCCCCATGAAACACTTGGTAGATTTGGTTTACAGCAATTGTTGACCAGTTAACGTGGTTACTTTGAGATTTATTCCTAACAATACTGATAAGCACCTATGTACTAATTCAATAATCAATATTCACAATTACCAATAATTTTGTTTTCAAAACATGGACATTGTACCCAAGGCTTTTTAGTGTTGTAGTGTTACATCTGTAACTTATGAAAAACAGCAGTAATAAACATGCATTTTGAAAGCAGAACAGTTATGAGGTCACTCACAATAAAGGATGCTGCCCTTAAAGTAACTGCTTTAAAAATAGTAAACATATTTTTAGCTTAGAACTATAGTAACAAGAAAAGATTGTCTAGTGGTTTGTACTCAAGGCACACACAGCCAAAAAAAATCCAAACTGCCACCAGAGGATTTTGACTGAATACTTCTCACATGCTTAAGGAGGAGGAGTGGAGAGTAACTGACACTGGAAATCCGAAGAGGGAAATGTCAGAGATGGCAATTTAAATGCTCTAGTGTTTTCTGTACTTGTAACGTCTTGGGTTCACAAAAAAATTCTGATGTCAATTCTACAGATTTTCATCACTGGTAGAAAATAAGAAGGGTAACTCCTGAAATCGTATTTTGCAGTGAACGAACTGCAGTGAAGGTGCTGTCCAGGACAAATGTATTAAGAACATCCGTGCCAAAGTGACACTGCAGCTTTCCATCTTTGGGATATATGTATGGACCACCCCAGTCACCCCAGGAAAAAACAGACATGCTTTAAATGAGGGAAGAAAACCAAACTGTGGGTGGACCTGCTCGTCCCTGCAGGTCATTCTGTCTCCAAAGGCTCTGTACCCTGCCTCTGTTCCTACTACAAAAAGAGTTCAGCTTTGTCTAAAAATATGTGGGTAGAATCCAGGTTGAAATTGCTGGGCCAGAGGGCAAGTAACAGGCTGCTAGGTCTCAAGGATAGAAGACAAAAGAAGAAATAAACATAAGCAAACATAAAATAAAAAGTGAAAATAATGAAAAAGGCTAAAAGGATAATAATGGAAAGAATGCAAAAGGGTAAACCAGGTATGCCTCCCTAAGCCATGGTTACCTAGGAGAAGCTATTATACCACCAAAGGGGATGCTAAGTCTCCTGACTTAAAGAAGCATGCTGCCTCAAATTCCTTCTAATAAACATGTTAAATTTCAATCATTCCTTTACACTCAGCGGCAAGCTGCACGACATCTCAGACTTTGAAGCTAATATTTACGATGCAAGATAATTTGGAAGGCTTTAGGTGTTAACATACGTACCCGATGCACCTGTTTTATCTTTATTCTCAATTGATGCGTTTTTACTTTTTATAAAGTCTTCCAGCTCATCATAATGGACAATGCAAAGCCTTCGCTCAATCTGGTACAGCAGAGCAGGACACATGTATATAAACAACTCGGGAGATATCGGAGAGCTGGCTTCCAGACCATAGTACCGTAGCAGCTGGGTAACATTTAAGCACTGCAAGCAAAATGGACAAACAAATTAATGAGGAAGGCAACTACTTCACCAAGAGCTACAGTCATGGGAAGTTTAGAGTATGACTTGAGAACACAAAGAGAGAATCCAAACTCTGGCCCACAACACTCCACTGGTGCTAAAACACGTCTAAGCAGACCTAAGTGGTTTAGGAGGGGAAAGGAACAGTAAAAACATCTGTACTACAAACTCAGTGAAAATGAGCTTCCCTATGCTTTACCATTACATAGGACAATGAAGAAAGCAACAGGAAGGGAGCAGAAGAACATAAATCCAAGACAGGTTTTCTAACACTTCTCTTTACCTATCAACCTCCCGTGTTTGGAGTCTCACTTTTTAATTGCTATCACTTTTCTTTTTTCAGTAATTCAGTATCACTTTTTAATCCAGCACTCACTCCATCCTTTCCTATCCCGACTTCTAGTTTAAAAGCGTACTATCAAAGTGTCCTGCTTCTGTAGTTAACTGTAATAGAGATGGGAAAGAGTACTTATGGTCCTGGCAGAAGGGATGATGCTGAGTGGAGAAATGGAAGAGCTTACACTGAGCACGGTGCAACGGAAGCTACACCTACATTGCTTCACAGTCTCTCAAGACAAAGAAATTGGAAGCATGCTGAAAAGATCCAGGTGTTTCTTTTAGGAAAGAGTTTCTGTGCAGTTTCCACAAACGTTAATGATTTTACATTCATAGAGAAGACCAAAAAAGGTGTGTGGAAATATTCCTGAACACTGCCAGGGAAGGGAAAAAACCCCACCTGTAAGCAGAGGATCTCAGAAAGCTTTATGAATCTCCTTTATACAGATAAGTAGGCAAGAAGATAGATCTCCGAGAAAAGATGGGTCATGGGCAGACAGAAATGAAACCCCATGAAACAACAGACTCTGAAGTGTGACGATGACCAGAGTGGCACTTCCACTCTGCTTCCTGTATCCCACAACAGTCACAAATACGCTCCCGTGTTGTTTGTGTGCATGCACCTTGAGTCATTATGGAACAACAGCAACAGCCAACCTACCGGTTCTCCGTTTCATACTCACCTCTTCACGAGCCCGTTCATCCTCATTATGATCCTTGTGACTGCGTGCTGAAATAAGAGCGTGTTTTCTTACACTAATCTGCTTATGGGGTGCCTCTCGGTTGCTGGAATGGTGGTGTCCATCCTCATTCCCTAAACTGGCATCCTGATGTCCATGACTTGGAGAACTATCACTATTGTGCTCGTGATACTGTACATGGAAGTGAGATGCATCGTGCGCATGATCATGTTTATGAACACAATTGTGCTCATACTGACCACGTGAATCGTGATCTGAGACATAATCCCGCGTAGCATTTCCTGAAGTCTCGATGTTCTTCTTTTGCTTTTTCTTTTGTTTCCGCTGTTTTCTTTCCGGCTGATCCTGAGTTGTGTTAGTCTCTGTCGAGGGTTCATGGCTCTGTTCTCCATGCTCACTGTGACCGAGCGAATCGTTACGAGAATGGTGTGTACCATTACCATGGTCGTGGCGATGGAGACGAGGGTGGTGGTGATGGTGATGGCGGAGCTGGTCATGAACGTGCCTGCGATCATCTTTTACCGATGCCGCTACTGCGTCTCTCTCGGGGTCGCATTTAGGATTTCTCTTGGCAGCCGTGCCAATCGTGGTTTGATTTTCTGAATCTGAGTGGCTATGAGGATGGTTGTGAGAGTGAGAATGCTTTCCTTCCTGTACTTCTAAAGCATACAAGTGAGAAACGTGGTCATGGCCAATATTGTCATGATTTATCATCACTACTTTTACCTCTCCTAAACCAAGACTTATTAACAGTTTTTCCAGGCCAAAAAAGGATAATCTTCCATTTTCACCGTAACGATCAAAAATCTTTTCAATATAGTATTTTTGTTCATTTTCAGCTTCCAACGTTGAAAGTTTACTTGGCATAGATTCTGTTCCTCCATTCTGGAAGTATGACTCATTTGAGATCTGATAGTCATTATGGTTGTGTTCAGGTTTCTCTTTGGGACCATGGTCACGTCCTTCTTCATGGCAATGATTGCACTGATGAAAGATAAATGTCAGCAAACAAATGATGCAAAATTTTGTGTGCATGTGTACCTTCATCTCTGTTTCCTACAAGAAAAACAAGGGGAAGTGCTTAGGTGCAAAAGCAGTCTCAGCATTTGGACTATGCGAGTGTCAGTTTGCTATTTATTTTTACCCATTGAATGATCCATTTATTTTTAAATATTGGTGTTAACAGAATAACAATTGCAGTATTTTTACTGTATTAATGTGCTTTTCTTATTGAGGAGTGATGCAGGCTCTATGTATTTCAGAGATGCAGTCTTACCATACTTAAGAGAGAGCTACAAGAAACAGATCAGCATTTACGTGATCATAACAGAACATTTGTGTGTATTTTCAGAGGCATCTATGCTTATGATAACACATTATATAGAAAATATTGTTAAAGCACAAGATAAAAAGAATAACAATTATTTAAAAATAGCAATACTCTACTTTTGTATGTATGGAGATGACAGGCAGGCCATACAGCTGAAAACCCACGCGTCATTTGTTTTGGCTTGTGCTGCTGAAGTGCTTCCACTAGATACACACGCCGCGTAACTCCCTAGTTGGATTACCAATTTCAGGTTTTCAAATTACTATTAAATGTAAGAAGCTTACTATTCAACATCAGCTAATGAAGAGGACACTGCAGAAGTGTTCAGAGTTGAAAACAATTCACTATTTTACACGATACGACGGTTTTATTTTGTTCGCATCTGCTGGCCAATATACATACAAACCCAGAATAATTATCTGAGAAACACTTAAGAAAACAAGCAAATGAGTTTAAGTAAAAATGTTATCAAGCTAGAAGACTAAAGATAAGACAAGAACTGTACTTTATGGCTTCTTTTGGGTAGAGAATAACCTCTAAAATAGCTCTTAAAAAACAAGTCTTTTTAAACACTGCAAGGATTTTCTAGCACCACTTAATTTGTTCTCCCTGATACCAAGCCAAATAAAATATGTAACATTTACAACAGTTCTGCTAGATCCATGTAGGAGATATTCAAACCCTCCTATCCACAAAGGAGCAGACCACAAAGAGAAAGAAGCACAGAGCTTCCCACTCGATCTGAACAGTTGAATTGCTATTTTGAACAGCTTAAAAGGTGACTAAAGCAGACGGAGGAAACAAGTACAGGAGTAGGGTTTTTACACATAAGACTGGTGACAGGGTAAGGACACATGAGACTAAGACAGGGTAAGGACAGAGCTCCATCCACCCTGCTTTCTTTTCAGTCATCTGGACTGACTGCAGTTTGTCTCCAGTTCAATCACCTACTTCCCAGTTACCGTGAAGGGCTGTGACAAGAGGTTTCAAGTAATTTAGTATGATGAGTTCATCCCCCAGATTTACTAAGATACTATTTTCATACAGTCTTTTTCACTCGGGGACCCTATGTAAGGCATCCTTAATGTTTTTACAGATACATCACTGGGATAACTACAGAAACATGAACAGCATCTCAAAGCACCTTCCAGAAGCTTCTTCCATTCTCCTTCAAGGAAACAGATAAGTACAGAATTGTTACTGGTGGAGCAGAAAGAAACAGGTTGCAAATCTTTATCCAAGAATCACTGGACTGCGTCAACCCTCAGATTGTATGATTGTCTGAAAACTCATTCCATAACCTTTAACTAAAGAACACGTGCTCTTTCTCACACAGGCTGAGAACCTGGGCTCTGTGACTTACATCATCCCAGGAAGTGGAAACATTCGGGCAGAAAGTAAAGGTACTGGACCAGGAGTACAGCTGGTGACAGATGAACAGAGCTCCACATTCCTATAGGAATGTGCTGATTTTCATCAGCTGAGGATTTACAACGTTACTTAATGTGAAGAGCAGGTTTGGGATCTGGAATAAGCAGTTAAGAGAAGTGGAAGCCCCGGGAGAAAGCTGAATTTACATGTGTTTGCACCCGAGCCGGCAGCAGCAGGTAAGTACACGCACTGCTCTGTAATGCTCTAGCAAATTGTTCAGGATCTTCTTTCCTTCAGTTTCTCAGTACTGCAAACAGCATCTCAAGTGTAAGTAAAATTCAGTTATTCAAAGGATACTGCTTTTGTGTGTAAGATACCTTGTTTCCCTCCTTTGCCACAGAATGGAAATACAACCAGAACAAAGTCAAATTACTCTCATATAAGCAAGCACAATGCAGAGTAAAATATCTCTACCAGGAAATTCATGATCAAAGCATGATCATAATCCTTTTCACAACCTCATGATCTTTTTCATGTGACGGTCTCATACAATACTACCAATACACTACTTTGAAACTTCAGTCATGCATACCTAATTGTGGTGTTGAGCTTTGCATGGAACCTTGGCCTAACAGTTAAAATCGCTTGTAAACTACCAGGTGGTTCATTGCTGAAACACAGGAGCTGAGCATTGTCAACCCCATTTCAAAATCACTCAGACGTCTCACTATTCTCAGTTTAAATAGTAATAATCCTAGCACAGTGTTCTTAACTTTCTATTATACAATCTTCTGTATCTTCGACTGTAATTCTTGTTACAGAACAAAGATGCTTACAAACCAAATGCTATCATATAAAGGTCTCAAACAGAACAACTGTTAAGACTTGATTATTTGCTTCTTTTAAAACGAGCTTCGTCATTCTCTAGCTACATACCTGGCAGCATCTGTATGTGTAAAATACCTGAAAGCTGAAGTCCAAATTGTGTATGTTTCAGTTTATATGTTTCACAGAAGAACTGTAAATAGCTGATCTTGATAGACAACACTAAGGCTCTCAGATCCCTTCAAAAGAATATGGAAGGGCAGCCTCAGGACAAGGCTACACCAGGACAAGGCTACACCAGAGGTGAAAAAGATTCTGCCTATTGCTACTGTCAGCCTTTGCTCATTTGATTCCCTCCAGCCCCCTGCTCCTTCCCTCCAGAGCTCAGTGATGGTTGGGCACCCAGTAGGGAAAACATCTCCTGGCTATCATGTGTTGAGTAAGAAACTACAGCGCCTGCAGGCCAGAGCTGGAAATAACAGCACCTACTGCATTTTGCCAAACTGCAAACAAGGAGGAGACAAGTCTTTCAGGACGCACGCAGGTGGCAGGGCAACTCCACCCTCAGCAAAGCTGCCGAGTTGGAATGACATGGAAATTTACAGTGGATAGAAGAAATAGTTCTGCCAGAGCAAGCGACATTCCAGAAATCACACGCGGAGCTGCCAGGTGCATCCCCTCCCCTTTCTCCTTCATCAGTGCCAGCAAATCCTCCCTTCTAAACGCGTACAGTAAATGCACATACACAGGTTTGGGATCAGAAACTTAAGGTCAAAGTACCTGAGCAGTACATCAGTGAAGAGTTATCTTTTCTGCATGGAAAACTCACAATATCTTTGCAGTAAACCATTGTCTGCTTTGGTGTTTCATCTATAAAACCAAATGCACCTCTGATGAAAGATGGGGGTGGTTTTCTACAGCCTTTTCTATTCGGTTGCCCTTGAATCCATGAAAAGTCTCCACAGTGCTTTCTATTTCAACTGTTCTTTCATAGCATTTTATTTTTGAGAAGACTTCATTTAAAGCCTGTAATAGGAACATGATTTTGTGGGGCATTTTAGTTTATCCCCAGCAGCTTCACTGAAACGGGCGAGGTAGTTCGATAGGCTTTACTCAAAACAACAGGCATTCATTCAAATAAAGTACTCATACAAAACTCAAACTCAGCAGAAAGTCACATCGGTCATTTCAGTGTTTGGAACTCACAAACTAGAGCAACTTTTGTTAGTGTACAAAGCTAACAACAATATTTCAAGTGCCCAACTTTCTTCCCCCCCACTTTTTCCTGTCTGCTCCCAACAATATTAATACCCTGAAATATCTGTAACATAAATGCACTGGATTTATCACCCTCCTATCCTTCCCGAGGTAGTTTACTTTCTCTCACTTTTTTTCTTTCCTATCTGCAGAAGAGATCTTTGAAAAATACCTTTGACTCCTCGAAGCAGTTACTCAGCTTGAATGCCACAGTTAGTAAAGTGCCTGCACGGGCAGCACAAGTGTCACCTCAAACAAAAATATTAGACAAATGCTTCGGCGAAGGTAAGAGAGAACTGAGAAAGACAAAAGGTGTTAAAAATAAAGACAAAGCAGCTTTCTTACAGAATTAAGATACTCTCTTTGCTCAGCAGTGAAAAGTTAAGCACTTACAGAATTAATTTCTATCAAAAACTGCTTAAACTAACAGCTTGGTGAGAAATGGCAAGTTTTTAAAGACAGAAAAAATATTTCCTGAAATACAGCTACTTTTCTAATAATTCCTGAGAACTGATTTCTTTCTTACATTGTGGATATTTAGTCCAACATACACGCAGGAGATGCCCACAGACCCCCACCACTTCCACTCCAGCAAAAAAAGGCTGGAATCTGAAAATCCAAATGAACCTCCTCTGTATTTCCTAAATTTCAGGTTTTTAACAAATACCAGAAGATAAAGTCCAATAATCTAACACACATCTTTAAGACTTTTTCTCTTAGTTATTAATGTGAAATTAATATATTGCTCTTACTGAAAGACAACCATAAAAGCATTTAATTAAACAATCTCTTTTTCTCAGTCTTAGCTGACGTTAACTTCTAGATACACAAACAGGAAAGCAGGCTACAGATCTAAAAAGTTACAATTAACAATTTCTAACTTTAGTTCTCACCCATCTCCTGTATTTTCCTCCCTCTTCAATTTCAGCGAAACAGGTTTGTGGGTTTAAGTAAAACTCATTCATTTGAAATTCTAGAGCCCGGTAGGAGGGGCACTCTGTAAGAACAGGCCATTAACTAATTGATCCAAGCCATATTTGCTAAGTTAATACCAGATAAGACTTAAATAGTACAGACAGCATTTATGCATAACTGAGCACACCATGAAAACTCTCCTAAAATCTGAAATGTGAAGTATTTGAAGTGCCAGACCCCAAGCAGACTAGAAAATGATCCTAAACTAACACAGTAGCAATCTCCTAGGTCAGTAATCCAGAAAAGGACATCTATTTTTTTTTAATGGAAACAAAAAAACCCTGGTCAGCCTTCTTGAAAAGGACTGTTATTTATAAATTGCCAAGTAGAGAATCCTTCTCAGGGCTCAAGAGAGTGGCAAATATCCAAACACCTGCAAGTTCTGTAAGTATGAGTTCTGCTTACCAATAATTAAGTTCTCCATACATAAATTGTATGTAGTCTGTAAAACATCTATTAATGCACTAAATCGTTAAGGAAGCTGCTTTGATTTTGGGCTAATACTCTACTGTTCAGTTAGGTCTTATTAAGACACCAAGGCTTTTAAGAATTAAATACTTGAAAAGATGAACCACTTACACCTGCATTTTAGTTTATTTTTTTTAGTGAGAATAAGCAATCGTGTTTTTTTAGAACAATGGCTGACTTTTAACAATTTTTTTAATCTTTTTATTATTTTAAGATTTAAAGCAGTCTTGCCCTCCCTCACTGCTTCTGTCATTCATTCCCAATCCCACAAAACCATTTTTGTATACCCAGCACGTTTGTTTGCTGTTCACTGTGCAGCTGTATTTTGCTGAAAAATCACCTAGAAAAAGACAAAAAGATTATTTTCAAGACAGATTACTTTTCCTATCTGGTTCACCGTGCAGCTGTACAAACACCACAGTTCAAACAAAAAAGATCAACCTTGCTTTTAGTGGCAACGCCAGCTTACAGATTTGGTTGATCTGCAGCCTAACTATTTTGGGTATAGTACAAATAAAAAACTGGCCAACTCAGAATGTACTTAAAAGCACTGAAAAAAAGAGCAGTGGACAAATTTCCTATTGCAAGACATTGGAGAATAATTTATCCGACCCTTCCCTGAACACAGAATATATTAATTTTTGCAGCAAAGTGTTAAAAGCAGTTGCAGTATGTGTACTCTTCCTGTAACTTAAACCACTGTAGCTATTTCAGCCTTGTGTTGGGTTAAAATACTTAGTTTGTTAAAGGCATTAAAGGCACATCTTTGATGTAATTCCCACGGAACTGCAATCAAAAGCCCTCCATCACAGCTACAATCCAAAAAAGAACAATGTCCATCTATTAAGTTGATGACATCACTCATTTTCTAAAAAAAAACTTTGCAAAACTCTATGTTCAACTTCCATCACGCTCCAAGTAAGACCAGAACAGAAGCCATGACATTTTAGTTAATAAGCAGATGAACCAAGTTCTTGTGATTTTCCCTGTATTAAAATTTAAAATATTTCCTGCCATACAAGAAACAGTTAGAAAAAAAAATCTGGTGTTTTTGAAGAACAAGACCATCCTGACTAATCAAGAGGCACATTCTGCAAATGGTGAAGTAGAATATTTGTATTTTTTTCCTCTTTGAAAAAGAAATTGTTTGGCAGCCTACCACTGAAATTATGTGGTGTTGTATTTCTCTGAGAAAGATGTTTTATGGTCTGACACTGATAGCTGAAACCAAATGAAAACTGGACTCTAAAATCAAAGGGTCATCAGTTGTGACCATTACTTCACAGGTTTGACTTCAGAAATATGAAGGATTCACAGACGTTGGGAGCGTCTGTAATAAATGCTTTACTATTCCATAGATAGTGGAATCAACATTTTTCTTTCTTAAATATCTCCCTTCCTTCCTTCCTTCCTTTCTTTCTTTCCCCTTTTGATACTGTAACTGACAGTCCATCAACCCCTTCCAGAGCTTGCTGAGCCCATCACAGTCATATTACAAAATACTTGACCATGATTGCATTAAAGCCACCCAAAGTAAATGTGATACAGGGTGCATATCTTTTCTGCAAAATCAAGCCAATTAAAAAATATGGTATTGCAAATTACACCTTTAGCTAAGCAATGGACTACAAAACAGGCTTGTGGCAGAAGATGGCTTAACCACCAGGATTGACTGACAGAAATCTATCAAACTGATACCCATCAGCAAGATTCCAATCTACCAGGAGAGATAGTTACAGTCCATCTACACCTCCAAACTTACTTTTAACATCCAAAAGAGTTCGGTTTAGAATATCATTAAACAAACAGTATTAGATTTTAATTCTGAGAACAAACAAACTTTTAAATCCAGTTGACCACAGCTGAGGACAACTAAACATTTGTGTGCTGTTGAAAGAGTCTGAGGCTTTACTGTTCTTATTTCGAGACTACAAGAGTTTCTTGTGAACCCTCTGATCCTCTTCAAAGTCATTTAAGTCTTTATGGCATCTAGTCACTACAATAACACGTTGCCTCCTTGCAGGCCACCTCTTGCCAGGTTAAGTAGCTGAAACACTTCAATAAATAGGTTGGCTATTTGGCACTTGAATTTGGCATCCATATCTAGCTAATGCCATACCACAGTCCTTGATCAGAGAGCTTTTCAATACAGGGGGAATCTCATAAACTGACACCTGAATAATAAAGGTTGAAATAGCTTTTTGTAGACATTTGGCAAGGCTAAGGATGTATCTGTCTTGGCTTTGGCCAACATAACTGTATCCTCAAAGCAAAGCACAACACATAAGCAAAATCCTAAAAAGAAAGAAATCCTGTCTAATAAACTAAGTTCACTATTTATGCATTTCTGATTAAGCTACATGTGCTTTCTAGATTCAGCTTTAACTTTTATCATGTAAAGGTAATGTTTAAAAAGTGTATTTCTGGTAATAGGACTGTGAGGTAGAAATATTAAGGATCTTGCTTTGCTTATTGTCAAGAAAAGTAAAACTGAAGCAAACCTTAACTGCATGTACAGATTAGAAAACAGCAGAACACATGAGATATCATTTCAGTATTTTACTATCATTTGACCCCTGACTGGAACTGTGTAACATATTGGCTAAGATATGGACAAAAATACAGGAAAACCAAAATGTTAAAAACATTCCTTTTATTTGAAAAAAAAATGTACTCCTCTCATCGCTCGACTTTGAGAACATTTTGTTTAGAAAATGTAATCAATCCTCCACCTTTCGTGTCCACATTTTCAATTGATTGTTACTAATTAAGCTACAAAAAGGAAATTAGAGTAAATCATTTCTAGAAGCTTTTCCCTAAAGAAGTGACCATTTGCCTTTTTCAATTTTATTACTGTTTGAAGAACTCAGCAACAGTACATGGTCCTATTCCAAAACACCATTTGATTTTGTTCACAAACACAAAAACAAACCCCACATTAAATTCATAGATTCTTAAGGGATTCTTGGACTAAATTATACTGGAATTATACTATGACAGGTGTTCCTATGCATCAAAGGTTAAAAACCACCCTAATAATAGGCCCTTTGATTAGACAGATGCAGTCATTAGCACTGACAAAACAGCAGTTCCATGGGGAATACAAGATGAAGTACGGTCTTCAAAGACAGTGAAAGTATTTTTACATCACCTTGTATGACTGTTTATTGCAATTAATTTGAACCATAACGTTTGACACAAAGAAAACAGAAGTGAGTCACAGTAATTTGCTATAGTTGCTGCATTCTGATTAAAGCACCTCATCTTAATCTGTTCTTTTAAGAGTCAGCATAAACCCCTCCTGTTCCTCTCCCTGCTACTGAACATATATATACAGAGAGCAAAAGCCAGCACGAGAATTTCTGCCCAAAGCCACCAAACCTGAACTTCTGCTAGGACTCTGACCCTTACTCTGCAAGACACAGATACATAAATTTAGACTATACTTTTCACAGAACTCAATCCCTTACCTGTAGAACAAAGGCAGTAACTGTATGCAAAAAGCATTTTTTTTTTGCATGGGAGGAAATTTAAGCTGGTTTTCCCCAATAACATGCAAATAAAATATAAATCTAGAATATATTACAAGCAGTAGGAATTAGCTATGTGCATATTACAATAAAAAGCTGAATTTTGCATATACATCCTGCTGCAACTACTATGTATCTACTAGTCTTGAAAGCAACATGGTACAGTACTGCCGGGCCACTGCCTCGACATGCGGTTCAGAACAGGAATCAATCTCTATCCTGTTTACTCATCCTATGGCATCAAATAAGCAGGAATGTTTTGGGTTTAGCATAAAAATGCAGCACTGCAAGGTTACCACATTATCTGGACCACAGCCAAGTAATACATTTCTTCAGTTTTCCTGTAAGCTAGTACAATTTAGAATTGTACTTGTAGGCTGAGGTGCAGTCTTCTCCACACGGACATTCGGGTCAGCAATAAATAAAATGCTTCTGTGTGCTGCAGACAAAATTAGCCAATTAATACGGCCTAAATGAGGTCTGCATTTCATGGAGTGAGAGTATCATCAAGCTGGGGGAGCCCTGGTGAAAAGAGGTCTTTCTTTACAGGAACAAATTACAGAAATTACGCAGAGCCTTGAGAAGTAACATAATCATCAGTTAGAAGAGAGTCACTTGACAGTAGAGCAGCTCTTCTGGACTGCTCTGTGTATGGCATGAATGAAATAGTGCCTACAGGGGCAAAATAAGAGTCAGGCTTAAGGCAGATACCTGCTCATTTTTCTCCCCTGTAGGAAACACTCGGCTGTGGTATTACTAACTTTGCAAGGCAAGTTCAGCTCAGCTTGCAGTTGGACAAATGACATATGGTTACTACCAGGAACAACCTTAGAACCAGTCATGCTGGGATACAGTGCTACTCGGTTCTACTTAAAATGCAAATCAATATAAAGAAAGATATAAAAACCCACATCAAGAATCACATTGCGTAACAACGATTTGAGGAGACTACCTTGGAGATAATCTATTTTCCCTTTCTTTTGCTTTGATACTCCAACCTAAATAGGGCTACACGAGATTATCAGCAGTTTGCTTGGTTAAAAGAGGAACTATTTATAGATATAACTGATTTACAGCTGGCGATTGGATAGTTTACAGTTATCCTTCAAAACTCAGGTATTATTTTTGCCTGTTAATAATCATCACACTGCAGCTGTTAAAAAAAAAATGCACAAAGATCCCTTTACAAATGTTGTACAAGTCAGGTAATCTTGAGATGGGGATCTTTATATATAAACTGCGTGACAGCAGCTGTCCAGAACTCATGTTTTATTACAATGGTCCTTGCTGGGATTGATTGGCAATTATTTCTCAAGCTCTCATACCCTACACACAGAAAGTGCTGCACAAAGTAGCTGTTGGGTATATTTATAACTTTATGCAAATCCTGCAATCCTGCATAAAACTTCTTGGTACTTACTTAACCTAAAGAGCCTTTTATCTCACATGTGCATTTTATCTTACAAAAAGACTAACCACAAGAATACCTCGACAGGACTTCATTTGATTAATGAGTTGCAAACAGGAACATAGTTATTAATTAACTTCCAGTATTATGCAGACAATCTCAATTCTAGATCAGTTTAGCCACCTAATATCAGTGCTTTCAAATTTAAGTCTGTCATTTGAGCAATAATCGAATGCTTACAGAAGACAATTTTCTGTACCTCTGAACAGTTCAGAAGCTACAGAGCTCTACTTGCTCTCTAGCTCATATTCCACCTTTTGTACATCCTTGATTAATACAGAGATGATGTGACTGTCAACACGGGAAAAACAGAGGTAGGCTTCTATTGCAAACTTAATCAGAAAACCACAAATATATTCCATGCAAGTGAAAATGAAATTTCTCTTCAGACTGCTCAAAGTAAAACACAAAAAACCCCAAATACCACACCCAAACAAACAAACAAAAAAACAAACCCAACAAACTCCCCCCAAAAAACCTGGAGATTACTTTTATTAATTCTCACTGCCAAGAATTTCTAATCAACACAAGCAAACTGATCCACAGCTTGCTGGGTTACTTTTGTTGCCATTTGAGATCTGTTCAGGGGTATTTCTCACTCTGTTTATGCTGTTCACAGAGCAGCACTAATCAGCAAATACAACCCATGTCCAGGCTCTCCAACAGACAACAAAAACTCTCAGATAGGTCCATCCATTTTAATAGCAGTCTGACTTGCTTTAGTAAGAGCAGCAGATTTTCTTCACACTTATCCTACTGCTTTGGAAAGCAGCAAGCTATAGAAAAGGTGACAGCTCGATGAGAATGAAGCTCCTAGGTCATCAAAAGCTGAGAGAAAAGACAACAGCTGAGTCATTCCTCCTCTGCAGCAACAGACAAGTCAGAAAATGGAAAGACAGAGGATGAGGCAGCGCAATGTGATGCCTAGAAAATGAGAACATTTCCAGTGTAATGAATCATGGCCCCCAGCATGGGTACAACAACCTACATACAATTTCAACATCCCTTCTTCTCAGAAACTTTTGAGATCGACATCAAACTATCATCCTCCCAGTCTTTCATGCTGGCTTCCAGCTTTCTTTGTATTAAAACCTGTACAGGGTTTGGATTATCACAAAGGGTAACAAAACACAAGAGGCTTCAAGCAACTATTTTCCAACTTCTTTACTCTTCAGGTTTCTATTACATCAAAAAAACAGGCAAAACAGCACTGATGCAGTAACACAAAATAGTGTGAATAGGTGGACTGGTGCAGTGCATACCTTTCTTTCCTTTAGATTATAACATGGTTTCTACCATTTCAATCAGTTTTTGAAACTTGGGAAAAAATACAATTGTTTTAATTAGCTTTGCCTAATAGGCACCCATTTCCTTACCAGGCTTTATTAGGTGTAGGTCAAATAACATCACAGCTGCCATCGAAGAATGACCTAAACCAGTCTAAATTCATTCTGCATCAGGTGTTACTGCAGGCCTCTTACCAGAGGACATTCATTGAACAATTCTGAAAGCACGCTATAAAATAGCAAGGGTCCTGACAATGGACAGCCAGACGGTGAAGAAAATGGAATGAGGATTTCTTTCTCTGGTATCATTTTCATTGCTGACACAGAGTTGTGCCTGTGCATCCCTGATTCTGTGGGATAGTCTGTAAAGATGCCATCATCTTTCCACTAAGTTTCACTACAGTTAAGGACCACTTAGGAAAACTTTCACGGAGCTTAGCTTTTAAGTAGCTTGCGTAATTCCATCTGATGAAAACACGTAACTGTTTCCAAACCCAGATTCATTTATCTCATCATGGACTTACCAAGTGCCCATCAAACATTGCAAATAAACTTTCACTTCTGTAAAAACCGTGAGAGAGACAGGGCTAACAGCCATTGCAACAGGCAGAGTCATGAGCAGGTCATGTGAAAACTGGATGGCCAAAGCAAACAACTCAAAATATACACTCAAGCTTGAAGTCCACATGGTCTGGGCACCATTTAAAAGTTTCTTTCTACTTGAATTGGCCGTTGCTTTGCAGAAAATATATTACTAAGTATCTATATTACAGCTGCTTGAATTACAGTGAGGGCCACCAAGGAAATCTACGGCAGGTTGGATATATTGATTTCTCCACATGCATACGTTTATCTTGTAAGTTAAACTACACAAGGAGTTTGTTATTGTGCAGGGGTTTCCTAGTGAGTCCTCGAAAGGACTGGTTTACTACAACACGAGGCCTAAGCAGCATAAGCACTCAACACTGGCCACTGGCAAGAGGGGTGTTGTTACGTCGTCACCCAAATTTTGTTTGGGATCTGGAAAGGAGGGATTGTAAGCACTGTAGCAGATGAAGGTCAGCACCAGGATCTGTGCTTTTTCACATGAATTTAACTTTCTGCAGGGTGCCTGGATTACCCAGATGCTGATCCAATTTCACTGCGGGTTTTTTTAACAGGAGAAACAATGTTAAGGCAGGCAAGCCTCTGCGCACATCCATGCCACTATAAACCACAACCTTTTTGTAACTGCCCATTTTCTGACGGACTGGATGCTTACTCCAAACTTGGTACCTGTTTTTTATTTAAACCAATCTGGAAAGCACAGGGACCTAGATGAAAGAGGAGTATTAATTAAAACAAACCTCATTGCTTTAGTGAATGTTTTTACATAGCCAGAATCTCCTTTCATGTTGCTTATTGTAGACAGGCAATTATGTAGCATCCTTCCACATGCCCCCTCCGCGGGGACACTACAGCACTCTCCCATACAGAACTGCCACCACCTCTGAGGACACACACACGATTAATTCAGTGTCACAGGCCCTCCTCTTTCAGAAACAGACTGCACAGCTGCACTTTTTTTTGTCACAGAAGTGTTGGAAGCAGTTTAAAAAGAAGTGCTGCAGGACAACACCACCAATTCTCCCTGAGGTTATTTTAGAACCAGAATCTAGTTAGCACAGTGACGCTGGTCTTGGTGTTCTGGGGAACCACGGGACTGACTCACATGGTGCTATCAGCCTAAGAAGAAAACATTAAGAACTCAATCCTTGCCTGGGAGTGGTTCGCCTCACCAGTCACACAGAATGCCTGGTCCCTCAATCTGAAGTTAAAGCCCATTTTTAGGTGAAAGAAAATCCGAGGGCATTCCCTGTGAAGACAGAATCTTAAGGACTAAACGTTAAAATTTTATCCCAAGAGGATACCGGGTTTGTACAGTTCGATGTTGACGTCATTCTGTCAGCTACCACCACCCGAATGGACTACCCAGGACTACTGCTGTTAACTACATGGCAACGGCTCCTGCATTTCTGAACGCTAACCAGCACTTCCAGTGTGCACTTCTCAATGCTACCCATCAAGGCCTCGGGCATCACAGGTTCCCTTAATATTATCATGATAGTCTATCTTAAAAACAAAACACAAACAACCAAACCAAACAAACCAACCCCCACAAACCGACGAACAAACACAACGCAATTGTTACTTAAAGACACGTGGTGTTTAGCATGCCATGAAGCATGGCTTCTCACTCGGGCAGCTCGGCGGCAGTTCAGAGCTAGCAGGTATGAGCACTTCTACAGAAACCCCCCCAAAAAAGACAAAGATAAGGAAAGATTTTAAAGGTAATTTTATTCCAGAGTTTCAACGTTTGTTTCCAAGGATGCAGCATAAGCAGTTGGAACAGCCGAGAAATCAATTCCAGAACTCCTTTCACTCATTTCTGTGTAAGGTACACTGCAGCCAGTGACAAAATCTCCTGATCCTCTGTTATCTTTGCTTAAGGTTATGTGCAGGTTACAGCCCAAACGCAATTTTCACAGTTAACACTAGGAAATTCCAAGCCAAGCAAGATTTAATCGCGTCGCTCGCTTATCACCCGCGATCCTCATACTGCCTCCCAACAAATACGGCAAAATACTACAAGAGCCCTTCACAGACACCCCTCCGAAGCTCACCCCTTCCCACACGCCCCGTTTGCCCTTCCTTTTGGCAGCAACCTGTGCCAAACGGGGAGAGCGTCTTTCCCCCACGCTCGCAGCCTCCACGTGGCCGCGCAGAGCCGGCTCCGCGGGGACGGGACATTCCCACCCCGCGCTCCGTACAGGAAGGGTGCGGAAGGAACATGACAGTGTGCAGGCAGGAGAGCCCTGCGCCCGGACCCGCCAAGCGAGCGGCCTCCCTGCATCGAGCCCAGCCTGCAAG